>WAAF01020215.1:104712-260475 GCA_013400475.1 Tricholaema leucomelas
CTTCTCTGGAGACTTTCAAGATCTGTCTGGATGTGTTCCTCTGTGATCTGTGTTAGATAGCATTGTCCTGCTCTGGCAGAGGGGTTGGCCTCGGTGATCTCCTTGGGTCCCTTCCTAACCCTGTGAGCCTGTGGTCTGGTGTTGGAGGCCAAGTTGGATGAGGCCTTGAGCAAGCTTGTCTAGTGGGAGATATCCCTGCCCATGGCAGTTGGGGTTGAACTAGATGATCTTTAAGGTCCCTTCCAACCCAGACCATGCTCTGAATCTATGAAGTCTTTGAAACTCTGGTTGAGTAGCTTTTTATCTGTTTCTAGGGGTCCTGAAGACACCTGCTTCGAGTATGGGGTTTTCCCTGCTATTCTGAGCTTCCCACTCGACTACCCACTAAGTCCTCCCAAGATGAGGTTCACGTGCGAGATGTTCCACCCAAACAGTGAGTCTGATTCAGCAGCAGCACGTTTTGGGGTTGCTTCTTCACATTAAAGACCAACTTTTGCAGCAGGCAAGCTGGCATCCTTTTCAACATGGAACTGCTGCACTGGGTCCAGAGGAGGCCACCAAGACAGTCAGGGCTGGTGCACTCACTCTGTGGGGACAAGCTGGGAGAGTTAGAGCTTGTTCAGCCAGAAGAAGAGAAGGCACTGGGGAGACCTTAAAGCAGCCTTCCAGTACCTGAAGGGGGCTACAGGAGAGCAGGGGAGGAACTTTTTACAAGGGCTTGTAGTGATAGGATGAGTGGCAATGGCTTTGAGCTAGAAGGGGGCAGATTTAGACTGGAGATTGGGAAGAAATTCTTCTTCCAGTGGTGAGACACTGGAACAGGTTGCCCAGAGAGGCTGTGGATACCCCTTCCCTGGAGGTGTGTAAGACCAGGGTGGATGAAGCCTTGAGCAAGCTGGTCTAGTGGGCCGTGTCCCTGCCCATGGCAGGGCAATTGGAACTAGGTGATTGCATCAGGAATGGTGTGGTCAGCAGGAGCAGGGAGGTCATTTTGCCCCTGTACTCTGCACTGGTTAGACCACACCTCGAGTACTGTGTCCAGTTCTGGGCCCCCCAGTTTAAGAGGGACATTGAGATGCTTGAGCATGTCCAGAGAAGGGCAACGAGGCTGGGGAGAGGCCTCGAGCACAGCCCTACGAGGAGAGGCTGAGGGAGCTGGGATTGTTTAGCCTGGAGAAGAGGAGGCTCAGGGGTGACCTTATTGCTGTCTACAACTACCTGAGGGGTGGTTGTGGCCAGGGGGAGGTTGCTCTCTTCTCTCAGGCGGCCAGCACCAGAACGAGAGGACACAGCCTCAGGCTGCGCCAGGGGAAATTTAGGCTCGAGGTGAGGAGAAAGTTCTTCACTGAGAGAGTCATTGGACACTGGAATGGGCTGCCCAGGGAGGTGGTGGAGTCGCCGTCCCTGGAGCTGTTCAAGGCAGGATTGGACGTGGCACTTGGTGCCATGGTCTAGCCTTGAGCTCTGTGGTAACAGATTGGACTTGATGAACTGTGAGGTCTCTTCCAACCCTGATGATACTGTGAGGCTGTGATCTTCAAGGCCCCTTCCAACCTAAACCAATCTGTGAATCAAGGGTGGTTCTCTCCTTTCCAAACCCTGATTATGCAGTAGGAGTGTTCACAGCTGTCCAGCAGTTTTTACTCTGGTTTAGAGTCACTTTATCACATCACCTCTCATGGGCCTTTTTGTTATAAACACCCCTATAAAGATTCCAACAATTCCTCTGCCTTTAAGAAGGTCATTTCAGGAATACCTGTAACTGTTGTTGAAATAAAGATAACATCTGAAGATAACATTCAAAACAGTATCATTGTTTCTAACATACCACTTTTCCCTCCTTGCTGCAGTAGAGCAAGCTTGCTTTATTCTTTGTAAGCTGACTGACTGGTGGAGGACTGCAGCATGCAGGTTTTAGGAGGACTGGTTACCTACTTGGAGATGCATCTCTGCATAAGTGCTTGCTCTGTTCCATCAAGCTGCATCCCTGGCTTATTTTCTGTTATTAAATGACACAAGTGCACCAGCATGCTTCTGGCAAGGAGGGAGCTGACCTGAGTTTGTTAGATTGGCTTAAAGGAGAATTTTTGCTGGAGTTTTGTTCTCCAGATTTTGTGTCATCTTGCCTTTGGAAAAGGGAATTTAAAACTGGGTTTAGCTTCAGTCATACAAAGGCCACATCCAAGTGTTCACCTGGGCAGCCTGATTTAGTTGGAGGTGTCCCTGCTGACTGCAGGGGGATTGGACAAGATGACCTTTGAGGGTCCTTTTCCAACCCAGTGCAATCTGTGAACCTGTAAAGATCTACCACTGCATAACAATCATTCTCCTGTACTTGTTGTGCAGTTTACCCAGATGGGAGAGTTTGCATCTCTATTCTTCATGCTCCTGGGGATGATCCTATGGGATACGAGAGCAGCGCTGAGCGATGGAGTCCCGTGCAGAGCGTGGAAAAGATCCTCTTGTCTGTTGTTAGCATGCTGGCAGGTAAGGATTGCTGCTCTGTTAGCAGTCACAGGGTCAGCTGCAGCTGCTCCTTGCTGCTTGGTTTAAGTGGCAAAAGGACAATTAAAGCTGCCCAGCAGTATCCAGAGTTCTTAAAGCCCTAGAATGTACTTATTAATAAACTGACTCTCTGAAAGTGATTTTGAATGTCAAAGTTTATTGAATGTCCAGCTTTGTGAGCAGCTGCAGTGCTTGCCTTCCAGGTCACCAGCAACCCAGCAGCTGCTGGTGCTCAGGTGTGTCCAGAGGCTCTGCTGATCACAGGATGTTAGGGGTTGGAAGGGACCCAAGGAGATCATCAAGTCCAACCCCCCTGCCGGAGCAGGACAATGCTGTCTAACACAGATCACAGAGGAACACATCCAGACAGGCCTTGAGAGTTTCCATAGAAGGAGACCCCACAACCTCTCTGGGGAGCCTGTTCCAATACTCTATGACCCTCACAGTAAAGAAGTTTCCCCTTGTGTTGAGGTGGAACCTCTTTTGCTGCAACTCATCCTCTGCTCCTGCACAAAACCTGTGCTCCATCTTTGTATTTGCTGTGATGTCAGTTCAGCTTTCACATAATCATAGGATGTTAGGGTTTGGAAGAGACCTCAAGAGATCATCCAGTCCAACCTCACTGCCAGGGCAGGATCACCTAGGGCAGGTCATACAGGAACGCATCCAGGTGGATTTTAGAAGTCTCCAGGGAAGGAGACTCCACAACCTCTCTGGGCAGCCTGTTTCATGTCTTAAAGCTATTGATTACAGCTTGCATTGGATTTGACTTTAGCAGCTGAAGGGTTACCAAGCAGATCTAACCAGACTGGTAAACTGGAGTCCATAAGCCAGCACCCTCCATTTCTGTTTGTCATTAGTCAGACTGGGAATGTTCCCCATTCTGCCACCAGAGTCAGAGGAAGGCTTCTTTAGTGGGAGGGTGGGGTGAAAAACTTTTTGTGTAGCCTTCATTTGGGCTTTCCCCAAACCCAGCAAGGGCTGTGGATCAGCTCCCTGGAAGATTGGTCCTTTTCCACGGAGTGGACAGAGCCACTGAACTGCCTGGAAAGGGCAGAGCCATGTCCCTTCGAGTCAGTTTTGAGCAATAGAAGAGTTTACACAATTTAGAGGGTTTAGAAGCAGCAAAGTTCAAAGAGCATGCAACATATTCTTTTGTGGCACCATTTTCTCTTCAGAACAGTAACCTGCTCTTGGGAAGCTATGCAGACACCAGTACCTGGCTGGGCTTCCTCTGGCCTCCAAGAACTCAATTTGTGGTGCAGCCTTGCCTATACTAGGTAGTGTAGGAGTCGCCTGATCTCTTTTGTCCTCTGCCTGTGTCTCCTGTTTTCCCCATGGCTTTTGGAGGAATTAGTCTAAACCAACAGTAAACTGCTTTTGGGCTGCTGGCTCTGCAGATAGCATAATCCCAAACTTACAGAGCTGGGTGACCTGCACACATTCTGGTGTTGAAGGGCAGAGCATCAGCATTGTGTCAAGAATGACATGAGCTAGGCTGGTGTGGATATGGAATAGTGTGTGAAGGAAACTGGGCAGAGCCCATTCTGCCTTAGTGGCTTGTGTAATGTCACAGCAGCTGCCCTGTTTTGTGCTGACCATAAAGCTGATAGTTCAGCTTACCTCTGTCCAAATGAAGTGTGAGAGTCACAGAGGCTTAATGTGCTCTGGGAAGCGCTCTGAAATCCTTGGATGAAAGAAGTTGCAGAAATGAAAGCATTCTATGGGTTCTCTGGTTGTGTTCTGTTGGTTTTTAATAGAACAACCCACCCCAAAGAGTGACGGAGCCTGTTGGGTGGCCTGCTCGGGAGGGCTTTGTGTCTGTGAAGCCACAGATCCAGACAAAACGTTTTGCAGTGAGCAGTGTGCAGCTGAAAAAACCCTTGACAGCACTGGCATTGTGTTGTTCCATGTGGGGCTCAACTGCTTAGAGCATAAACAAAAGAAAGACTTCTTCCTCTGGTACTTGTTTCTTACTTAAACTCCACCTTGCTGTGATGTTCTCATGTGCCCAGTTAGATCAGAACTGTTCAGGAACCCAGCAGCTGCCATTGCATTGTCTTTGCTGGTGTTAGTTATCCACTGTACAGCAGTGTGGCTTTGTGGCCAACAGGTTGAATGGTATCCTAAGGAGCATCTAGAAAAGTCTGTCCAGCTGGTCTAGGGAAGTTCTCCTCCCCCTCTGCTCTGCCCTGGGGAGACCACACCTGAAATACTGTGTCTAGTCCTGGGCTTCCCAATTGAAGAGAGACAGGGAGCTGCTGGTGGGAGTCCAGTGGAGGCCTGCTCTAGTGGGAGGTGTCCCTGCCTATGGCAGGGGGTTGGAGCTGGATGATCCTCGAGGTCCCTTCCAACCTAAACCGTTCTGTGATTCTATGAGGATGATAAAGGGACTGGAACATCTCTCCTTCGAAGAAAGACCGAGAGACCTGGGGCTGGTTAGTGTGGAGAAGAGAAGGCTGAGAGGGGATCTGATGACTGTCTATGAGTATCTGAGGGGTGGGTGTCAAGGTGAAGGTGCCAGGCTCTTTTTGGTGGTGCCCAGTGATAGGACAAGGAACAAGGGGTACGCAGGAGGTTCCACTTCAACATGAAGAGAAGCTTCTTAGCTGTGAGGGTACTGGAGACCTGCAACAGGCTGCCCAGAGAAGTTGTGAAATCTCCCTCTCTAGTGACTTTCAAAACCCACCTAATTGTGTTCCTCTGTGACCTGCCCTAGGTGACCCTGCTTTGGCAGGGGGGGTTGGACTCCATGATCTCTACAGGTCCTTCCCACCCCCTGCCATTCTATGGTTCTATGTTTCTGTAGTCCCAGGAGGGGGAAGTGTGTCAAAGACACAGGGAAGTGGCAGTACAGATGCACTGCTGGGGGAGCCAGAGGATCTCATTCCATTGCCTGCCTGCCCACCTACATTTCAGTCTTTCTCATTTCAGAGCCAAACGATGAAAGCGGAGCCAATGTGGATGCCTCCAAGATGTGGCGAGAAGACAGGGAACAGTTCAACAAAATTGCCAAGCAAATTGTGCAGAAGTCACTTGGACTTTAAGCTCTGAAAGAGACTGAAGTGTTTTGTATTTCTCTCCACCTGAAAATGAGCAGTGCTCATTTGCTGGTACCAAAAAAAGGAAAACTTTGCAAAACTATTGGCCTAGTTCTTATCATTCATTATTTATTTACCATCTCCTTTCTTCTGCCACTGCTCCAGAGAAACCTCTAGTTCAGTCACTAAACAGTGTGGAAAGGGGATTGAATAGTAGGGAAAAGTATGGAGACAATGCTGATTCAAAGGTTGCTTGTTGCTACCTCACTTCATGGTATGGAAAGCTTGAAGACTTGGCAATCTGCAGCCCACCTTCACCTCTTTGCTGTTTGAGAACAGAGCTGGTTTGGATCACCTGCTGAAGAAGGATTTGCATGTTTTTATGATAGCTTTGCAGCTGGAGCAGCAGCAGACAGGAAATTATCTTAACAGTTTTATGATACTCCTTATGTTAAGAGCAACATTTGCAGGCAGAACTGTTTTGAACAGCATAGTTAGCAAAAGAGGCTGTTAAACAAAGTTCTGGTCAGGATGCATTAGTGAAGAAAGTGATTGTGCAACATGTAGCTTCAAGGGAAGATCTGAGGAGTTGTCTGGGACTGGTTGAGGTCCTAGGGTGGATTGGTGTTCCCATGTAACACCAACTTTGTGCTGATCAGTGTTTGCTGGGAAGAAAGCCCAAGAGCTGCTTCATTACACCTTAAAGATGCTCACTTGTAAGCTTTACCTTCAATCAGAGGTGCAAGATGTAAAGATTGGATTCTTAAAACACTCTGGTCAGGCTCACACCGTGGGTAAAGTAGGTCACTGACAGCCTGGAGATCCAGGGAGAATATGTCTGCTGTGCTGGGCGTGCAAAATGTCTCCAATGTCTTCTCTTCTTCTGCTGGCATTTGAGAGTTGAGAGGATTAGGCACTGCAGGCCTTTGCCACTACAGCCCCAAATCACCCACTTTTAGGTGAATGTGGATGAACACAATGAATTTTGTGAAATGGACACTTTCTATGCTGACTGCCCTTGGGCGTTTAGGTTTGAGTCAGAGAAGACCTTGACTGTTCTCTAGAGAATGTTAAGACCCACAAAATATTATAGCTGGTTGCTGTCGTGGAGGATGTGAGTGTTGCCAGCTGCAGCAATCAGCTTGTAAAACTGCTTAGGCACCACTGGTGACCTTTGCTTTTTGCAGGTGAGTCTCTTGTGTAGGTCCAAATGTTACCTAGTTCACTACAAGCAATAACATGCCCGCTGATAGCACATGGAACCAGCTTGTGTTGGTAGCTTTAAACGGGCTCCATTTGAGAAGGGCTTTTAAAATTCCCTGTGAAAAGCATGTGGCAAGGAAGGAGTCACATCGTGGAGAGAGCTTTCCAGAGTTGATGGTGTGCACTTGCACTTGTACAGCTCGTCAGCATTTCTGTCCTGGTGTCTGTGCTGCACTTGAATGTACTGCAGATCGCAGTGTGCCGACCGTCTCCATCTCTGAAGAGCTCCTGTTGCTACAACTTGCTGGTTTTACCTCCTTGTAGGAGTAATTCTTCTTGCTTTGGTGTTATGGGAGACCTGATGTAGTTTTGAGAGCAGGGCTGATGAAATAGTGTTGTACCTAACTAGTATTGCAGGGCATACAGGAAAAGTTGTGTGCCAACTGGGAGTGTTCTTTGAATCGTAGTAGATGTAGCATTGCCGCTGGGAGTACTGCAGCTGCTCCTGGGAACAATACTGGGGAGCTGTGAGCACTGCATGGCAAAGGATGAATTCAGCAGGCATGGCAAAAGTGGGCTGGTTTTAAGTGCAGAGTGTTTTACTCATGTGTGCTCACTCATTACTTTATGGTGGCATTTAGTCTGTATACTGAAAATAAAGTGATTCTATTTTCTCCTTTCGTAGCTGTATTGCAGTGGGTGTTTATGTGGGTACCCAGCTGGCTGAGAGAGTCCAGTTCTGATGTGCTGCAAAGGAGGGGAAAGGCTGCTTCTGACATGGGTAAAACACAGAGGAGGCTTCAGACAAGTGGAAGAATTGACACAGCTACTAAGGGTCTACATTGCTCTCTGGGAGTGAATTCTAGTGGTTGCTTTGTCACCCAATGATGCCTGCCCAGCACGGGAAGGGAATCAGGAAAAGGAGGTGAAATGGATTTAGTGAAACAGCCAAACCAATGCCAATATGAAGTACACAAAGTTATCCTCAGCCCAGCCAGTGTATGGTGGCCTGTCACCATTTGTCACATGCAGGGGCGAAGCAAGGAGAGATGGAGCTGCTGGATGCTGTGTAACCTGCCCTAAGTGACCCTGCTTTGGCAGGGGAGTTGGACTCCATGGTCTCTAGAGGTCCTTTCCACCCCCTACCTGGTTCTCATCCCTCTGCAAAGTGCAATGAGGAGCAGCTTCGAGCTGTTTTCTGAACGCCTGAACTTCAAAGACAGCCATGGCTGGGTGCTGCAGCGCTGGGCTGGGGGAGGACAGGCTTGTCGTTAGACGCCTGCTGAGGGGGCAGTCAAGGGGTTGCTGGTACTGCCTTAGCCGTGGTCCTGTTTTGTGACCTCCTGCTGCCCGGTGTAGGGCCCAACTGCCAGCCAAGGTTGCTCTCCCGGCTGTGTGGACTGCACAGGAGTGGTGAAGGGGCAGGTTGTTTGGGACAGCTTGCTCCAATCTTTCCTGTCCACACAGCTTCAAGCAGTGGGCTGGGCTCGCCCGTTCCCTGCGTGGGAAGATGAATGTCCGTGTCTGAGTATCTGGATGTGCCGGGTGCCAGGGGAGAGCTAGGTGGGACCAGAGGTGCGGTGCTCAGGCTAGCTGTGCTGGCTGCATCTCTCTCTGCTAGCGGGAGCCAGGCTCTGGTGGCTGGGTGGCAGGCGCCCGGGGTTGGGGGCCGTGTCCCTGCCCGCGTCTGCACAGCGCTGAGCACAGCAGGGCTGCGGGCAGAGCGGCTGGGCAGCAGCGCGGCATCGGAGGAACTGGCCTGCAGAAAGCCTTGTAAAACAATAGCAATTGTTCTCTGTCTTTGTTCTCTTCCCTCCCCGGACCTCATCGGAGATGGAGCCGCACATGGAGCCACGCTCGGCTGCTGGCGGGTGGGCAGAATGAGCACGGCTGCCTGCGCTCCTGCCTTGGCACCCGGGCAGCCTGCCTCCTGTGCCGCCCGCTCTCCTGCCTGCCACCCTCCCAGTCCCACCAGATGCTTCAGAGCCTGAACCGTGGCTAATAGAATGCTAATAATAATAGCTCTATGCTGTCACACAGAGCGAGCATTAAGCCTGTGATCCTCTCTGCCATGGGGCAGGAGGGTTTCCCATGTCTGCAGAGCAAAGCAATGCCACAGCTGCTGCTCCTCACAGCCAGGCACTCAGCCTACCCATGCCCCAGGAGGGCCTGGCGCCAGCCCTGAGTGCTGGCAGCTGAGGGAGCTCTGGCTGCCGGAGGACCTTTTGATGTCTCACTTTTTCCTTCTGCTCTGGGTGGTCTGAGGTGGGCTTCAGCTGGGAGAGTAGATGCTGGCTGGGCCCTAAGTGGGGAGCCATGGGATTGTTTCTGGTCACAGCAACTGACATTGCAACTGCAGCCGTTTTTCTACCCTTGGTGGCATGTGGGGGCAAGTCCTTGGGCTCCCTGCTGTGGCTTTTCGTACAGTTTACCAACATCCGCCTGCTGCGAGCTGGAGCTTGTGGTCACTGCCTGGATCAAAAGGCTCTGAGGCAAAGGCTGAGAGTTTCCTGTAGAGCTGCCAAGGGAGATTCCTCTCTGCGTGAGGTGTGGCTGTGCCAGTCCCACAGTCAGCCCTGGGGCTCAGGTGTTGCTGCTGACAGAGATGTGGGACTTGGCATGGGATATGCTCAGCCAAGCTTGCAGTTCCCCACATGGAGCCCTCAGGGTTACATATTCAGCCTGGGGAAATGATGCTTGGACATATGCACAACTCTCTCCTTTCTCCCCTCTCTGCTTGCTCTGGTCTTGAGGAAAGTGACATCATTCATAGAATCACAGAATCAACCAGGTTGGAAGAGACCTCCAAGATCATCCAGTCCAACCTAGCACCCAGCCCTAGCCAATCAACCAGACCATGGCACTAAGTGCCTCATCCAGGCTTTTCCTGAACACGTCCACTCACTCTCCACCTGCCAATCACTCTCTCTGGCAACAACTTCCTCCTAACATCCAGCCTGGACTTCCCTCAACACAACTTGAGGCTGTCCCCTTGTTCTATTGCTGCTTGCCTGGGAGAAGAGACCAACCCCACCTGGCTACAGCCTCCCTTCAGGTAGCTGTAGGCAGCAAGGACACTGCCCCTTAGCCTCCTCTTCTGCAGGCTGCACACCCCCAGCTCCCTCAGCCTCTCCTCATAGGGTTTGTGTTCTAGGCCTTTCACCAGCTTCATCAACCTTCTCTGGACACCTTCCAGCACCTCAACATCTCTCTTCAATTGAGTGGCCCAGAAGTGGACACAGAAGCACGTAGCTGGGAGCAGGCTGGGATAGGCAGAGGTGTCTGGGGGCTTTGAAGATGGAGAGTCCAGGCAGAGCTCCTGGGTCTCCTGCACCACTGTCAAGTGACATATTAGTCCCTCTGCCACCCTTTTATCTCCTTGTAGGCACAAGATCTACAGAAAATGCTCAAGGCTGCTTGTGTTTGATGCCCTCCATCCCTGTGGAGCCAGCTCACTGGGAAGCTGTGATAGCAGAAAGAGGCTAGGGGCGTTCTGCAGCTGCAGAGAGGGGGCTCAGCTTCTTGCAAGATGTTCAGGCATACTTTGGGGGACAGGCAGCCCCAAGAAAAAGGCCTGTTTGTCACATGCAGGGGTGAAACAAGGAGAGATGGAGCTTCTGGATGCTGCCTAGCCCCATCCTGTGTAGCTCCCACGTGGAAGCATGGTCTTAAAGCCAGTCTTTTTTGCTCAAGCTGGTGAAAGTTAAGGGACTGCTGTTTGGAGCTCTTTCGAAGCCTGCCAGCTCATCTGCCATGTGTCCTGTCCAATGCTGGACAGGATATTCAGCTTGCTCCCAGCTGCCTAGGAAAGGACCTGGGCTGCAAGTAGCCAGCCCTGCTTGCTGCCCATGGCCAAAGCTGGGGCAGCCCTGCCAGGATGGCTGCTCCTGGCTCTTTCGTTATCCAGGGCCATGGGGCTGGCAGCATCAGTGATGCATGTGGGTGTGTGGGCACAGAGACCTCTGGGATGCAAGTGATGTTGGTTGGTGAGTTGCCATCACCCAGCAGGGATTGCTCCTGAAGACAGCTCCATGCCTAGGAAGCTGGCAGTAGGTCTTGGAGTGTTGGAGGTAGCTTTGTGCTGGCTTTTTTTCCTGTGGCTTTCCTCAAAATGGTGGAGTTTGCAATCCTCCGAGTCCTTCAGCAAAACCTTTCTTGGTGGAACCTCTCCAAACCCTCTGGGAATTAAGTTTTAGAAAGGCAATGGGGTTAAAGTAGTTTACACTTCTTGCATGATGCTGAGAGGTTTCCTAGTGCAGAGATTTCTTGAGGGAACTCCTGTTTATGTTGATAGGTCAGGCTCAGGGAGCTGAAGTAGCTCCAGGAAACACAGGGAAGAATTTCAGCCTAGAAGAAAGGGCAGAGGTGGTGAAGGAGGAACCTCAGAAACTGCTGGGGATGGAGACTGTGTCAGCCTCTATCCTACCTTCCTGGGGAAGGCTTTGTTCCCAGTGTCCAACCCCATCTGAGGTGTTAGTCTGAGGACAGTTTTCCCCTATTCCCTGTCTAACCACCCTTGAAGGGCTGAGCCTTGGCCTGCTGCTCACACAGATGAGACTGGCTCCATGTGCTCACTGGTCACCTCTGTGGATATGTCTGTAGCCATACCTGCATGGTGGCCACCTGGACCTGCCCTGGGCCTGCCAGCATGGTCAGGAGGATGGACACAAGGGCTGCCCACTGCCAGTTGGGGACACCCATGAGATGGTCTCTCAAAGTGTGGGGAAGAGGACAGAATAGTGCTGCCCACTGCCAGGTGGAGGCCAGGCCGGGGTCACCCATGAGATGGTCCCTCAAAGAGTGGCCGCAGCCAGCGTGCCACATTTCAAGGGAGAGAGCTGCTGCATGTGTCAGGAATAAAGACTGCAATGAATGGGGCAATAACAAGCCCTGAAACATGACTTTGTGCCTGCAAATAAGGAATGAGTTACAGTTTTGGAACAGCTGGACCATTACCCTGCATGCAGGGTCCAGCCTGTCCCTGGCCTTAATTAGGTACCCCCCTTGCACTGTCCTCTGCATGGGAGCTCTGCTTGAAATGTATTGTCTGCAGATGGCTTCCTCAACCTTTTCTAACCCAGCAATGTCCAAACCCTTTTGATGGGAACCCAAGGATCATTTTGTTCGCAGCTGCCACATGGTTTTACTTAGGACTCATGTGAATTAGGCAAACCTCTTGCTGTTTGTCTCTTTATTTCATCCTCTGGTGCACACAGGAATGTGTGTGTGTGCCGAGGAGCAGCTCTGCATTCTGCTTCCTACTGTCACTGGGACATGGAGCAGGTCCTGGGTCCAGTGTGGCAGTGAGCAGTGATGGCCCCATCAGTATTGCACATCGCAGCTCAGATTCCCAGTTAGGTCACCCTGGGGAGGGAGAAAAGTGCCAGGCTCTGCCGAAGCCACTCCACCACCTTTGGCCACACCAAAGTCCCTAGGCTAAGGATGGAGAAAATCCCTGGGGGGACATCAGTGTCTCTGTCCTCACCAGGAGACTGTTTATTAACAACGTGTGGCTGACAAGCAGCCTGAGCCCACGGTTGAGCATCACTGGGCACGTCCTCCGTGCTCATACAGGGGAGCTTCCTGGCAGTGTCACGGTCCTCCTGTTTCTGGAATGGACACAGTTTCACAGCCTGCATTGGGTTGGAAGGCACCCTGGAAGGTCATTTTGTCCAACTCCCCTGCAATCAGCAGGGACACCTCCCACTAGACCAGGCTGCTCAGGGCCACGTCAAGTCTGATCTTGGTAAGTCTCCAGGAACAGGGCCTCAACAACATCCCTGGTCAGTGCCACCTGTGGCTGTGCCTGTTGCTCTGGCGACGTCCCCACCCGCTGGCTTCTTGGCTGAGGAAGCGCTCAGAGGAGGCTGCATCCCCTTTTGAAAGCGCAGCTGCCCTGGCGTCCCCAGCAGGGCTTTTCCTTCCTCCTCGGAAGGCGTCGCATGGGCTGTGCGGGCACTCGCCCAGACGGGGACAGCCTTGGCAGGAGCCTTCCCCAGATCCAACCGCTTCTGCCAGAGCTCCCAGTACCACACTTAATGTGACCCATCTGTGCGGCCCCGGGACGTGCGGCGGTTCTGATCCTCATCTGCGCCTCCTGCCAGGAGGCAGCGCCCTGCCAGCGGCCGCCCCGTGCCGCCCACCCTTCCGACAAGCACACAGACTGGGATGCCCGGACCCTGTTCCTGCTACTGGGCATGGCGTGGGGCCTAATAGGACAATGGCTGCTCCCAGCCCGGTGCTGGTAGGCATCCCCGAGGTGATGGGAACGGCAGAAAGGTCCTGCCTGTTGTGATGGGATGGTTTGCACATCCCCACACCCCTTGCAGTCACCACCGGTGGCAGCTGTTCGGGACCTCCGGGTGTGGAGGGTGACCATGTGTCAGTGCACCGGGGTGAGGAGGAGCAAGGATCCAATGGTGCCGTGCCACTGCAGCTCGTTCTGGAGAGAGATGAAGCTCTGCTGAAGTGTGATCCCCACAGAGCCCTGACTTTGGGGAGGAGAGGCTTTGTGGGGAGGGGGAGCTCTACGCAGCCCTGCTGGGTGCAGAGCATCTCCAGACACATGCACAGCCAACCTCCAGGCTTCAGGTAGAGGCACTGATGGTATTTGGGTGGCTCTGGGCTCTGGCAGCAGCCTCTCTCAGGATTTCACAGAACCCCAGCCAGGTGGGGGTTGGAAGGGACCTCTGAAGATCACCAAGTTCAACCCCTCTGCTAGAGCAGGATCACCCAGAGAAAATCACTCAGGAACACATCCAGGTGGGCTTGGAATACCTCCATGGGAGACTCCATAACCTCTCTGGGCAGTCTGCTCCAAGGTTCTGCCACCCTCAAAGGGAAGAAGCTTTTCCTTCTGTTTATATGGAACCTACTGTGTTCCAGTTTGTGTCCATTGTCCTTTGCCCTGTCCCTGGACACCACTGGGAAGAGTCTGGCTCCGTCCTCCTGACACCCTTTAGATACTACTCATCATTCAGAAGATCCCCCTCAGTCTGCTCTTCTCCAGGCTAAGCAGCTTCAGGTCTTTCAGCCTCTCCTCCTATGGCAGAGGAATTTGAGACTGAGATGTAAGGTGCTCCACTCCAGCACATGCCCACACCCCATCCATGGTCTTCACACTCGTGGTCCCCATTTTGGGCTGGTGAGGGGTGCAGACAGAGCAGCACCGAGGCACACCCCTGGTTGTATCCTGACAACCCCCTCGGTTTGTGGCACAGTTTGTTGGCATTCCATTCAGGCCAGCTGTTTTCTATTCTAGTGCTTGCTTTGCAGGAAGGCTTTGGGGACAGGGGGGTGGAAACCCATCTCAATTGTTTGGGGACTGGAAGTTACTCATTTTGTGGCTGGAGAAACCCAGTGGAGCTTGCTGCACGCAGGCTTTTCTCACTGCTGTTTGTCCTGCTTGAGCAGTGGAACCTCAAGGGTTCTGCAACCAGTGCTCAGCATGCTGCTGCCATCCTCATGGCAGGGCAGGGTGGCCAATCTTTGGGCTGGGGCACTGCTTGTGCATCACCTCCCCAAGGCTGTTTTGGGGGAGAAATATGCACCTTGTGGAATCTGACAATTTTTAGGCAGATGAGAGAGGACAGAGGGGAGAGAGGAGCTGTCTCCAGCACAGGCTGGGATTGTGCTGTCAAAAGGCCAGGGCTTTTAAGGGCAGGAAGGTTCCCACCTTGGTCTGTCCAAGCAGGAGTGAATCTCCCACCTACTCTCCCATGACCCTGGAAAAATGAATCACCAAAAATGAACGGAAGCAAAGGGGAAGGGAAAAAAAATAAAAAGGGGGAAAAAAAAATTAAAAGACAAAATTAAATTAAAAAATCCCTCCCCAGAGCCGCCCTCCAGAGGGTTGGGCAAAAGATAAAAGCTCTCCAAGCAGCCAGGACTCCTCCTCTCCCACCACCAACTTCTCATTTAAATGTCTGCGCGCAGGCTGCAAACGCCACAAGCCTCCGCGGCCGCCCCAGGGGAGCCCCTGGCAGCATCCTCCCACCACCCCTGCCGTGTCCCCAGGGATGATGCCCACGCGAGGGGCCGGCAGAGCTTAGCGCCACAGAAGCAAAGAGGAAGCAACCTGGCATGGCGTGTCCCTAGGAGGTGGTCCCACGGCAGGCTATGTGAGAGTCCCCGTGGGGCTGAGCCCAGCGGTGCCTCCCTGGGAGCGGATGTCAGAGGTCGTCCCAGTGGATGGAGCCCCTGAGGCCAGCCCCCTGATGTCGGCTTCACTGCTGCTCAGGGTCATCCTCCTCCACTGGGCCACTGGCAGGGGCTTCATCCAGGGGGGCAGGACATGGCAGCACTGCACAGGTAGGAGTGAAGGCTGGTGGGTGGGCTTCACTGGGAGGGAGGCTGTGCTGGGAGCTGTGCCGGGAGCTGTGTGCTCCCATGGAAGGGATGTTCCCTGTGCTACTAGGGCAGACCCTAGAAAATGTGTTTCATTCTGGGGCAGGCAGCTGCTGTGGGATGCCCAGCCTGGGGCAGCCTCTCACTGGCAGTCTGTCGCTGGGATTTTGGTGCCTGAGTGCCAATGGAGCTCAGCCTCAGGGTGACAGCAGGATGTGATGCCTCAGGTGCTGTAGCTGCAAGCCTCCCTCCTGCATACATGGGCAGTAAGCAGTGGGGTCATCCCCGTGTCTGTAGCCCCTCGGCATTGTAGAGCAACCACATGATGGGGAGCACACAGCCCTGGGGTCTGGTAGAGAGAACTGCATGTCTGTTCCTGTGGCACAAGTGTTGTCCCAAGACCTGCTGGCCTTCGGGACCAACATCTGGGGAGAAAGGCTGGAAGGAGAAATAGAGGAGAGCTATGAAGTGTCTCTGGAAAATCCCTCCTACCCTGGACTCTGCAGGGCTCCCTGCACTCTATCAGAACCAACCTGTGCCCTCTGGCAGCAAAACCTCCTGAACAGTTTCTGTTCCTCTACCCCCAGTCAAAGATCTGGCAGCTCGGATGGCATTTTCCACAGGGAAGCACCAAAAGCAGCCCCAGCCAAAAAGGATCCCAGTCCCTTGGTTCCACCTTCCCACTCCTTTGCCCGTGCTTGTGCAGTCCCTGTGCAGGCAGTGAAACTTTAGCCCATTCCTTGGGGCTGCTTGGGCCCAGGCTTTGGGTGCTTGAGGCTTGTCCCTTTGATGGCATTTCCATTTATACTTAATTACAGCCCAGTTGCTCTTGAGAAGGAAAAGCTGGGAGAGATCAGAGAGCTTCTGCCCACCACCTCCTCCCCCAGGTGCTTGGGTTCTTTGAGGATGTCACCATTGTCCCCAGGCAGCCTCAGCTGGAGGAGTCGTGGGGGTGTGAAGGCTCCAGTGTCACCACATTTAACCTTCTCTGTGTCCTTACTGCTGGTGTCTGGCCCTGGCTTCTGGCCACTCCTCTGAGCAGGCATCTGCCAGCCACCTGCACTGCCCAATCTGGGTTGAAAGAGCTCAGCTGCTCTCCTGGCCGTTAACCACCGGCTCTGCTCTGATTGTCATCAGCTGCTGGTGTGGGAGGCAGGCTGAGATATGCATTTTTGGGTTTAGGGATCTAGGTTTGGTTTTAAGAGCTGGTCTCGTCCCAGCTCACAGACCCCTGCTCCACCTGAGCTGTCCCCTGGCTCAGCCCAGCCACCCGTGGGGCAGTCAGGGGGACCTAAACTACCCCCGCACAGCGGAGGCTGAATTCAGCTTGTGTTTTTTGCTGAGAAAAATAGGAACTGATCATTGGCCAGGTGGTGACTTTCTGAAATAAGTCACTTCAGTTAAACCTCCCCCACCGAAGCCTTTCTTTAGGAGCAGCTGAAACCAGTAGAGGGGCAGGCAAGGCAGCCGGAAAGGTGGCAGGCTGGGGAGGACCTCTCTCGTCTCCCAGCTTCAGGCTGGAAGGAGCCACACGAGCAGATTCCTCCTTGCTCTGCCCGCCTGGGTTTGAGGTAACCGGGGGTGCCCGAGGGGAGAGGTTTCTCCTCTCTAGTCGGTTTGGATTGAGCCACATGCCAGCTCCCTCCCTTCTTGGCCTCCCGATGTGCCCGAGCAGCAGAGATTTATGAGTGCAAATAGGAGCTCAGAGCCTGACTTCGCCTGGGGCAGAGACAGGGGCAAGCGTTTTTCAGTCCGTCCGAGTGCTACTTTGTCCTCTCGGGTGTCACCACCGAGCCTTTGCTGCGCACACAGCCCCGCCAGAGAAGCGTTCAGCAACAAAAGCTGCCTGGGTGCCAAGGCTGCAGAAGGACCCATGGCCGACATAGCCCTACCCACAGCTGCGGGCACGGCACTTGCCGAGGCATCGGACCGACGGCAATCCCGGCACTGTTTACCTGGGGATGGGTTTGCAGCGCCAAGCGCAGTGCTGCTCTTCGCCTGGGCGGTGCCCTGGAGCCAGGCACATCGCTTTCTCCTCTGAGGAAAGAATGATTATTTACTGACCAGCTTGAATGCCAGCCAGCCGAGAACCCGCCTGTGTGCAACCGGGGCTGGGGTGAGGGAGCCCGGACCAGGGCTGAAGGGAGGAGCACCGTGCCCCACCACTCTGGGCGGCCAACCCACAAGCAAGCCTGCAGGCGCTGGACCTCTGCCTGCTCTTCTGGCTGCTTGTCATTGCTTAGTGCTGGTGGGCTCTGAGGAAGCTGGTGACACTCTGAGGCTGCCCCGCTAGGAGGTCCTAGCTCCTCAGGCCCATGGTCAGCATTCGTAGCCGCTGCAGTGGGCGCATTCCTGCAGGTGAGCCTGCACGCCTGGTGTTCCGTCTGTGGGGATGGAGAGGTCAGCCTCGGTGCCTGGAGGGCAACCCCCTGCTGTGTTCCCCAAAGCAAGGGCTTGGTGCAGACCCCAGGCAAGGAGAGCAAGCTACCAGGGCACGTCTGCCGCTGTGGAGTGCTCCAGCCAGTGCTGAAGCTGGGCTGGCTACCTGGAGCAAGCTACGGAACAGAGCACCAGCACAGAGGAGCTCATCCCACGGTGGGACAGGGTGGGACGGCTACCACCGTTGTGACACGTTCCACTGTCTTTTGGCACAGACCTGCGCCCGCTGGACATCCTGTCGGAGGCGGTCCCTGCTGGAGGGCTGGCCGGCAGCATGAGGGTCTTCCAAGTGCAGGGGATGCGTGGTTTGCAGCTCAACGCCTCCCAGCCCCGTGCCCTGGGCTTCCCTGCCTCCCGGCTCTTCATCCACTGTGACCGCTTCCCCGAGGAGTTCTCCATCCTCGTCACGCTGAGGGTGCCCAGCGCCCCCGGCAAGGTAAGCGCAGCTGGCTGGGCACGGGGCCGGCGCTGCCCAGCCCCGAGCTTGCAGCAGGTGAATTTGAGCCCCTGCCCTCCCGCAGAGGAACGAGTACATCTTCACGCTGATGGCTGAGGAGAGCTCCGGCCTGCTGCTGGGGCTGCGCTATGGCCCCCGCAAGCTCCACTTCCTCTTCTGGAGCCAGGAGCACAACGGTGTCTGGCAAAACCGTGTCACCTTCCCCAACGTCTCCCTCTCTGACAACCAGTGGCACACGCTCATCCTGGCCGTCTCTGGCCACTCCTTCTCCCTGACAGTGGACTGCAACATCCCCAAGGACATGTAGGTTGTGGGCAGTGGGCTCAGGAGGGCTGGCAGGGGCGATGTTCCTCTGCCAGCATCTCCTTCAGACACCATGAAATTGTCCCCTGCCTCTTCTTTGCCCATCTGCAGCGTGGTGGAGACTCCGTTTCCATCCTCTTTGTCAGTGAAGAGAGCCAGCTTCTACCTGGGCAGCAGGAGGAGAAGGAAAGGAGTGTTCACGGTAGGTGTGGGCTGCCTGGGGGTGCTCATGGCTAGCTCCGGAGCAAGCTGCAGCCCCTTCTTAGTCCCCTTCACTGGCAGGGCTTGGGGCACGGTGCAGGCAGCAGAGGTGCCCAGGGTCCACACTGCTGGACTTGATCTCCATTTGGCTGTGGATGTGCAGGGGACAGTACTGCCAACTAACACTTTGTGGGGCAAACATGGCTTTTAGGGGACTTTGGTAGCAGAGTGGTGGCAGAAAGACACAGTCTCATTGATCTAAAGTTAGGGCAGTGCCTAATCCTGACCAGCAGTGAAAAATGGAGCCTGTGAAAGCCATCTGCAGCTAACCAGCCTCTTGCCAATGCTCTTGCACCAGCTGTTACATTGCCTGGGGGGGGGAGATTTCAGCAGGCTGGGCACATAATGAGGATCTTATAAATGTTCATAAGCCCTGTGGAGGCTTCCATGGCCCCAGAGGGAAGGAAACAAGCACGTGTTGGGAGGGAAATCCAGGCCATAAATCACCTGCAGCTTTCAATTCTCGGTCTTTCTGGACTTGCTCTTCATCCTGCTCTTCCCTCTTTCCCAGGGCTTGCTAAGACAGCTTGTTTTGCTGCCAGGAGCTGATGCCACCTCTCAGATATGCACCACCATGAACTTCAAAGTAGAGACACTCTCTGTCCCCACTGTCCTCCAGGGTCTTCCTGAAAAGCCAGCAAGCAACGAGGTGCTAAAATACCCCCACGGTCAGTACCTGCCCATGGCACAGGCTCCACTGGCCACCTTCTGCTTTTGTTGAGGAAGGCTCTCAGTGTGGGGCTGGGCACAGAAGCAAAGAGGAAGAGGATGTCCCCAGCACCCTACCTCTCACCATGTGTATGGAGTGGGATCTCTGTCCAAAATGCCCCAGGAGAGCAGGAGTGCCCTGCCTGGGAGCCTCAGCAGTGCTGGGCTCTTGCCAGCATACACACAGATGCCATCCTCCAGGGTTCTCTCAGCTGGTGGCTTCCCAGCTTGCTGCCAGGATGCCATTTCCCTGGTTCCCTGGTGCCCATCATCAGTGTGGGGAAAGGACATCCAACCCTCCTCTCTGCATGGGGATTAGTCTTGTTGGTCCTCTCTTGTGTGTACTAAGAGGCACCTGCCTTACTCCCAGAGACAGACACAAAGGTGACACTGGGGTCCAGACCACCCTGCACCAAACAGGAGAAGGCACAGTTCTGGTTCAACGCCTCCCGGCGAGGGCTGTTCCTCTGCAATGGCAGCACCTGGATTTCCATGCTGGAAGGTACTGGTGTGCAATGTGCTCTTCAGGAGGGAGGGAGGCTCCCCCATCACTCACTCAGTGCTCACGTTTTTCACACCGCTTGCCTATGTTGTCTGTCCCTTCTGGGACTTCTCTGGTCAGAAATGGGCTCCTGGTCCATCTGAGAAGGGCAGCTCACCCCACTGAGAGCCTTGCCTGGGGTTCTGGGCTGCTCCCTGCCCTGGGGTCCTAAAGGCATATGTGCTCTTGGTTCTGAAGCACTTGTAGAGTAGAGAAGCAGCAGCAGAAAGACTTGTCAGCTGCTGGAAATACTAGAGGGAGAAATGGGTGGGTGTAGAGGTGAATGTCTGTGCCATCCCCATTCTGATGGCCTTTGTGCAGGAAAGTTGGGCACCACTGGAGCAACAAGGTGGTAAAGCAGCCAGAGCCTGGAGGGGTGGGTGTTACTCACTCAGGAAATTCCTTTCTCCCTCTGGCACTCTCCTGCTCACTCCAGGCAGTCTGCTTAGGATCTCTGGAGAAGACATTGAGGAAGGGGCATGCCCACAACCAAGCTGTTCCTCCACCTCCTCCTGAGGTTTTTCTTAAGCTGGTGCCCATGTGGTGGGATGGAATGAGTCATCTGCTACCCACAGAAACTAGTGGTGGCTGGAATCCCCCATCCCTACCTCTGGAAGTCATCGGGATTGGCACAGTGTCTTTGTTTTCCTAAAGAGATCTCATGTTGGGATCTTGCTGACCTGCACCCCTTGGTGTCACAAACACTGTAGCCCTTCTTCTGCCACTTGTCCCTTCCAGTGCCCACCCATTTACTGTTGGGACCACTCACCTTTCTGTTCTGATTGCTGCCATTCATTCAGTCTAAGTCTTCTTCAGCTTCCTCTAGAGCTCATGCTGACTCCAGCCAGAGAAAGCAGGGCTGCTGCAGGTGGGTACAGGTTAAGCCAATTTGTCTTAGCATCCCAGGACTTTTTTACTGCAGGTCTTTTCCTCTCCTCCTTGTTGTCTTTGGGGTAAATCTCTCAAGCCACTTTGTAATAATCAATCAACACCCATGGTGTCATTCTTGCTCCCCCAGAGGAGAATGCTTAGCGGAGCATTTTGCAGTGCAGCCCTCTACCAGGGAGCAGGCAGGGGTGGATGTGACTGGTGTGCTACCCAAGGAGATGGAGCCAGGCCTTTCACCATCCCCTCAGGTTTCAGCCCTTCACCAGCACCTATATTCCCCCACCACGTAGAGCTCCATAGAGCAACAATGCATGGGCTGCCCAGGGAGGTGGTGGAGTCTCTGTCCCTGGAGGTGTTCAAGACAAGACTGGATGAGGCACTTAGTGCCATGGTCTAGCTGATTGGACAGGGCTGGGTGATAGATTGGACCGGATGAGCTTGGAGGTCTCTTCCAACCTGGTTGATTCTATGATTCTAAGGCTGCTGAGCTGGCTCTGCTCTGCCTCTCCAGGCAATGCCATCTGGTATTGACCTCAACCTTCTTTTTTTTCATGATCTCCTAGTCAAACAAAGGCTGGACTATGTGGAGGAGTACCAGAACCTGGTGACCAACTCTGAGACAATGGGTGTTGAGGTCTTCACCATCCCAAAGGTGGGACTGTTTGCAGCCACTGCTAACCGATACACTCTGCCTGGCTCTGCCATCTATAAGTGGACAGATGGGAAGTTTGTGCCCTACCAGAACATCCCCACCTACCAAGCTCAGTCCTGGAAGTATTTCACCATAGGAAAGAAGGTAGGTCTGCTTGGAAGGGTATTTCACTGCCTTCATATTTCAGTGTCTTCAACTGTAATTGCCCACCACTGACTTCTCCCCTGAGTTTCAAGCATGGTTCAGAGGGTGAATCTTTCTCTGTCTTTGATGAGGTCACACTAATACACCCTTACAGCTTGCTGTCCTGGGAACTGCTGCCTGGTCTGTGGGCTGCCCTCTGTGTTTTACTGGTACTACATCCATTTTCAGCAGCTGTTGCTGGCAGCACTGCAGGTCCAGATTGTTTGGGTCTCTTCCTGGGGATCTCCAGGACGTCTGTGAGGTCAGCCTCCAAAGTTAGCTGCTGGAGCTGGATCCCCCATGTGCTGACATTCATTTCTAGCAGACTCTGCCTGTTCCTGCCTCAGAAGTCATGAGTGCCACTCTGTCCTTTGTGCAGAGCTGTGGTCCAGATCGGGCTGTGTGTTCTCATGTCTCAGCCTCCACCCTGGCGCAGAGGCTGACCACCCTGGAGAGCAGGTTTTGTGCAATTCCCACCTTGCACTGTGAGGCAAGGCAAGGATCATCTCAGACAGTGGCATTGCTCTCAGCGACATGCAGCTCCTGACATGGGAGCACAGACAATCATAGAATTGTAGAAGCATCATAGAATCAACCAGGTTGGAAGAGACCTCCAAGATCATCCAGTCCAACCTAGCACCCAGCCCTGTCCAGTCAACCAGACCATAGCACTAAGTGCCTCATCCAAGCTTTTCTTGAACACCCCCAGGGATGGTGACTCCACCACCTCCCTGGGCAGCCCATTCCAATGCCAATCACTCTCTCTGACAACAACTTCCTCCTAACATCCAGCCTAGACTTCCCCTGGCACAACTTGAGACTGTGTCCCCTTGTTCTGTTGCTGGTTGCCTGGGAGAAGAGACCAACCCCCACCTGGCTACAGCCTCCCTTCAGATAGTTGCAGACAGCAATGAGCTCTGCCCTGAGCCTCCTCTGCTGCAGGCTGCACACCCCCAGCTCCCTCAGCCTCTCCTCACAGGGCTGTGCTCCAGGCCCCTCACCAGCTTTGTCGCCCTCCTGTGGACACCTTCCAACACTTCAACATCTCTTGAATTGAGGAGCCCAGAACTGGACACAGCACTCAAGGTGTGGCCTGACCAGCGCTGAGCAAAGGGAAAGAATAACCTTCCTGGTCCTACTGGCCACACTGTTCCTGATCCAGGCCAGGATGCCATTGGGTCTCCTGCCCAGCTGGGCACACTGCTGGCTCATGTGCCTCTTCCTCCTTCAGATGCATTGTGCTGCTGTGGATTGCTCAGAGACCCTTGCCAGCCAGGGCTGCCCTACCTCACATTGGCCACCTCGCTCCCTGCTCCCACCCATCCCATCTGCACCCTGCCCGTGCCTGTCTGCACCCCTAGGAGAGGAGAAAACCAAGGTGTCCTGGCTTGTTATTTTTCAGATCTTCCTAGCAGTGGCTAACTTTGAGCAGGACGACAGAGGTCAGGAGCTCTCTGTGATATACAAGTGGAGCCGCAGGAAGGAGAAGTTCCTCACCTACCAGAGGATCACCACACACAGCGCCAGGGATTGGGAGGCATTTGTCATCGAGGGAGAGGCTTTCCTCGCGGTGGTCAACCACAGAGAAGGTACCCAGCCCTTCCCTGCCAGCTCAGTCAGGGTGTGCACCGGCAGCCCCCCTGCTCCAGAGCATCCTCCTCTTGCCGTGGGAAAGCTGCAGAGCCCTGTGCAGCCTCTACAGGAGGGCTGTGCAAAGACAGAGCCTGAACCCCTGCAGACCTTTTCATTTTAGGAGGCAACAGCACTCGAGGAGGTGGCTGACACAGTCCCACTCAAGGTCTCTGAGTACATGGGACGAGGTTGACAGCGGGGATGGGGGTCTTTGCTGAAACCCTCTGCAGCATCTGAGCCTATAGGGAAGCCAAAGCCTTGGCCTTGTGAGCACACAGTAGATGGAGGGGAGCTGAGTGAGAGCCTGTCGACATCCCTTCCACCCTGGGCACCCTGCAGATGTGATCCAGCCTTGTTCCCCTCCCACACCATGCTTGGGTGTGCACCTCATGGCACCAGGGATGAATGGGTCAATACCACAAAGCCCACTGGGCCAATGGGCTCCTTCCTTGCTATCAGGGCTGGCTCCTGGGGCATCAGCTCCTCTGGCACCAGGCTCAAAGCTGGTGGCAAGTTACTTGGACATCAGCTGCCTGTAAGCTGGGCTAGAAACTCCCCATGGCTCCTCTGGACCCTACCTTAGCCAGTTTGGACAAGACCCACTCCTGTCGCAGAAAGGTCCCTTTGGAAGCTGCACACATCATGGCCAATCCAAACTGGGACTGTTCCCCTTGGCAGGTGGTGAAGTGTCAATGCCTGAGGAGCTGCCACTTGCCCAAGGAGCTGCCACTTGCCCATGTGGCCTTTTCCCTCCCATCCTATTCTCCCTGCAGCTCTTTTAGCCAAAATCTCCTGTGTTGCAATAAGAATTGCCTGCAAAGCAATCACCACATTGTCCTGCTGCTGCTCAGACACCAGAAGCACCAGCAGAGCAGTGCTCAGTGGGGGTAGGGTGGAGAGGGGCTGCTGGAAGTCCTCTCCTGCTCTTTATTAGAACATCTCTGACTGGAGGGGTTGTGCCAGGCTGAAGGTGGGGAGAGGTCTGTAGATCCCACACAGAGAGGAGGTTGAGATGCTTGAGCAGAGCGCAGGAGCTGGATGGAGCACATGCTTTGGTGCTGGTGGGCTCAGCACGAGGCAAGTGGTGAGCTGTGCTATCCTCTCCCTCTTCCAGGAGTTTGTGTCATCACCAGGGATCAGGGAGGTTCCTGGACAGCTCCAGTGCTCAGGAGCTGAGCACAGGAACTCAGCAAAGGAGTGCTGAAAAAACATCATTGTGATCCTGTTCCAGATGTGGCTTCCTCCCAGATATGCAAACTTGTGTGCACAGAATGACAGCAGCTCATGATGTCAGTAGCTTAGGGACCTGGCTGAGATGGGTCTCACTACACATGGTGACCCCATGGGACAGTCAGCAGAGCATGGCCACCCTGGGATGCTGGCATGGTGCCTCTGGTGTGGGGACACAACATCCTCCTGTCCCAGCTGCCACCACAAGCTCAGGAGCAAAGTGTTAATGTTTCATGGGGATGGAGCTGCTAGGTAGAGATGGAGCTGCTAAGTAGGGCTGGAGGCTTTAGATAGAGATGGAGCTGCTAAGTAGGGCTGGAGGCTCTAGCTAGAGCTGGAGCTGCTAGGTAGGGATGCAGGCTCTAGCTAGAGCTGGAGCTGCTAGGTAGGGATGGAGCTGCTAGCTAGAGATGGAGCTGCTAGGCAGGGCTGGAGGCTCCAGAGTCTCTGGAGGAGTGATCAGTCACTAGCAAACAGCTTTGCAACTTGCTGGCAAATATTCATGCAACTGAACCTATTTCTGGGTGCCTTTTCCTCATGGTGCACATCTCTCTGTCTCTCTCTCCCCCAGGGAATAACCACAACATAGACAGTGTGATATACAGGTGGAACCCCAGGACAGGGCTGTTTGAAACCAACCAGACCATCCCTACCTCTGGAGCCTATGACTGGGAGTTTTTCACCATTGGGCCCTATTCCTTCCTGGCCGTGGCCAACACATTCAATGGAACATCCACCAAGATCTACTCACACATCTACATCTGGCTCAGTGGCTCTTTCCAGCTCTTCCAGTCTATCCTGGTAAAGCTTGGCCACTGGTCAAACTACTGACTGGTCCCCCCTCTGGGTTTAGACAAAGGAGGGAGTAATTACAGATGCAGGTCATAGAATCACAGGATCAGTCAGAGTTGGAAGGGACCACAAGGATCATCTAGTTCCAACCCCCTCTGCCATGGGCAGAGACACCTTACCCTAGATCAGGCTGGCCACAGCCTCATCCAGCCTGGCTTTAAACACCACCAGTCCTCTGGAAAGGCAGTGATAGTTTCCTACTGTTCTCCCCTATGGACTTTTGTTTGTTTCTGGGAGGGTTTTAGGAGTGGGCAACTTCCCCACTGCACCTCCAGCAGGTCTCACACACCCTGCAACATCCGTTGCTTGCAGAGGCTTTTCTGCATCGAGTTCCTCATGTGGCTTCCTTCCCCACAGACGATTGGTGCTGCTGACTGGGAAGTCTTTCGTATCGGGGACAGAGTCTTCCTGGCTGTTGCAAACAGCCATAGTTATGACAGTGGGATGCCAGCACCCTCTAACTTCTATGCTATCAACTCCTCCATCTACGAGCTGAACATCACTGCCCAGATGTTTGTCAAATTCCAGGACCTCCTCACTTTCAGGTACCTTTGCAGAGAGTCAGGCTGCTCCTCAGTCCACACCCTTCCCCCTGAGGAACCTGGAGGTCATCTGGAGGCTTCATGCAGACTTTGCATGCTGCCAGAGACTGAGACTGAGACTGGTAGGGAGGGGCAATGGATGACAGGTCTTTGGCAGCTAGTCTCAGTGGGAGCTAGTAGAGAAGGCCCTGGATTTGGGAACAAGGGTGGATTTCCTTTCAGGAATGGCCTGGGGAGAGCAGAGTTCGCTGTGTATGATCAGAGTGGCTGAGATTGGGGTGGGGTGGGCTCAACTTTGCAGATATGCAGCCCCTTCCTTGGCTGGCCACAGAGGGGCCACCTCACCTGCCCTTCTGCTTACTTCATCCCCAGTGCCCTGGACTGGGAGTTCTTCTCGGTGGGAGATGACTCTTTTCTGGTGGTAGCGAACTCCTTCGACGGCTTCACCTTCTCTGTTAAGAGTATTATCTACAGGTACTGCTGTGGGAGGAGGGCAGGGATGGGTGGCTGAGTGGTTGGTCCCAGCAGGAATGACCCTGATGGGACCACAACACAGGGCCAAGCTCTTCAGGTGCTAATGCCCAGGGAGGACAGATAAGACTCTGCCCAGAAACCTCTTCAGAAACAGGGCAACAATGAAAAGTCTCAACTAGGGACATCCCATCCTGATCCACAGTCAGAAGTGGGAGGTGCCAGCCCCATGGCTTGGCTTTCCTGCCTCCTTTCAGGTGCCCAGCTTGTGTCCCAAGAGCTAACTGCTGTCCCCATGCAGGTGGCAAGGCTACGAAGGCTTCGTAGCAGTTCACCACCTCCCCACTGTTGGCTGCAGAGACTGGGAGGCATTCCACACTGCTGAGGGCTCCTACCTCCTCTACTCCAGTGCCAAGGAGCCACTTTCCAAGGTGCTCAAGCTGAAAACCACCTGAGACGGCTGAGACATGTTCAGCTGATTGCCAGGATAAAGGTGAGCTGGGCATCAAGGTGAAGATGGACCACAGAGCTCAAGAAGGGCTGCAGCATCAGCCCTGCAGTTGGCTGGGTGTGTGCTCTGCAGGAGGGGAGAACAAGGAGGAGGAGAGGAGCTCCAGGGCTCCCTGCAGTCCTGTCTGGGGGCTGGCAAAGGGGCTGCGATGCTGCTTTAGTGCCCTTTCTCCCAGGCAAGCTCTCTTGCCATGCTCCAGACCCACATCTTGCCTCAGGTGTCTGGTGCCCAGGCACTTTCCTGGGCTTGCCAGCACCCTGGTGCTCAGCAGTCTCCAGCCAGGAAGGACCCAGAACTGCCAGTGGCTGTGGCCAGAGCTTGCACAAACCCAGGAAGGAAAGAGACTGAGCAGAGCAGAGTGTGTGCTGCTGGTGTGTGTGTGTACAGGGCAGGCAGGAAACAGCATGTGAGAAACTTGGGGGCAAAATCGGCTTTGGGCTCAGCTGTGGCTGCCCAGTGCCTGTGGTGCTGCCGAGGACCCATCTGGTTCACCGTTACACACCACATTTTGTGTCTATCTTCAGTGGCCTCCCAGCCCATCCTGCAGCTGTGGGCACCTGCCCACTCTCCTGCTCCACCATGGCTGGGTTTGGTTGTCCCTGCTTGAGTGATGTGTGTCTGTTGTATGAAGCCACAGACCCGTGCAAGGACCGGTTCTGCTCCTTGAGCCCCTGTGCATGAGGTTAGTGACTCCCAGGCAAGCCTGCTGTGCACTGGGACCCACTCCAACTTCCATGGCCACGGAAAAGACCCAACACTGCCCCAGGTGAAACGGTGGCCTCTGTTTTTTTTCCCCTTCTCCTTTGCTGGGGGACTCTTTTGCTTAACCAGAGCTTTAATAAATTGTGTGCACCCAACCTTCGTCCCACATGCAAGCTGCAGGTACCTGGGCTGCTCTGCTTGTGGCAGAGGCTTCCCTCTTCTCAACAATCTCCTTGACTGAGCTGGGGCTATGTCTGTGGCCACATGTGGCCAATGAAGGGGCTGAGGTAAGGATGCCACTTCACCTCCCCCTGCCGATCCCTCTCCCGGCTCGCCCAGAGAGTCACTCAGCCTTCCCCAGCCCCGGATTTCCTGCTGGGGCTGGGACACTCACCATGGTGACACTGGGGAGCCTGCAGGAGATGCCAATCCCCCCAGGTCTGGGGAAGGTGATGCCCTGAGCTGCCCCATGGTCCAGGCCCCAAACAGCTGCTATGGCAGTCCCTGCAGATCTCTCTTCTCCCTTGGCTCAGCCATGGCTGCCGCTGACTCTGCCAGTAAGGACCATTTCTTGCTTGTGAAATACAAGGGTAGAATTTGATTTGCTTTCACATGCAGCATCTCTAATTAAGCCCCAAGGAAGGGCAAGATAAGGCCAAATGTACCAGACAAGATGCAGAGGCACTATCTGGCCAACTGGCCTCTGCTCAAAGGGATGCAGTCTGCTGGCAGTAAGCTGGTACATTGAATTTAGGCTTGTCTGCTTTAGGAGAGATCAAATTAGGACAAGCACTCGCTCCTTGAGCACCACTGTCCTCCCCAGGTCCCCAGCTCCCAGCTCAGCACAACCCCTGAGGGCTTTTCCTGCATGCAGGGCTTTATTGAGACATCAAAGATTTGGGAGATGAGCAGAATTGCTGGTGGCAGGCAGAGGTTGCTCCACACTGGGACTGGGGCACATGTCCTGCTGTCTGCAAAGCTGAGCCAGGCCATGGTGACCCCACTGCACAGAGCCAACTGTACCTCTGCACTCCAGGCTCCGGGAACCTCCCTGGCCCCACAGAGGCCCTCACCCTCATCTGTGTTCCCCCAAAGTCTTATCTCCAACCATATGGACCACATGCAGGTGGCTGGGGCTGCTGTCACTGTAAGCCAGCTCTGGCAGGGGAGAAGGGATCTGCATGGGGACATTTCTTTCTGGGAACCTGGGCTCTACAGAGGTCTACATGGGGTGTCCCCAGCATCCCTCTCCCATGGTGTTTGCTCCCACTCAGTCCAGCAAAGTCAGTGGCACTCATTTGCAGAACTGGAACAAGCGCTGGAATGTCCCAGACAGATGCTTTGAGACCCACCAGCTTGCCACTGGCTCCCTGCAAAGAAGTTGAGAAGAGAGCATCCTAGTCCTGCACTACAGAGCAGTGCTGGTGGTCTCTGCATGGACCTGGGTGCTTGGCAGTGGCTTCAGGTAATCCACGTGCTTGCAGGTGTCCTCTCGGTTGTGCCGGACGTAGCAGATGACGTAGACGATGACCATGGCGAACCAGCCAAACATGGTGATGAACATGGCCACGTCTGTGGTCCTCTGATGCACGCTGCAGAAGTTAACGCCGGCGTCCAGCACCTGGAGCAGCGACTTGCCCACGTACTCCTCACGCGGAGCTGTGTGGCAGGTGATGTCCTGGACAGAGTCGGGGTCCAGCCGCGCCTCCCACAGCACCTCCTGCAAGGCGCACTCGCAGTGCCAGGGGTTGTTGGCCAGCCGGAGCTTGGCGTTGAGTGCCAGCAAGGCCTCCTTGGGAATGCTGCGGATGCGGTTGCTGGAGAGGTCGAGGGTGCGCAGCCCAGCTGCTACCCCTTTGAACGCTGCCTGGTCGATCTTCTCAATGGCATTCCTGGAGAGATCGAGTTCTTCCAGGTGGGAGAGGTGCCTGAAGGCGTTGCTGGGGATCCTGGTGATGCTGTTAGCATCCAGCTTGAGGAACACCGCATCCTTGGGGATGTCCTTGGGAATCTCCTCCAAGTGCCGGGAGCTGCAGAGGACAGCCTTAGCCCCTGCCCGCTCCGTGCACTGGCAGCTGGGAGGGCAGGAGCTGCCCCAGGGGACACACAGCAGGAGGCAAAAGAAAGCCTGGGCAATGCTGGCTGCCGGCGTGGTGATGGTGAGGGTCTTCTTGCACTCAGCAAGGCTGCTGGGGATTCCCTGGTGGCTGCAGCAGCTCTCGGGCAGCAGGGAGGCTGCTCTGCGCTCCTGCAAAGCCTCTCCCATCGCTGGTGGAAAGCGGTGGGTGGAGGGAACAGGACATGGAGTTATTTCCTGTAGCGTTTCTTAGGTAACCTGCCCTAGCAAAGCACTGAGAGCCTGGGCTCAGGAGACAAGGGCTCAATGATCAGTGGCTACCACCTTTTCCAGGGCAGCTTCATTTGGTTTAATTATACCTGCAGAGACTAAAAACCTTTCCCCTATGCCCCCAGGTCATCACAGACCATCCAGATCAGCAAAGCGTGTTGCAGAATGGGGTTGTCAAGGCAGGCACGGCCCAGGAGCCTCTGTCCCAGCTGATTTCCATGTGGGATGGGATGACATTGCTGGAGAACAGCAGCTGCACATTCCCATCATCTCACCAACCCGAATGTTAAAAAAACCAGATGAGTCAGGCTCCCTGGGATCACCAGACTGGCTTACTCACCACCAAGGGTTTCAATAACAAGAGCTTTTGCTTGCCTCATCTGCCCCATCAGCTGCTACGAGTCACGTTTCCAAGGGTTCTGCCAAAGCAGGGCTGTGGAGGGGTTTTAAAGTACAGTATGGTTTGGCAGCCTGACTCTGGGTGCTGGAGCTGGAGAGAGGAGCCACTGACGATGACAGCAAAGGGAGTGATCTGGGAACCCAAAGGGCCATCTCAGCCCTGCTGTGGATGGGGCAGGAGGTGAAGCAGGTGGGCCTCTTTTCCTCTGCTCCATGGTACTACTCATGCCTCTTCTGCTGCCTTGATGGGGCTGTAGAAAAGAGATGCCTATGGAGGGAAACATTGGAGGGTAGGACCCTGACAGGTGAAGGGAGCCTCTCACCCAGGAATGACATTGTCCATAATGTTCTCATTATGAGACCAGTTGGGCACCAAGTCATTATCCCTCTGATACCAGCATCCTTCTGCTAACAGCATTCCCCTGGCAACGGTATCCTTTAAGTACTAGTGTCTCCCAGGTAGGAGCATCCTCAGAGTACCGCCTGTGGGATGGTGACACCCGAGGGATTCTGGCACGTGAGGGATGCTGGCACCTGCGAAATGCTGACACCTACAGCATGCTGGCACCTGAGAGACGCTGATAATGAAGGATGCCGACACCCAAAGAGCGCTGGCACTCGAAGGATGCTGCACCCACAGCATGCTGGCACCTGAGCAGTCTGGGGCTGCGGGACTGCTGCCAGCTCTCCGCGGGCAGATGCAGCCGAGCAGTCCGGGAGCCCTCTGGCCCTGCTGATACTCCCGGGCTCCGCCCGCCTCGGGAAACAGGGACGCCGCTACCTGGCGCCTGCCCGAGCCTGCCGCCGTACCTGGGGCTCCGCAAGGCCGCCCGCCGCGTCCCGCCGCCGCACCAGCTCCGCCGGGCAGGGGAGCGCTGCCCCGCCCTGCCCCCTGCTCGTAACACGAAGCTGGCCCCCGCCGCGCCCCGCGCAGCACACCCGACCTGCGGTGCCCCATCTCCTCCCGCAGCCATGGGGTCTCGGGGATCCCTTACCGGCTCGGCCGGGGCCGGCTCCGCTGCCAGCGAGACGCGGTGGCTCGGCCGCCGTGGGACTGCGCCGCGGCCCCGGCGCCAGCAGCGGGCGAAGCTGCGGCCGCACCTGTTGCTGCGGCTGCTCCGGGGCGGCCCCGGGACAGGGCGGGGCGTGGAGGGGAGGGACCGGAGGGGAGGTGGCCGAGCGCGGAGGGCGATGGAAAAGGCTCCTTGTGCTGTAAGTGAGCTCCGTCGCCGAGGCTCGGCAGCTCCCGGGCTGCAGCCGCTCCCGGGCTGCAGCCGCTCCCCTGCAGAGCACGGCCAAGAGAGCCCCATCAGCTGGCAGCGAGAGGCTGAGAGTAACGGGAGAAGGTCCTGTGCCACTGCCCTAGCAGGCATGAGCCTCAACAAGGCGCTGACCGACAGCCGGCTGAACGGGAGCCAGCGTGTGCCCAGGAAGGCCACCAGCATCCCGACCTGCGTCAGCAGTAGTGTGACCAGCAGGAGCATTGATTGTCCCCCTTGTACTCAGCACTGGTGAAGCCACACCTTGAGTGCTGGCTTGAGTTTTGGAGCTCTCACTCCAAGAAGGACACGGAGGGACTGAAATATGTCTAGAGAAGAGCAACAAAGCTAATGAAGGGTCTGGTGAGGAGCAGGTGAGGGAACAGAGATAATTTAGTCTGAAGAGGCTGAAGGGAGACCTCATCACCCTCTGCAACTCCCTGAAAGGAGGTTGGAGTGAGGTAGGTGTTGGTCTCTTCTCCTTAGTAAGGAGTGATGGAACAAGAGCAAATGGCCTCAAGGGAGATTTAGCTTAAATATTAGAAGAAAATTCTTCACTGAAAGGGTTCTCAAACACTGAAACAGACTCCCTAGGGGGGTGGTGGAGTCACTGTCCCCAGAGGTGAAACAGAGGCAGAGACATGGCGCTGAGGCACAATGATTTAGCACCACACTGGGTAGAGTTAGAGAATGGCTGAACTCAGTGACCTCCAAGGTCTTTTTCATTCAAAATGATTGTATAATTCTATGATTGACTCCAACCATGTAAAGTCTTCTCTGCTGCCAGCAGTGGGGCAGTAAGTCTGCAAGCAACAAGCTTGGGGGTGGGAACACTCAAACTGGACTCATCCTGGAAGTGTAAGCCAAGCATGGCCTCCAGGAGTGGCCTTTGCTTAAACAGTCATGGAGGACTTCCAGTCGTTATTAGTGATCTCATACATGGTTTATTCAATTAGGTTGACTAAATTGCTAGTCTGACCCACCCTGCTCCTTGCCAGTCCCCAGTGCTTCACTGGGAACTTCCAGCTGTACTGTGGTTACCTGTGTGAGAAGAACAGCCCTGGCTAGCCAGGATCTGATCCACTGAGAGGGCATAGAAACCTCTCTCCCTGCATGGTCCTAGGCATACTGTGCTACTGTGGGGCTGTCCTAGGCTATCAATAAGTGTCTCCACTCATTGTGTCTTGCTCTCCTCAAAGCAGGCATGGAAAATGTGAGTGAAGGACCTCTTAAGAGCAGGCATGTCTGAGAGGGCTGCACTAATCTCCTCTCTCCTATTCCTACCTGCCCAAAGAACCACAGAACATGGATCATCTAAGTCCCACTCAGCAACTTGCCCCTGTGTGTCCATTTTGCACATGGAATGGGGGCAGGCAGGTGACATTTAGGTGGTGCCTTGGCTCAGACAAAGTTCATTTACTGTGCTCAGCACTCACACGCAGGAGCAGGTAGCAGCATGGAACACGATGGATGGACCTTTGCAGAGCTATGAAAACATAGGTATACAAGCCAAGAGCTGCTCACACCTTCAGAAGTGCTGAATCACAGCTCAAGACCAGCTGTTGTTGGGTCTGAGGCAACCAGAGGTATGGGGACAGTTGCAAGAGGAGCAGCCTGCAGAGCCTTTAGGTGCAAAAGACACCAAGCCTTCCCCAGAGCAGTCCTTCAGGAGCTGTGGCAGAGGGGCTGCCAGGGTTCAGAGCAGGAACAGAGAGCAGAGGTGCCTGACGGATACTGTGGGTGGAGGGAGAGCTGGGTCTGGCAAGTCCCCATTGCACACACCAAAGCAAAGAGCAGGTAGGAGCTGAAAGAAGAAACACCTTACAGGAGCAGCCCTGTGGCTCTGCTTGGCCCAAGCTCTGGGCTAGTGCTGAGGTCGATGTGGAAGCACCGAGAGACAAGCTGGGTCTGAGTTTGGTGTCTCAGGGGACCAGGATGCTGTGCAGGCACTGCCCAGGCAGCCCCTGTCCCTGGCTGGTCAGGAGGGGACAGTTTTCCACCTAGAGATCTGCAGTGTACATTCTTGGAGGCAGCCAAAAGTACCTAGTCTCCAGTAGCTGCCCACAGTCTCACAGATGAGCTGGAGTAGAGATGCAGATCCCAACCAGCACCTGGTCCAGGGCAGCAGCAGCCCTGGCCTGTGCTTGAGGACTTAGTAGTAGGCGCCAAGAAGGGTTGAGACCTTGTGCAGGAGCTCCTTGTGGTTGGTGTGCAGGGGGATCCTCTTGTCCAGCACCTGCCAGCGGATGCAGAGCTCTGGGTCGCAGCCCTGAAGGAACTGGAAGGGGACCAGAGACATCACATATGTGCTGCTGGCAAGGAGCCATGCCAGGCATGCCCAGCAGCACCACTAGTCCCCAGCCTCCTGCCCTTTCTTCTTGGGGCTCCTGTTGCCCCATGCCCACTGAGGGGTAGGTCAGGGAGCAGCGGAGGTGAGCCCCATACCGAGTTCAGCCGCTTCATCTCCACGTCGTTCTGGCTGTCGAAGTGCACGCTCACGGCAACCGTCTCCACCCAAGCGTTGTCCGTGTTGCGGGGATCGTCGAGGTACCCCTTGTGGATCTGCACACGGGGAAGGAGTGCCACGTGGCCAGAGCCCTCACCACCTCCCTGAGGGCACCCAGAGGCCCTAAGGGTGCTGAGGCATCATTCTACAGCTCCTCTGCCCCGCTGGAGGCCAGCAACCCATTCCCACTGGAGCTGGAGCTGTGGGGAGCGATGGCAGCAAGCACAGACACTAAGCTGTATGGCCCACCCCTGGGGTCCCTGGGCTGCCCCCCAGACCCACGTGGTGTGAGGCATGTCTCCATGTCATGTCTCCCAGCCGCTCCTCACCGTGCACGATGCAGCCTGCCTCTGTGCCCCTGAGACACCGTGATGGCCACCTGGCCCCACACTGTGGCAATGCCCTGCCCGTGCCTGTACCACGCTGACTCCCGTGTGCCCCTGTACCACCCCCGTGCCCCATACAGCTGGGACACCTGTGTGCCCCCCACCTCAGTGCCTTGTTTCAGCAAGTTCTGGAACTGGGGCCAGAACTCCCGGCGCAGGATCCACTTGAGCTTCAGTGGCAGCGTCTCGCCCGGCTCCAGTGACCCCTGTGCCAAAGGAGAGGTCAGCTGTGGGGCATACCATCAGCCCAGCCTCCCTCACTGTCACCAGCTTGGCCACTGGGCAGAAGATGCCACAAATTCTGGTGGGGGAGCAAGCAGCAGTAGTGCCTCTCTCGCTCTCCTGCCAGAAGTCCTCAGCTGTGCCCAAGCACAGGTCTGAGTTTGCCTGGTTCAACCCCTGGACCTTTCTGTCAAAGGATGCTATGCTTAACATGCTCACATGAAGGACATGTGAGAACTGAAGCCAGGGAGGAGGAGGAGGGAGAAGCAGGAGGCAGTGGGTCAGGGTAGGTGTGGGTATGTAACAGTAACAGCTCACCCAGCGCTCCTGACAGCACAACCCTGCAAGTGAGAGGGGCAGAGGTACCTCCAGGGGCTAGGCTGTGACACCTGTGTCCTTTTTCTGTAGGACATCCATCCCTGGTCTCCATCTGCCCAGATCCTTCTGTGCCAGCTGGATTCCACCAGCTCTTACCCCAGGAAGAGCCCAGACATCTGACAGTGGGTACTGGGCCACTAGGACTTCCAACATCTTCTTCAGGCTCTTCCTTATGATAGACCCATCCAAGTTCCTCCTCCAGCTGTGGGAGAGGACTCTGTAATGCTGCAGCCAGACTCAGCTCCCACCTGCCCAGCAAACTGGCACATATTCCTGTGCTGAATGGGCAATGGTGGGCCCTGATGGGTCCCAGTCTTTCTGAGATGTTTTTGTGTCCCCTTTTCCTTTCCAGCCTCCCAGCCCCGTCCTGGAGCAAGACACCTCTCTGTCTCCATGAACTCACCGGGTCACAACGGGGTGCAGGGCATGGTTGGGACCAAAGCAGTGCAGCCTCCCACGGCCTCGCAGCCCTGTCCTGCCCATGGGGTTCCTGGCAGAGAGAGAGAGAGAACTTGGGTGACACTGGGGTCCCTCTGTGCACCCCATCACACCCAGCAAAGTCCTGTGCTGCTTCCCCAGTTCCCCACCACTGCACTGCCCCTCTACTGAGGAGGAGGGTTTCTTGATGGAGAGACAATCCTGAGGAAGATGTGTGGCATTATCCCCACCCCATCTTTAGCTGCAGGGAAGTGGGATGAGGACGGATTCACCCAGGCCCTCACACCTTCTCTGTTCCTCACATGCTTTGCCCATGGCTGAGCATCTGAGCTGCCACCTCTCCCATCCAGCCCGTGGTGGGGACACTCACAGTGGCAGCCCATCCTGCACGGCGTAGAGGCCATGGAAGCTCTGGCGGTCAATCAGCCCATCCATGGTGTTGTAGTTGATCTTCAGGAGAGACTCCAAGGAGCTGGGGGGCAGGAGGCAGCCCGGCAGGGAGGTCTGGCTGTGCCACCCCGGGGAAGGGACAGAGGAGCGGGAAGCCACGCGGGGACACTCACGGGCTGAAAGGGTCCTGCACAGCCATGTCCTTGTGGTCAGCCGAGTAGGTGGGGGGGGCATAGAGGGGGAAGTCCACCTGCAGAGCACATGGCCATGTCAGGCCCCACGGGCATCCTTGCTCTGGTAGCAGGCAGGGTCTGGAGCTCTCGAGGACACTTCCTGCTCTAGTTCCTGCCTCTGTCCAGCTTACGGCACCACTCCCCAAAGCGTGTGGGGTTCTGGGCCCAGGGTTATGCCTTGCTACCCATGGAAGCCATTGCCAGATCCTGTCTAAATCTAGGCCAGTTCTGATTCAGGAAATGCAGAGGCAGATAGCTGCACCCTCTGGCTCCTGACCGAGCATCCTCAGCACTGTAAGTGCCAGGAGGAACAATGCCAGTTCACCTCTCCTCCTCCCTGCTCAGGGGCCTTGGAGAAGCTGTTCCAGAAAGCCACTTGTCCCAGGGCTGGGAAAAACAGGAGCTCCAAAATGTGACATAAGTGCATCAGTGGGTTCATTCCTCTTCCTGCCACTGCCCAGATCTGCCCCATGGTTCCCCCTCCCAGCCCTACTGCCCAGGGTCACAGCTCTTACCTCCCAGGGCACCTTCTCATCCGGCACAGGGAAGCGGAGGGTGTGAGACCCTGGGTACAGGAGGTTCCGGGCAAGCACGTGGTAGGAGGGCTGCCTCTCCTCGAGCTTCTCCTCTGGATCAAGCTCCTTCATCTCCAAGGCTTTGCTGGAGCCTGTGAGGCAGGCACAAACAACAGACCCCACAGAGCAGGGTGCTGAGTCTGGTGCTGTGGACCATGGCTCTGTTGAGGGCACTGGCTGGGTCTCTCCATAGGGATGCTGATGTTCTCAGGAGTATTGGCCCCTGGACCTCTCTTCCAGCAAGGCCTGGAAGAACTCCCCAAGGGATGCTGCAGTGGAAAGCCTCAGCTGTGGGCTCTGGAGCAGAGGGTGGCAGTGGCCACGAGAGGGGCTAAATGGCCTCACAGAGCCCCCACACCTCCCTGGGCCAAAGGAAGCTCTGCCTCTGCCTTGCTGCTTAACAGAGGCGAGCACAGGGGAAGCTCAGCCGTGCTTCACAGCCCACGGGCACCAGCAGAGGGCCCTGGGCATTGGAGTTAGGCTCTGCTTACCCACAGGTGGCATGTCTTCTCCTGAGCTGAAGCCATTGCCCTGCAGTGCCAGCATTATCCACCTCAGAGCCTGGGCATTCTGGTGGACCTGCACAGGACAGGAACAAGTCAGTTCTGCCAGACCCCAGCTGCCTCCCAAGCCTCTTGCTGGAGTACTGCAGGATATGGGGAATGGAGCATCTCTGTGACAAGGAAAGGCTGAGAGACCTGGGCTGCTTAGCTTGGAGGAGAGCACCCTGAGAGGGGATCTTCTCAATGCTCATCAATAACTAAAGGGTGGAGGGCAAGAGGACAGGTCTGTGCTCTTTTCAGTCATGTCCAGTGACAGGATGAGGGGCACTGGGCACAAACTGGAGCCCAGGAGGTATCACTTGAACTTAAGGAAAAACTTTGCTGGGATGGTGCTGAAGCCTTGGAGCAAGCAGCCCAGAGAGGTCGTGGAGTTTCCTTCTCTAGAGACTTTCAAAACCTGCCTGGACCCTGTGATCCTGGGCAACCAACCTGCTCTGGATGCAGCTGCATTAGCAGCAGGGCTGGCCTAGATGATCTGCAAAAGTCCCTGCCAGCCCCCACCATTCTGTGATTCTATGGCCCTGGCAGGAGGTACTGCTGCCCTTGGCTCACCTCCCATGGCAGCAGCAATCCTTGCTGTGCCCTGATGCTTGCCTTGGAAAACCACCTCCAGGCAAACACTTTTTCCAAAGTGGAAACAGCAGCTGTGCTGCCCCTGTCTTGGAGAGGAGATACCAGGGCAACATTGGGCTCCCTGGGCAACCTATTGCTTGTGCAGGCTGTGAAACAGCTTCATATGGAGGGGTTGAGGAGTCTCCTGTGCTCTAGGAGGCCTGGAGAGTCCTCTTAGGCAAAGGAGGAGAGCTGTGTCACTTCTAACTGCTTGAGTAACCAGTGGAGGCAGGAGTTCATCCTATCTCTTCCCATCTTCATCCTGTGCACCTTGGAGTCAAATAGAACATTGCCCATAAAACCTTTCCTCTCAGATGCTGTTGTTTTGGTAACCCCTTGGAGAAGGAGCCCTTCAGAGGAGCTTTCTCTTGTGCTCCAGTTCAGTACTCAGCACCTAGAAAATTCTGTCTTAAGGCAGCTGCTCAGCTTTTGCCTTACCTGCTCTTCCAGAGACACCAATCTCTGCTCCACCAGCCCTGTCCTCTTCACCCGCTCCAAGTCCAGCAGCTCTGCCAGTACATCAACTCTAGAGGGACGGTGCAGAGATGAACCCACTCAGCAGACACCCTCTGCACTGATCCTAACTCTTCCCTGCCCAGGAGGCTGGAGGGCAGAAGGATGTCCCTGTTTCAGGGGTGCTGCTACCTCTGTGCGATGTCTTGGATCTTCGTCTCTGTGTTTTGCCTCTCCTGACACTGCTGGTGCTGCAGGTAGCTCTCCTTCAGGTACGTCTCCCAGGAGAGGAGGGCAGCTTCTTCGTTCTTCTCCAGCTTCTCTTCTGCCAGGGGAAGGGGAAAGAAGCGCCGTCAGATCCCTGCTGCCACAGCCCAGCAGGGGGTGGTGCCATGCCCCGAGGAGGGGGCACAGGTAAGGAGAGGGGAGCCGCTGGTCCTCACTGAGCTGCTTGTGGCGTGTGGCCGGCCTGCGGAGCAAGCCTCGGCGGACCAGGATCTGCAGGTGGTTGAGGAGAATGAGGGGCGGGGGCGCGGGCGGCCGCCCGTGGTACTCCTCGATCAGGTCGTGCCGCTGGAACTTCCAGATCTGGTCCGTGTGCTCCTGGACCTGCTGGAAGGTGTAGCTGGGGCAGAGCCCAGGTGTCAGCCGTGCCGTGAGGATGAGGGAGTGCATCACGTCCGTATGGCGTCCCAGCTCCTGCCCATCTCCTTGATCAGCCCTAGCCTGTACCCACTGCTTCCACCACGTCTATAACCCTCCCAGAGCACCCCATATGCCTCAGGATCCTCCTTACACCCTCAGCGTGCAGTCCCTGGCCATGGCCAAGCCTGAAGGCTCACCTCCACCTCAGAGCCTGGGCATTCTGGTGGACCTGCACAGGACAGGAACAAGTCAGTTCTCTCAGACCCCAGCTGCCTCCCAAGCCTCTTGCTGGAGTACTGCAGGATATGGGGAATGGAGCATCTCTGTGACAAGGACAGGCTGAGAGACCTGGGCTGCTTAGCTTGGAGGAGAGCACCCTGAGAGGGGATCTTCTCAATGCTCATCAATAACTAAAGGGCGGAGGGCAAGAGGACAGGTCTGTGCTCTTTTCAGTCATGTCCAGTCACAGGATGAGGGGCACTGGGCACAAACTGGAGCCCAGGAGGTATCACTTGAACTTAAGGAAAAACTTTGCTGGGATGGTGCTGAAGCCTTGGAGCAAGCAGCCCAGAGAGGTTGTGGAGTTTTCTTCTCTAGAGACTTTCAAAACCTGCCTGGACCCTGTGATCCTGGGCAACCAACCTGCTCTGGATGCAGCTGCATTAGCAGCAGGGCTGGCCTAGATGATCTGCAAAGGTCCCTGCCAGCCCCCACCATTCTGTGATTCTATGGCCCTGGCAGGAGGTACTGCTGCCCTTGGCTCACCTCCCACGGCAGACCTCTGCTTTGTTTTGTCTGTCTCAGATAGAGGAGGAAGGGAAAAAAGAAGGAGGAGGTAGCTTTGAGCCCTTCTGGGCAGTTTTCTTTGTCCAGGAGGGAGTTTGGCTTTCTGCCTGGTGTAGAATTGTACATACTGGCAAATACTTGTATATGTTGTGTCTAAATGCTTGTCAATTTATACCATGCTGTATATATAGCTTCATCTTACTTCTTAGAGCTGTCAAACAGGGGTGGGGGGAAGGTTCCTAATCCACCACAGGCTGACCCAAGCTTACTTGAACATGGCGATGAGAAGGTTGAGGAGAAGAATGTTGGTGAAAAGCAGGTACAGGCACAGTAAGATGACTGTCAGCCACTCTGGGAAGATGGGTTTCTTGTTGTCCTCATTTGTCTCGGGGCACTTGGGTTTGTAGGGGTCAGTCCCATTGGGGCTGCACTGGTCGATGTTGAAATTCACCCCTGCAAGAGAGCACAGCCTGACTCCACTGCAGCCACACCTCATGGTGCTCCAGAGAGCTCATTGTGCCCTCTGCAAGTGGCCAGCAGCAAGGCAGCTTAGCACGGAGCAGGGGTCTGACCTTACTCTGCTTCCTCCCGGGTCTCTGCTCGCTGCCACCAGACTTGCAGCTGTGGCACTGAGCTGGACCAGCACATGCTGCCATGCCTTTGCTAGTGTGTGCTCTTCCCCTCTCTGGGTCTGCAGTGGCGGCCACGCTACCAATGTGCTGGAGCAGGGCTCTATCCCCACACCTTGCCAGTGCTTCCTTCTGGCACTACGTCATGCTTGGAGAGAAGCCCTGTGCAGGACTTCCATGGGCCAACACAGTAGGAGCTAGGCAGACTGCAGCACTATCCCTCAGCCTTTTTGCAGCCACCCTGCTCATGCCGTGTGCTGGTGTCCCTTACCATCAATGTAGGAGGGAATCTGCCCAAAGATGGTCAGGTAGGAGTGGTAGACCACACCACGGAAAAGCCACTCCACACGTTCCTCATTATGGATTAGGATGGCCTGCTTGGCAACCCCAAAGGACACCACCCACACTGCTAGCAGGAAGAGGAAGAAGAAGACATCCTTTAACTGCAAAGACAGAGGGGAAGCAAAATTGTTTCCTGGAGCAAACCCCACTTGAGGATAGGATAACACAGGTAGCTCATCCATTCCATGCAGGCATCCAGCTGCTCCCTCTGGCAAGGCAGAGGGGAGCTCTCACCATGCGCTTCACAATGATGATCTTGGGCCCCAGCGTTCTGCTGACTGTGAAGATGTGCATCAGGCGCAGGCAGAAGATGGTAAAAGCCAGCGACAGGATGATGCGCCCAGGGTATAGGGTTGATGGAATCAGCCTGGGCACAGAAGAGAAGAAAGGAAACATCTCAGTGCCACCAGCATGAGGTTCTTTCCAACCTCGTAGCATTACACTGCTGCAATGTCAGTGAGTGCTGGGTGACAGCTGCTCTGTGAAGCACATAAGCACGTCTCTACTAAAAGCAGCTGGAAGCAGAAGCACGTTGGTCAGAGTGACCACAGAAGTCTTCATCAGCCTTTGGAAGAAGAAATGGCAACTGAGCTAAAATGAGCAGGAGTTTTGATCTGCTGGAGGGCTAGAAGGCTCTGCAGAAGGACTTGGACAGCCTGGACTGATGGGCCAAGGTCAATGGGATGAAACTCAACAAGGCCAAGTGTTGGGTCCCGCACTTGGGTCACAATGGCCCCAGGAATGTTCCAGGCTTGGAGCAGAGTGGCTGGAAATCCTGATAGAAAAGGATCTGGGTGTGCTGAGTGCACAACTGGCTGAACATGAGCCAGCAGTCTGTCTAGGTGGCCAAGGCCACTGACATCTTGACCTGTATCAAAAACAGTATGTCCAGCAGCAGTAGAAAAGTGATTGGCCCACTGTAGTCAGTCCTGGTGAGGCCACAGCTTGTGTACTGGGTTCAGTTCTGGCTGTCACAGTACAAGAAAGACACTGAGGTGCTGGAGGGCACCTGCAGAAAAGCAGCAAGGCTGGTGAGGGGTTTGGAGGGCATCACACAAGAAGAGGCTGAGGGAACCGGGGTTGTTTAGTCCAGAGAAGGCTGAGAGGAGTCCTTATTGCCCTCTACAACTCCTTGAAAGGAGGCTGGAGTGATACTGGTGTTGGTTTCCTCTCCTCACAGTCAGGCGTCGGAACAGGCTGCCCAGGGAGGTGGTGGAGTTACCACCCCTGGAAGGGTTCAAGAAGCTGTAGATGTGGTGCTTCAGGATATGGTTTAGTGGTCGTGGTAGCTGGGTTACAGCTGGGCTTGACCATCTTGATCACCTTAATGATTCTATCCTTGAGGAACGTGCACAGTTCTCACACCAGTTTTGTGCCCTGTAGCTGTGGCTTGAGCCTGGCTCTGCAGCTCACCTGCATGTCAGCCCTGCGACAAAGACGAGGATGGCGCAGACATCCAGCTTGTTCCAGAAGTCCTTGAAGTACAGCGAAGCCATTTTCACAACCCCAAGCCCATCAGGATCATACAGAAGCTGTTGAGAAGGGCAGAGGGGTTGGTATTTCAGAGAGAGCCTCGCAAGACACCCTGCACAGACCTGCTGCTCACCACTGAGCCCTCTGGCTTACTTGAAGTTAACCTGAGCCTACAGAGTTTTCTACAGGGACATGGAAGGAGCATGGGGAGAGACAGGTGAGACATGAGGCTCTTTACTCTGGTGAAGAAAGACACTGAGGTGTTGAAGCAAAGGCTGAAAAGAATTAAATATCAAGCAAAGCTTGGAATGGAAATGCTCCTGGGAATGCCTGCCCGAGGGAGGAGGCGACCCCTCCATTTCCTTACTTTTTCCACTCAAAGCAGCCTGTCTGCAGGGACCTGAGGCCAGGCACTCACAGCCAGGGAGATCCTCTGGGCTCAGGGACGAGGGGATCCAGCAGTCCCTTTGCTGGGGAACGTGAGCTGTGCAGGACCTTGCAGGAGCACCCAGAGGGACGCTTTGTCCCACCTCCTCCCAGCCTCTGCTCCCCCTGCCCCATACCTGGCGGATCTCCTCGCACACCAGGGAGAAGAGCCAGAAGTAGATGAGGTACTCTCGCCAAGACGGCGACGACTGGAAGTCGACCATCAGGACATAGGCAAAGAGCAGGAGGAAGGTGAAGTAAGAGAGGATGTTCATGAGGAAGATGACAACAGGTGCCGTGAAGAAGGCTCGAAGGCGCGTCAGGCAGCCCATGGGCTGCAGCCTCTTGTCCCTGTGGGTAGCAGGGGTGGAAGTGGAGTTCAGCTGCCCAGGGAAACACCAGGGCAGGTTCTCCCAGCCAGACACGGGGTGAGGAAATCCCTGACTCAGTGCTTGCCCCAGCTGCAATGAGTACCTGAAGGTGATGAGGCTGGTGAAGAGAAGTGGGAAGAAGAGCAGGCATGCAATCACCCGCAGAAGCCCATTGTCCACACACATCTTCCCCCACCAGACTTTGGTCAGAAAGGCCTGTCAGGAGGGAGGAAGAGGAGCACTGGTATTACAGGAGCACCCCCTGTCAGAGGGCAGAGCCCTACTGCTCCCAACAAGGAACCTTAGATCTGGGGCAAAAGGTAGCTTCCCTTCAAGCACCACTGCTGAGAGCCCACCTGGACACCCCCGTGGGACACAAAATTCATGTTCTTGGCCTCCAATGCCAACTGCAGACAGGTTGTCTTCCCCCAGGCCTCAGAGACACGGGTGAGAAGCTTCTGGGCTCTCTCTTCATCCTTGCGGTAACAGTCTGTGAACACACCTGGCCAGGCAGGTACCAGGGAGACAAGGCTGAGCTCTAGAGCCAGCCTGGTACTCAGCAAGGTGCCCACAGGGTCAGGATTTGGGTACTGTAGCACAGAGTGGCACTTTCTGTGCTCCCATCAACCCCCAGGCACAGCCCTCACAGCACCACAATCATCCTGACTGATGAGGGGGTCCCCCTCGGGCACCACCTACCCCACCTCTCAGCCCACCCATCCTGCCCTGGGCAAAGCCAGACAGCCCTGTAGAGCGTGAGGGCAGTTCTGGGGCTGGTCCCCTCCTGCTCACCGATTGCCTTCTGCTCGTACTGCTCAGCCAGGGCCAGCATGGCATCGGTGGTGTCAGTGTCTTCCTCCTCCTTGGCCAGCTCCTTCAGGATTTTGCTGCAGGCCAGTGCAGCTGCCATGGAATCCTGGCTCTGGAGCAGAAGAGGCCAGAGAGCTTGTGAGGCTCTGCACCCATCAGTCCTGCCAAGCCCTCTATGGCTCCCACAGGAGGCAAAGAGGGTGCCCCAAGCAGGATGGACAGCTTCCACTGCACTGTGCTCCCCTCTAGCTGTAGGGCACCCACTTCCATAGGGGACCTGGGTCCATCCCTGCTGTCCTCAGGGGAAGCGTTGGGTAGTGGGCAGTGTGACTCCATAGTACAGTGTGCTCGGTGTGCTCCAGACCTCTTGTCTGGAGACAGTTTATGGATGGGAGCCAGAAACACCACCTTAGCTGCCATGCCACCACCCCTAAAAGCCACCCCAGCTGCCGTGCCCCTGCCTCCTGCCCCTGCGGTGCACTGAGCCCCCTCTCCAGCCCTTGCAGGGAAGGACACGCCTGTAATCCAGCAGGTCAGCTCTGCCTGCAGCCGGTGCGCTGCTGGGAAGGGAGGGGTCTGGATGCCTGCTGTGGCTGGGGATGAGCACTGAGTGTCTGCAGGCTCTCTAGCTGGCTCCCGTGTGGCCAGGGTCAGGCCGGGGCACTGCCATAGGCCATCTTGCCTGCCGTCCCAGACCCCAGCAGGTGCAATCTTTCCTCATGAGACTAGGAGTTTTGGCTCCATCTGAGAGTCTCAGCAGGGACCAGCAGCTCCGGGCTGTGATACCTGCGCCCAGATGATTTCTGCCAGCTCCTGGCGGTTCTGGACCACAGCCCAGATAAGCAGGTCACGCACGGGGTCCATGGTGAAGGCAACTCGGCCGGCAGAGCGCTTGTAGAGGGACCGGAGACTTGACCCTTGAACCTGCAAGGTTGTGTGATGGTCAGAGCTGTTCCCCCGCCAAGAGGCTGCAGACAGCAGGCAGCCCCTCAGCACAAAGCCACCTCCCAAGCCCTGGGTGCCTGCCTCTACTGCCCACAGAAGGGCCCTTGCTGCAGATAACTGGGTGGCTAGGACTGGGCTCATCCTGGAAAGGTCCTTTTCAATGTGGCCAAGATCATGTGAAGATGTGCCCAGCCTGGCCAGTGCAGCCTCTCCACTGGGTCCTGCCCACCAGCCATGCAGCCACACGATGCTGCAGATGTAAGAGAGTGGGTGTCACCCCCTGAACGTGGGGCAGGTGGCTTGGGCAGGGCTTCAACAGATTTCAAGTGGGATTCCTGAGCAGGCAAGAGGACAGAGACCCAGGTGCAACCTCCAGGAGGTTTTCTTGAGCCAGCACCCCCTTCCCCAAGGCAAGCCTGACACCAGGTCACCTGGAGATGCGTACATTCAGCTTGAGGTGTGGGACGGGGATGGAGAGCCGAGGCCGTTCTGTGTGCTTGGGCTTGGGGTAGAGATGCTGTGTGGAGCTGCCCAGGAGCTCCCGCAGCACCTGGGAGACGTGGTGCAGTTGGATTCTTGGCATTTTGGAGCCGGCTGTGTGCTCTCTCTCCTCCAGCAGGACCTTCTGAAGCTTGCTGTGGAACAGGCAGGATGGTGCCATGTTGTCGTAGAGGTAAACCAGGGTGTCCCAGGTGACAAACTCCTTGAGACGCACTCCCTGCTCCAGGAACAGCTTCACAAACTCTGGCTTGTTGGAGATCAGGGCAGCTGCCATCACAGGGTGGAGATCTGTGGGCTGGCAGGCCAGAGGCAGAGGTGAGGGGCTCCACGATCCCAGAGCAGAGCCCCACCATGCTCCTCACTCAGGCTGGGGGAAGATTTTATTCCTTAGCACAGAAGGAGTTTCTGGGTGTTAGGAAGCACTGGGAGGCTCTGGGACTTGTGGGACAACCCCCAGAGACACACTTCTGGGTTACTGCACCCTCTCCTGTGGCAGTGAAGCCCTTTGCTGCTTTAGCTTCTGGGTGGAGTGTTTGGGTTGGGTAGAGGGCAAAGTCTCTTTCCTCAGCTCATAAGGAGGCATTTCACAGATGAACAAGACCTCTGAGTTTGGCCTCTGTGCACAAATCTTCAGCTGAAGGATAGTGGTGCTGCCAGCTAGATCTCAGCCACGGGGAGGCTGGCTGCTCCTCATGGGCATCCAGTTCAGCCTCTGGGGGGTTCTCTTTACCAAGGCAACCTTTGCATGTGCTCAGAAGTGAAAACAAAGCCTGTGGGTAAGGGGCTCCATGTCTGTCCTACCAGGTAGTTACCTGCTGACCTTTTCCACAACCTGGTTTCAGCCTCAGCTTCTCAGTCAAGGAGCCTGCCTCATCCTCCCTTCCCAGCAAAGATATTCCTCAAGATCTAGATCCTGTTCAGGCTTTGCCTTTTCACACCATCAAATACTTCCTCTTTGGGATCCTGGTTCCCACCAGCCCCACACAGTTCCATGAAAGGTTTATGAGCTGGAGGAATCCAAACTGTCAAACCAAATAGGAAAATCCCTTCCAAGTCCCACAGCCCCTGCAGAAGCTACAGAACCCTGCTCAGCTTCCACTTCTCCACAAGTGAGCAGGGTGAGATGAGTTTAGAGACAAGTTGCCATCAGGCAGCGTGGCATGAGCAAGGACCACAGGGCAGAGCTGGCAAAGGGTATTTTTGGCTCTGTGTCAGTGGATTCTCTTTTGACCACAAAACCAAGCACCTTTGTAAAGACTGCTAGGTCAAATAGGACCTCTGCTAGCCATGCCTTGCAGAACGTGCTCACCTCTGCTGTGGGTGTTCGAGGGCTCTTCTGAATAGCAGGATAGATGACAGGGCCCCAGCAATCTGCTGGGAGTTTAAGGTCCAAGGCAAATGCCCTCAGAAACTCTCCCCAGGCACACTTGAAATGGAAAGTACCCTCAATATTCACAGTTCTCAAGTGTGACCTGGCAAGCTCTAAGGCTGACCAGACAAGCAGCACAGGTACTGCCTTACCTTCCACTCATGGTCATCTGTGAAGATCTCACTCCGAGCAATGTCCACCCTGTTCCAGGCCACAGCTAACTTCAGCTGGTGGTCCCAGTTCTCATGACCAAAATGGTCCTGGTTTTGGGATGCTGCAGGAAAAACCACATGTGTTAGAAGATAGTTTATGGAGAGAGAAGATACCACCTGGAAGTCCCCTTGAAGGACTGGCCCTTTGGGAGAAATGTCTCTCCCTGATCAGCTCAGCATCAAAAGGTTTGGGGACACCTCTGATGACCCATAAACCAAGCAGCTGGCAGGAGGTGACTTGTGATCCACATCTCATCCATCTCTATGCACTCTCCTAAGCAGCTCCCCTCTCCTCACCTTTAAGCAGGGCCTGGAGGATGGCCACATCCACGTCCTGCTGGCCATATTTGCCCTCTCTGAAAATGGTCAGGAGCTGTCGGTTCCTCACTATGTCCTGGATCTACAAGGAGAGCCATGGGCAGGCAATCAGCAGCAGCATCTTCACCCTTGTGCTTCCTGCAGTTCCCTGTCCTGTATGGGGAAGTTCCCTTCTCCCCTCATTTTGCCTGCAGACCTCCTGTGTGGTGACTCCTAGTCCAGCTGGGGCTGGTCCCAAATGGTACCTCTCTGTGTAAAAGGGAGCAGGCAGCGGAGGAGCAGAACTCAAGTCCTTGGGGTGCCCACCAGGACAATGCTGAGCATGGCTGGGGGCAGATGGTTGGTCAGCAGAAAGTAAACCTTAAACTTCATGCTGTGAGCCTTGCTGCTTAAGGGCAAGGAGTCCTGGAGACTCATTTGATCTCCACGAACTCAAAGAGAGGAGCTGTCTGTCTGCAAGAGGCTCACCTTCTTGGTCCACTCCACCAGCTTGCCCTCAGTGAAGTGCTCATAGGTGTCACGGAAGTACACACTCAGCTTCTTTTGGATCAAGGCAATGGTTATCTTGGGCACAGGCAGGGTAGCCACCTGGGCAATGACATCAGCCACACGCCCAGACCCTTCCACAATCACACAGGGGGTCCCATTGGTGATGGCATTGTAGATGGTCTGCAACAGAGCAGGGAGGTTGGTCTCAATTCCACTCAGAGGTCAGCAGATCCTCTCAGAGCCTGGGCCCCACCCCAGTGCTCCACAGCACTCCCATTTTAGTCAGTGTGACACCACACTCACAGCCCCAGAGGACAGCAGCACCCCGGGCAAGGGGCTGCACCCACCCACCACTCTCCCAGCTCTGCTGGGAGTGGGCAAGAGCAGCTTCTTACATCGAGTGTCCCAGGGCCTCCTTCCAGTACCACGCACACGATGGGGATCTTGATGGCAACACCTGTGGGGAAGCAGAGCCCAAAGTCACCTCCCTGTGGGGCAGCCTCTCCCCCATGCAGACTTGTGGCTCCCTCTGAGCGGTGAGGTGTGAAAGGCAAGGTGGGAGCCATGGCAGGCTCCAGGAGAGAGGTGAGATGACCTCCTGGCAATTATGCTGCTGGAGTACATGTGTGCATGTGTTAGAAGAGAGGATCATTCACATAGCAAGAAGATACCACCCAAAAACCTCCCTGGAGGATAGGCTCTTTAGGAGAAACATCTCTTCATGATCAGCATCATAAATCTCTCCCTGACCAACTTGGCATCACAAGACCCTTTGGTGACCCCACAAGTTAAGCAGCTGGCAGAGAAAGGCACTTTGATTGGTGTCCCTGAGGAACCAGTTCATATTTATCATGACAACTCTGTCAACCCCCTTGCCTGGATCCTCCAGGGAATCCACAGCCTCCTTTCTCACTGGAGGTCTGGTTGGGAATCCCTTACCAGTGGATGGCCCATCCCCTGCTTCATGCTGCTGTTACCTCCTTTCACCTTGGTCTGCTCTGAAATGAACTTCTCCAGTCTGGTTCTCAGGGGGATTTCCACCCCATACCTCCCGTGGGTCCCATCGTCCACCAGGATGAAGTGGGAGTGGTTGCTGTCCAGGCATGACAGGCTGCCTTGGTTCTCCTCATCCAGCAAGTACTCAGCTGGAAAGCCACCCTGTAAAGTGTAGGAGGAGACACTGGCAAAACCCTGAAAGAGGAGCACCAGATGCCCACAGCAACCAGTATGTGGGACAGACCAACACACAGGACCAGTCTGGCTGTCCCTGCTCCTCCTGCGGTGTTCATGCCATCCTTGCCCCACGTTCCTGTCTCTGTACTACTGCCCTCAGACCCACAAAGGTCCTGCCAGGAGAAGCACAGCACCTATGGCTAGTAGGACGAGGGAGGTTCTTCTTCCCCTGTGCTCAGCACTGCTCAGGCCACACCTTGAGTGCTGTGTCCAGTTCTGGGCTCCTCAATTCAAGAGAGATGTTGAGCTACCAGATGTGTCCAGAGGAGGGCGACAAAGCTGGTGAGGGGCCTGGAGCACAGCCCTGTGAGGAGAGGCTGAGGGAGCTGGGGGTGTGCAGCCTGCAGAAGAGGAGGCTCAGGGCAGACCTCATTGCTGTCTGCAGCTACCTGAAGGGAGGCTGTAGCCAGTTAGGAGTTGGTCTCCTCTCCCAGGCAAGCAGCAACAGAACAAGGGGACACAGTCTCAAGCTGTGCCAGGGGAGGTCTAGGATGGATGTTAGGAGGAAGTTGTTGCCAGGGAGAGTGATTGGCATTGGAATGGGCTGCTCAGGGAGGTGGTGGATTTGCCATCCCTGGAGGTGTTAAAGCCAAGCCTGGATGGGGCACTTAGTGCCATGGTCTGGTTGATTGGATAGGGCTGGGTGCCAGGTTGGACTGGCTGAGCTTGGAGGTCTCTTCCAACCTGGCTGATTCTGTGATTCTATGTGTAAGACACTGTATGTGATTATGATTCTTGATTCTGTATGTCAGGTTGATAGGCTTCTCAGAAAACACCAGCCCAGGCCCATCACCCCTTCTGGTGCGGGAGTGTTTTACCAGGGCTGCCAGCCAAGGGCATGTCTTGAAGCACCTGCTCCCACTATGGTCCTTGGCAGGATGTCCCTGGCAGTCCGGGCATAGGCAAAGCAAAGGCATTTCCGCCTCTGCCTGGCTCACCATGGGGCAGATGAGGCTGTCGCGGTTGTACACGGTCCCCCAGGTGGCTATGCCGATGGTGACGATCTCACTGTCCTTGTGGCCGCAGCTCAGCATGAAGTCTCGAACTGCCTCTCCCACCTGTTTCATCACCCCAGCGTGGGACCCCCCCGTGATGATCCAGGCACCTGGGGGTCAGAAAGGGGCTTGGGAAAGGCAATCCTTGCTCGTGACAATCTTCTAGCATCTCCTAGCATCCTCCTCTCTGTCTGCTGGAAGAGCTGGTCCACAGAGATGCTCCACCCAGAGATGTTTCCCTGCCCACTACTACGCAATGCCCTGGCAGCGCAGATGCCTTCTTCAGTACAGTGTTGCACCTCTCAGTCCAGCTCTCTATGAGCCAAATGAGCAAGAACAGTCCTTCCCTGGTGCCTTCCTTGGCATCTCCACAGCAGCCCACCTACTGAGTCATAGCCAGAAGGCAGGCCCCTCTCCCACTCTACAGTGAGACCCTCTGCATCTCTTACCGGTGGTCTGGGCCACTTTGACTAGCCCTTGCCGGAAGATGTTCTTCAGCCTTGGCTTCATGATGAAGTTTTTTGCTCCCCCGGTGACCGAGATGAGCAGGTTGGGAGGATCAAGGCCCCAGTGCTGTGTCATGAGGTGGAAGATGACCCGCGGAGGGGTATCCGAGGAGACACGCACGTACTGCACAAGGGAGCATGCACACGTCTGAGGTGAGAACAAGAGGGCATCTCCACCACGTTTCCTCCTGACCCAGAAAAGAACTGTGGGCTCTGCATGCTGTTGGCCAGGAGAGCCCCGTGGCTGCTGTCCCAGCTCTTTGTCTAAGACCCTGTTCCCACTTGCTTCCCTGACACCCAGCATTCCCAAGACAAAGCTAAGGATGAGGACAGAGAACAGCCACTCCTTGAAGCACAGACCTCATGGCATGAAGATTAGTGTCATGGTTTCAGAGGGGGACTAGGTACAGAGCTGGGAGAGAAGAGGGGTCCTGTCCCACCCCCTTCCTCACTCTTGGTGTAAAGGGTTAACCCTCCTGAGGGGTGGTCTTGAACCTGACCCCAGGTCTTTCTGACCCCTTTCTGGGGTGGGTCTGACCCTGACCCTGGGTCCTCCTGACCCCACTCCAGGGTGGGTCTGACACTGATCCCAGGTCCTCCTGACCCCTTTCTGGGGTGGGTCTGACCCTGACCCTGGGTCCTCCTGACCCCGCTCCAGGGTGGGTCTGACACTGATCCCAGGTCCTTCTGACCCCTCTCCAGGGGAGGTCTGACACTGATCCTGGGTCCTCCTGACCCCTCTCTGGGGTGGGTCTGACCCTGACTCCAGGTCCTCCTGACCCCTCTCTGAGGTGGGTCTGACCCTGACTCCAGGTCCTCCTGACTCCTCTCTGGGGTGGGTCTGACTCTGACCCCAGGTGTAGTGGTTCGACCACTCACACTTCCTTTCTAGCCCCCTATAAAACAGAGGACATTCCTGTTTCTTGCTCTCTTTTGCCTCCCTGCCTGCTAGCACCATCCTTGTTCCTGCTGCTTTTGCTTTACCACCTGGCCATCCTTCCACATGGTGGACAAAACCCTTCCTGATTCTACCTCCATCCATTGCCCTCAAGCTGGTTGCACATACATCTATTTCGGATCTTGGTTTTCCTTCCCTATACCTCTTTGTAACTCCCTTACCTTAAATACCTTTTATTTATTGTGAAAGTTTTTCTTTTAACTTCCAGATCAAAGTCAGATCTTTTTGTTTGGGTGTGCTGCTTTACCTTCTTCCTCTCTACATCTAATTCCTTTCTTTCCAAAAGTGGGGGAGAGGGGAAGGCATCTTATTAATGTCTTGCTTCTGTTAGCTATATTTTGAGTCTCTGGGAAATTTAAACTAGACCCAAGACACTTGGTTACTCCCTTCCTCTACCTTGGGACATTTCCATGCTTTCCTAACCTGCTCTCATTCCTGAGGGAAACACCTGCATCTCATCTGCCAAGGCAACACCCCAGCACTGGCAGCACAGATGTGAAAACCAGATCACCTTTCCCATCTTCTGTCCCAGGCCTGTGAAGTGGATGTCACCAAAAGCATCTGTTGGCATTTCCTGGATGTGCCTGCTGGCATCCCATTCCTTCCCCAGGAAGATGGGAGGTTTGGAAGCATCTTCCAGGTGCTGTTCCCTGAGGTAGCCGCACTCGCACACGACTCTCCTGAAACACACACCACCAGCTTTGCTGAAAACAGTCTGGACCCAGAAGGCAAAGCTCAGCTGCTCCGTCAGCCTCAGCTGAGGCAGGAGGTGTTTGTGCTGCCATTAAGAACACCACCCACATGGGTATCTCATGCTCAGCTCACCCTCCAGCTCAAAATTTGTCCAGAAACAAAGGACTTGGGGGTGCCGGCAGACAGTAGCTGAACAGGAGCCAGCAGTGTGCCCAGCTGGGCAGCAGAGCCAATGGCATCCTGACCTGGATCAAGAGCAGTGTGGCCAGCAGGACAAGGAAGGTTATTCTGCCCCTGTGCTCAGCACTGCTCAGGCCACACCTTGAGTGCTGTGTCCAGTTCTGGGCCCCTCAATTCAAGAGAGATGTTGAGATACTGCAAGGTGTCCACAGGAGGGCGACAAAGCTGGTGAGGGGCCTGGAGCACAGCCCTGTGAGGAGAGGCTGAGGGAGCTGGGGGTGTGCAGCCTGCAGAAGAGGAGGCTCAGGGCAGACCTCATTGCTGTCTGCAGCTACCTAAGGGAGGTTGTAGCCAGGTGGGGTTGGGCTCCTCTCCCAGGCAAGCAGCAACAGAACAAGGGGACACAGTCTCAAGTTGTGGCAGCGGAGGTCTAGGATGGATGTTAGGAGGAAGTTCCTGGCAGAGAGAGTGATTGGCATTGGAATGGGCTGCCCAGGGAGGTGGTGGAGTCACCACCCCTGGAGGTGTTCAAGAAAAGCCTGGATGGGGCACTTAGTGCCATGGTCTGGTTGACTGGCCAGGGCTGGGTGCTAGGTTGGACTGGCTGAGCTTGGAGGTCTCTTCCAACCTGGTTGATTCTATGATTCTATGCCACTGTTTGGGGAGAAATTTAACCCCAAAAAAACTTGGTGCTTCCTCCTGTAGAGGTTTAGGCCAGAAATATTCCAGCTGCTTTGGCTGGAAACAACTGCATGCAAAAGCATCAGAGAGGCTCCTCACTAGGACATGGGATACCAGCCTCCTGGTGACGTGCAGCAGGGGCGAAGGAGCAGTCAAAAAGAGATTTGTTCCTCCTATGGACACCAGTTGCCTTGACAGAAAGGTGCTGTAGCTTTGCCCCTGAGCACCCTTTCTGCTCTCCTGGCAGAGCAGGGGCATGAGGGCCTGTGTTACTTACCCAGAATCTGAGGGCTGGGAGCTTTCCACAAAGTAGGTGCACTCTTTCTTCCGGATGTTCTCAGGAATCCACGAGATAAGATTCTCCTGAAGAGGCAGGAAAAGCAGCAAGGGGTCAGGATTCCTGCAAAGGGCAGAAGTTAGGCCAGGGCCCAGACACCCTGGTGCTCGGAGCGTATCTGGGGGGTGTGCTTCCAATCAGAAGGAAGTTCATTCCGTTGCTCTCTGCCAGGACAAAGCTAGATGTGCTCCGAGGAGAGGAGATGTGAATGCTGGACATGCACCTTGGACGTTTGGGGATTTTCTATGTGTCCCTAAAACTGCTCTGTTATTAATTGCCCTGTTAATGAGTCGCTGAAGCTGACTCATTGAAGCTCTTCCGTGATGTATGCCCAACCACTCTCTCTTCCAGCACCTCCTGAACTTGCCTTTTCATTGCTGCCGCCAGGGAAATGTGCCTTCCGCCTGCTCCTTGAGACACTGCTGCTGCTCTGCTGGAGGTTGGGGACCACTTCGAAGTCACTCATTGTCCTGGAGTGTGTGGCAGGGTCATCACCTCTCTCAGGGCACACCTTGTTCAGTTCGGAGGGGAGCACCTTGGTGCGTCGGCCACGCACAGCCATGGCTTCTGTATCTTGCCTGGCTTGGCCTCCTTGGTCCTGTTTCTAGGCTGGGAGGCCATGGACACCTCCATCCTGAATGCAGCAGAAAAGAAGCATAGCAAAGCACTGAAGCATTCTGTCCATCGCTCCCTGAGTGGACAGATGTCCATGGGAAAACTGCCAGGCCCATGCCACAGTTGTGACAGAGAGGCCACGTGGGTGGTGAACCAGCCTCAGCACACAGAAGAGTGTCCAGCAGATCAAGGGAGGTTCTTCTGCCCCTCTTCTCTGCTCTAGTGAGACCACATCTGGAGTATTGTGTCTAGCTCTGGACTCCCCAGTTCAAGAGGGACAGGGAACTAACTGGAGAGAGTAAAACGAAGGCTCTGAGGATGATGAGGGAAGGTCGAGAGACCTGGAGATGTTTAGCCTGGAGAAGAGCTGCCTGAGAGGGGATCTGATGAATGTTTGTAAGTACCTGAAGGGTGGGTGTCAAGAAGAAGGGGTTGGTCTCTCTTCAGTAGTAGCCTGTGATAGGATGAGGGGAAATAGACACAAACAGGAACTTGGGAAGTTCTACCTGAACATGAGAAGAAATTTCTTTGCTGTGAGAGTGCTGAAGCCCTGGAGCAGGCTGCTAAGAGAGGTTGTGGAGTCTCTTCCTCTGGAGACTTTAAAAAACCATCTGGGCTGGATGAGGCACTTAGTGCCATGGTCTGGTTGACTGGATAGGGCTGGGTGCTAGGTTGGACTGGACGAGCTTGGAGGTCTCTTCCAACCTGGTTGATTCTATGATTCTATGACATGTTCCTAGGTGAGCCTGTTCTGGCAGGGGGTTGGACTCGATCTCCAGAGGTCGCTTCCAGTCCCTGACATGCTGTGATTCTATGTTTGTATGTGCCATGCTGCCCCAGGCAGCCTGCCAGCCTCTGAAAACTGACCCCACCATGCTCTGCCAGCCTGCACAGCTGCTGGCCTGCCTTCTCCACTGCCTGGCTAGCCCACAGTGATCCTTGCTTGCTCTCCACTGCAGGCAGCTGGGATACTTCTGGGAGCAGGGAAAGCAGAAACCAGGTCTTTCATGTGAGCAACTCCAGCACGGCTCCATATGGAAAAACCATAGCAACACACTGGCTGCAGAGGCAGAGCACCTCTGCAGGGGGGATCTTGTGTCCCCTGCAAAGGCTCTCTGCAAGCCCAGAACTAAACCAGCAATGCTGGGTATGCTGCAGGGTGGGGGCTGCAAAACCCCTGGGCCCTCACAGATCTCACTGCTGAGCTCCTGGGTTGGTGAGGCTGCAGAGCTACTGAAACAAGGATGGAAAAGCTGCTGGGAGTCTCTGGAGCCCAAAGGAGAAGTGTGCCCTCTCAGGGGAGCTGTGATTAGGTCATGGAAGAAGTATAGCATTCAGACAAGGCACTGGCAAAGCTGTGGGGCCAGCAGGCCTATCTTTAAGGAGGGCTGGAAGCCTTTTCTGCAAGCTAAACTCTGCATCACACCTAAGGGTGGGAAGTCCTTAGAGGGGCCAAGGAGTTGGGGAGCAAAATCACAGCTACCACAGTGTTTCCTTCACATCTCCATTCCCGAGGCCCAGTGCTGCTGCAGGCAGAGAGCAGTGAGCAAAAGCCCTTTTGTCAGCCTCCCCCCGGGAAGGATGCAGCCTCACTGACCTTGGGAAACAGATTTTGGCTGACTGACTTTCTGCAGCAGCACAAGCCAGATCAGATCTAATTGCTTGAGAAAGAGCTACCCAAAGAAGGTCAAACACACCCTGAATTCTTGCTCCTGCCGCCCCCGGGGTGGGCAGGCTGGCGGGGGTTTGGGGTACGGCCAGAAGCAGCTAGTAAACCCATGGGCTTTCACACTGGGTCCTCAAGGGACGCCCAGGGGTGAAGAGTTGCTGATGAGCTACCCGGAGCACCTGCCCTGAAGGGCTGCGGGGCCAAGAACAGAGCCTCTCTTGCAGCACACACTGCCCTCCCCCACTCCAGCTTGGCCAGCACCCCGGGAGGGGTCTGCACCCGGGGGCCCCTGGCAGCCCGCCCCAGCGCAGGCAGCACCGGATCCCACCGCGGGCTCGGCGTGGTCACGACAGCCGCCAGGACAGGGAGCAGAGTCCTGAGCACGTCCTGTGACCCATGCCCACCCTCCGCCCCTCCACCGGCCCGGCCAGCAGCGGGGCCGCCCGTACCTTTCCCGCAGCCTGCGGCAGCCGCATCCCCATCTCCTCCGCTCCAGCGCCGCGTGGGGACCCTACCTCGCGTCCCTCTACCTCCGGCGGGTCATTTTGTCACCGCAGGCACAGACCGGGAGGGGAGGAAGAGGGCAGAGCTGTCCGCAGGCTGCCTGCAGAGGAGGAGAAGGCAGGTGGCTGGCAGGCTCCCAGCAAACCCGGCTGCGGAAGCCGCAGCGCCGAGGCAGCCCCCGCCTGCTCCAGCGGCTGAGTCACGCTCCCGCCGCCCGCGGCCTCCGGCCACGCAGCCTCTCGCTGCCCCACGCTCAGGACACTGGCACCTGAGCCCAGCGTGGGGCAGAGGTCACCAGTCACCACGCTGGGGGACGACGGGGCATCGGCACACGGACGCTGCCGGACAGCCCCGGCAGCCCGCTGGCTCTGGCGGGAGCTTGGGTGCGTTGCAGGCTGGGCAGGTGTGATGGTGAACCTGTGCCCTACTTATCAATCAGTCTTATCGTGTGTTAGCTTATGGATTAGTTATAGACGGCGATGTAAGTCGGTTTCACTGGAGACTTGGGTATTGCTGATGCTGAAGTAAAACAAACTTGGCCTTGGAAAGATGGACTTTGCTTCTGGGAAGCTTAGAGCTGTCCCTGAAGGATAAGGGACACCATGGGACAGCAGCAATTAATGCCAGCACCTCAGCCCCTCTGACACGTCTTTCAGACCCTCCTAGCATCATCTGGTGTAAGAGACACTCAAGCAAGGCTGACTCCCAAGGATGCCTGGATCAACAGATGAGCAGCAAGGCTGCTACAAAACAGAATTGAAGACTCAGAGAATCATTTTGGTTGGAAAAGATCTTTAAGATCATTGAGTCAAACCATTCTCTGACTCTGCCAACTCCAGTGCTAAACTATGCCCTTCAGCACCACATTTCTGTCTCCTCTAAACCCTTCCAGGCACGGTGATTAGCAATTAGTGCAGGTGTTAGTGACTAGTGAAGTTGTCTCCTACCTGAATACTTGAAGGGTATAAGAACCCTGTGTAAGAACCAGTTGGGCTGGGACATTTCATGTGCATGAATAAGTACTTGCCCTTCTAATTCCATGTGTTGCATCCAGACCTCTCTCCTCGGCCAGCACAGTCCAGGTGTGAGGAACCTCAGGTGTGAGGAACCTCAGCTGTCACGCAATAGGCACCAGATGCCTTTCAGCTGCTGCCTCTAACCTCTCTGCTCTCCTCCTCTCAAGCTCCTTGCCCTAAACGAACTGGCTTCTCCACAGGATTTACAGCCATTTGCTTGACTTAAACCCAGCACACATCCTCTTCAGGAAATATGCTAAGCACCAAGTCAGGCTAGGAGTGTAGTCAAGGCAGTGGATGCTGCAGCAGGAGCAGCAGCAACCTGTTTGGGACCTCTGCCTCAGCAGCAGGTACACCAAGCAGTACCAGATCCTGGCCATCTTCCAGTGATCTTGCTGGAGAATCACAGAATTGTTTTGGTTGGAAAAGACCTCTAAAATCACCAAGTCCAACTGTCAGTGCAACATGACTGTGCCCACTAAACTGTGTTATGAAGTGCCATGTCTACATGTATTCTGAACAGCTCTAGAGGGGGTGGCCACCTCCCTGGGCAGCCTGTTCCAATGCCTGGCCATTCTTCCAGTGAAGAATTTTCTTCTAATATCCAAGCTAAACCTCCCCTGAGGCAACCTGAGGCCATTTTCCTCTCATCCTATCACTTGTTATTAGGGAGAAGAGACCAACACCAACCTCACTCCAACCTCCTTCACCTCCACGCCCCTTCTGGGGTGTATTAGAATGGCTGTGGTTAGTAGGTTGAGATAGGTGCTCCTGCCCCTCTAGTCTGACCTGATGAGGGCTTATCTGGAGTACTGTGTCCAGTTCTGCCCCCCCCACTTCAAAAGGGACATAGAACTGCTTGAGAGAGTCCAGCACAGAGCCACAAAGATGATGAAGGGAATGGGACATCTCTGTTATGAGGAGAGATTGAAGGAGCTGGGGCTGTGCTGCTTGGAGGAGACTGAGAGGTGACCTCATCAATGTTTATAAATATGTAAGGGGTGAGTGGCAGGAGGCTGGAGCCAGGCACTGCTGGGTGATGCCCAATGACAGCACAAGGGGCAATGGGTGGAAGCTGAGGCATAGGAAGTGTCATTTAAATAGGAGGAAGGATTATTTCACTCTGAGTGTGACAGAATGCTGGAACAGGCTGCCCAAGGAGGTTGTGGAGTCTCCCTCTCTGGAGATATTCAAAACCCACCTGGACACAGTCTTGTGTGATCTGGTATAGGTGATCCTGCTCTGGCAGGGGGCTTGGACTGGATGAGCTTTTGAGGCCCCTTCCAGTCTCTGACATTCTGCGATTCCTTTCAGGGACATGTAGAGAGCAAGGAGGTCTCCCCTCAGCCTCCTCTTCTCCAGACCAAACAAGCCCAGCTCCCTCAGCTGCTCCTCACACCTGCCTCCAGACCCTTCACCTGCTTTGCTGCCCTTCTCCGGACAGGCTCCAGCATCTCAATGTCTTTCTTGGAGTGAGTAGCACAAAACTGAACTCAAGTGTTCAAGGTGCGACCTCACCAGTCCTGAGTACAATCCAGCCTGTCCAGATCCTTCTGTAAAGTCTACCCTCTATCAGATCAAAACTGTCACTTGGTTTGGTGTACTCTCAGTCAGCCATTGGAATCACCTCCCAAGGGAAGCAGTGGATTCTCTTCCATTGGAGAGCTTTAAGACTCAGCTTAACAGGGAGCTGGGCCAGCTCACTTCAGCTAGGCTACCACCTAGAAAGGTTGGACCAGATGATCCTTGGCATTGCCAACCTGACATTCTGTGAAGCTGTGAAGCAGTCAGGTGGCTTGGTGGTAAGAACTGTGCACAGTCTGTGAGGAAGCTCTGTGAGGTGTGCCAGCCTTGCAGGTGACTGCCCAGCACCCAAACCTGCCCCCCTCTGTTGGTAGATAGGGCTGTGTGTGCCTTGCCTGCGCTCTGGGTGAGTGCCTCATTTCACATTGTGATGGATTGGTGCTGGGACAACTCGCTACACAGGCAAGCAGGATCCACAGGCAGCTGGGATGGTGTGGCCACATCCTTCACCTCACCTCCCAGTCAAAGCATGGGCCAGCCATACACAGAGTTCTGCTGCTTTCCATGAGGAAGAGCAAACAGCTGAGAGGTTTTGCTGGGAGCACAGATGCCCCTAATCATCAGCAAATGAACCTCATGTGTGGTGCTGCACAACTCACTTGTAATTAACTCTGCACTGCCAAAGGCACTGGAGGCAGGACTGCACATTAATTATACATCCATGGGGATGTTCATCCACTCTCAACTGGCTATGCCCCTGGAGACCAGGGCTTTTATTTCACTTTTCCATAAGCCAAAACCACTGTGGCCTGCTGGGACCCACATGGAGCAAGCATGCTGGAGCCATTCCTCCTGCTCCTCCTAAAAGCCCAGCTAAAACCCAGCCAGGCTGAAAACACACCCTGGGGAGTTTACATCCATCTGCAACAACAAGAGGAACACAGGGAAGGAATGAGGACCCTGGCCTCTCTCCAGTGACTGTGACCACAAAGACATCCCATGGCCAGGTCAAGTTCAGCCAGAATGATGCTTGTGAACCAGGATACCTTCTGCTGCCAAAAAGGAGCAAACCCTCTGCTAGCTCCGTGGAGCCTCTACCACAGTCAGATACTCGCTCTAGGTCTCTCCCAACAGTGACCTCAGCTCTGTGGTGGGAATCTTGTCTTTGGAGACAACAGATGCAGAAATGCAGCCAGAATAGTCTCTCCTACCTCTGCTGAAGACCAGAAGCAGTGCTAGACCCCTGCCTCCCTTCACTGCTGAAGGACTGGAGGACAGGAGGTGAAAGGCAGCATCATGACTCTTGAGTTAGGAAAAAAAAAGGCTGCCAAGATTGTTTGCCACTGTTCAGATTCTGCTCTCTCCAGCGGCTCACAGCTGTCACTCAGCCTCTTGTGGCACTCTGCAGCTAGGCACGGTCTCCTGAAGTCCTTCTGAGTCAGCTGGACAGCACCATCAGGATCAGGTCCTGAGGCAGTTCTCTTCATTCCACAGCAACAGGTAGGTGCTCCCTCTGTGTATTTAAGCTGAGTTTCATTAGGCAGGAGCTGGAGTCCTCAGGGACTGTCCCTGCAGTGCAAATCCATTCCTGATCTTACCACTTCCATGGTCTGGTTCAGGTTGCAGAGAAGGTTCCAGCAGGTCAAATCTGCAGCCCAATGCCTCCTAATGAACAAGTATCAAAAAGCCCTGCCAGAGTAGAGGGAGGTGCAGATCAGTCTGCAATCACACCCAAATCACAGCCATAAAAATAAAAGCTTTTATTTCTTTTAATATACCATTACAGAAACATCTGAGGAACATTCTCAATAGGATGGGCAGCCCTGCAGCCCTGGGGGCAAGTGCAGGCAGCCAGCTGCAGGGTCTGCCATGCTGTGTTCCTGAGCTGCTGCTGCTCTTGGTGCAGGATGCCCTGCTCCTCACCCGTGGAGGGGAGATGCAGCCCTCCCAGCATCAGGGTGTCACCTTTTTGTAGGTAATGTGGAGGTGCTGAGTCATGGGCTGTGTAGTGGTTGCCATTGAGACAGTTTGTTCGAGTTTCCCATCAGAATTGAGCCTGAATTTTCTGGTAATCTAAAAGAAAAAGGTTGGGGGTGGGGGGGGGGGTAAGAGAAGAATTAATGAGATCAAGCAAACAGTATCAGGGCTAAATTCAGTACCTGTGCTTTCTACCTTTACTTTCTTTGGGCTTGCTCTCAGCTCACCATAGCTACAGGAGCCAACAAGCAGTGTTGTCTCCTAAAAGAGGCAGCTCTCACCAAGAAAACAACTCCAAGCCCCAAGACCATTCTTCATGGAGTACTGCATGCAGTGTTCTGGCACTACTGTGGAGGCCAGTGACAAGCAGAGCCCCTCAGGGATCAGTCCTGGGACCAGTCTTGTTCAACATCTTTGTTGGTGCCACAGACAGAGGCACTGAGTGCACTCTCAGCAAGTTTGCTGATGACACCAAGCTGTGTGGTGCAGCAGACAGGCTGGAAGGGATCCATGCAAAGGGACCTGGACAGGCTGGAGAGGTGGGCACAAGCCAACCTCATGAGGTTCATGAGCACAAATCCAGGCTGGGCAGTGAGTGGCTGGAGAGCAGCCCTGAGGAGAGGGACTTGGGGGGTGCTGCTGGATGAGAAGCTCAGCATGAGCCAGCAGTGTGCACTTGCAGCCCAGAAAGCCAAGCAGAGCCTGGGCTCCATCAGGAGAAGTGTGGCCAGCAGGGCCAGGGAGGTGATTCTCCCCTCTACTCTGCTCTGGTGAGATGCCACCTGGAGTACTGCATCCAGTTCTGGAGCCCCTATTACAAAAGGGATGTGGAGATGGTGGAGCATGTCCAGAGGAGGGCCACGAGGATGATCAGGGTGCTGGAGCAGCTCTCCTGGGAGGACAGACTGAGGGAGCTGGGGCTGTTCAGTCTGCAGAAGAGGCTCTGAGGGAACCTTCTTGTGGCATTCCAGTATCTGAAACGGACCTACAGAAAAGCTGAGGAGGGACACTTTAGGCTCTCAAGTAGTGACAGGACTGGGGGAATGGAGCAAAACTGGAGGTGGGGAGAGTCAGACTGGATGTGAGGAGGAAGTTGTTGAGCATGAGAGTGGTGAGAGCCTGGAATGGGTTGCCCAGGGAGGTGGCTGAGGCCCCACGGCTGGAGGTGTTTAAGGCCAGGTTGGATGAGGCTGTGGGCAGCCTGCTCCAGGGTAGGGTGTCCCTGCCCAGGGCAGGGGGGTTGGAACTAGATGACCCTTGTGGTCCCTTCCAACCCTGACTGATTCTGTGATTCTACTGTTGACATCACCTCAGCATAGACAAGCCAACATCCTTCTGCTAGAAGAGTGTCTCCCAGCTGGTAGCTTAAGAAGATGTTCTGCACTGGATGATGCTCCCAAGGCAGCCTTCAAAACTTGAGCTCTCTGTAGGCTACCACACCACACCAGAGCTCACTCTAAACAAGTTACCCAGAGAGGTGGTAGAGTCACTGTCCCTGGAGGTGTTCAAGAAACATGTGGACACGGCACTTCAGGACATGATTTAGTGGCTATTGTGGCCTTAGGTTGATGGTTGGACTCAATGATCTTAGAGGTCTTTTCCAACCAAAACAACTCCATGATTCTAAGCTCATGCTACATGAGGAGGAAGGAGCCTGCTGAGCCTCAGCTTGCACCTATAGCCAGGCAGGGGTTCACCCCAGAGCAGGGGAGAAGAGAGCTGTCATCCATCAGCAGGGCTCAGCAGGCAGTACCACCCCCACCCCTCTACGAGAACAGGCTGTGAGCCTGTTTGTGCTGCACCAAACCTCAAGAGAGGCAAAACACAGCTGGCCTGTAAAGCTGAACCACTTTGGACCCATGCAAGCACATCCTTGAATACAGGCTTCAGCAGCTTTCAAACAGGAGGAAAGCAGTTAACTATCCAGTGCTCAGCACAAGTTGTAGGCTTGCTCCCAGGAGGTGCTGAAATAAAGGAGAGGTGGGACCATCCTTTTTGAACCTCATCTCCTGTCCCAGACTAATGTCTCTCCAGCTGCCAGCCATTGCTCCAGCTGCCTGGCCTGGTAGGAGAAAGGCCAGGTCAAGGCATGAATGACAGCAGGACACAGCAGCTCCCCAAGTAAGTGTGCCTGTGAGGAGGCAGTTTGGCACAGAGCACACACTCCCAGAACCTTGGCCTTGGGAATGATTACAGCACAGATCACCTACAAGAGCTGCTTATGTTGCCTGCTGGCCACTTGCTGCTCACCAGGGGTGACCACAAAAGGAAGACCTAGGGAGAGGACAACCTGCAAGCACAACTTATACAGTCACCAAAACCAGCCTCATGCAGGAACTCCTAAAATGCAGAGGCTTTCGCCTTTGTTTCCAGTGAAGATCACTCAAGAGCATGTCCATGAGCTACAGTCAGTTTGTGTGTCCCAAGACAGCATCTCCTCCAATAACACATTTGTTCCTCTGCCCACAGGGTGCCTTTAATGCCAATATCCCACACATCCTCCTGTCAGGAGGTGATTGCCTCACAGGATTCCCACTGTTCTGATACTCATGGGGGCAAGAGCAGGGAACAGGGTCATACACGGATGATGTTTGATTCATATGTGCTCAGGAGATGAGGTTTTCTCTGTAAGAATCATAGAATCAACCAGGCTGGAAGAGACCTCCAAGATCATTCACTCCAACCTAACACCTAGTGTAAGGCACTGAAGTGCTCCTCAAACACCCTGGGCAGGAAAAGGCAATTAAAAGCAATAGAAAGGATGTTTCCCTTTAGCAAGAAATCACCTTGCCTGACCTTAGCTCATGGCTCCTGAACAGCCCTTTTTTGCCCTTTTATTTTTCCTTCAGGTCAGACAACAAAGTCTGAATGCCAAAAGGAGGAAATTAAATAAACTGGGCACACACACACATAAGAAAAGAGAGGGATTTTCTCTTAAAAGTGAGCTTCAAAGACTGGTTGATGAAACCCTGGGAGGGCAAGCTCCATGTACACCCAAGATACATGGGAAGTCTGCTACTTCCCACACAGGAGAGGAAATGAGAAGCACCGGGAAGAGGCCACAGGAAGTGCTGAACTCAAGGTAAGTGACATCCACTGCTCTCCCCTCAGCCACAAATCCAGTGATTTTGTCACAGGAGACAACCAGGGCAGTCAGGCACCATTTACCCATGGTTATTACCATACTGACTGGGCCAAATCACCTTCTCCTTCCTCTCTGCAGAAATCTCCAGTTGAGGCTGACCAGCAGGTTGACCTTCATGTGCTTTCTGAAGACCCACACATGTTGTGAGTTTTCAGTCACTGGGAAACTCCACTGATCTCCTTCACCTTTCAAAGATAACATGAGTCTGGGTCTTCCTGCCTGAACTATGGCTTGGCTGAGCCATGGTCATCATGAATCACTCTTCAGTGGGAGCACAACATTCTGGTGAAGCAACTAAAGCATCAACACAGCTGGCCCTTCAAGCAACACTGTGGTCTTCTCATTTCCAGGGGCAATTTACACTGTTCTTCATGAAGAACAGCACTGGGAGCTGGTTACTTGCTGCAATCCTCTCATTCCAAATCCTCCTTCACAGCAAGGACCTCCCAGATACTAACTGTGGCCAGTACCTGGCCTCAACTGCCTTCAGGTGCCAGGCGAGCACGGGAGGTTCCCTCTTCTAGCCTCCAGGCAAAGTCAGCCTTGGAGCCTTGCTGCTGTACAAAGGTACTTAAGAGAAGACTTCTCTATTTTTTTCCCTAAGGACCTGCTACCAGCCACTGCTGGAGACAGGATTCTGAGTTGGCTGGTCTGAGTCAGAGCATCAGTTCTTAACAATCCCTCTGGGTCCTGTAGTGTATGGAGTACGTTCTGAAGGCTGTTACAGAAAGCACAGGCCAGAATGCTAGGCAATATATCCAAGAACTCCTGATGGCAATCTGCAATGAAAGCATGCTAATCAGCCTGTCCTCTCAGCTAGACACATTCTGGGGCTAGCAATCCCATACAAATTGCTCACTGCCTGGGCACTCACCTGCTCTACGTGGGGCTTCTTGGCAAAGGAAATCCTGGCTATGGAATGAGAAGCTATAGACAGCTCTTGTCCATTCACCTCCCCTTCCTCCACCTCCACCAGACCTAGTGAGAAACAAGGTCATATAGACATTAGTAGGCTACAAAGGTTATTTAGGAATGTTACAACTATTAGGCTACATAAAACAGTTCTTCAGGGAGAGTGGTGCTCTGTTAACAGATCCAGGACACAGCAACAGCTTCAAATACAGGCATCTGCAGCCATGTGTAGAAAAGTCCAGCCAGACAGACTTACTCATGCTGTGTGGGCTAAGTACTGCACTGCAACTGCCAGTTTCAACTTTAGCAACTGTTCTGGAGTTTTAGATGCAAATCTAAGCATCAGCTGGGGTTTAGCACTCTTTCCCTTATCACAATTCAGTAGTAGTTCTCTCTGCCAGTCAGTCCCTGGAAGGTGTGCAACAAGACCCAGGGCACTACACCCCGTGGGAGATTCTCCTGGTTTAGGAGCTAACAAAGACTGCACTCTGCAGTATTAGGGAACAGTAGGAGAGGAGCTCCCTTCCTGCAGTACTACAGAGGCTCTTGGTAGTGCCACAGCCCAGGCAGGGTCTCTGATATGGAACCTGGGTCACACCACATGCTTCTGGGTGGAGAGGCTGCAAGAGGGCATTTAAAACCACCAAAGCCCCACCCTGCCAGAACCACAAGCCTACCCTGCACTGCAGAATCATACATGGCAAGTCTTGCCATTGGTTGAGAACAGTTTAAGTGAGATGTCTAGAAGGATCATCTAGCCAAGTACAACCCCAGTAACAAGAGAAAGACTCCAGACAGAGCAGCTCACAAACCAAGCCAGGCACCTCTATTTCTACAACAGGGTCAACTGTGGCCAACTCATGGCAACAGTGGGAATAAAGTACCTCCTCCATATACATTTCTCCTGCCTCCCCAATAGATGAGGATGCCATGAAGGCACCAAGAATTCCACTGGCCACTTCCCTCCTCCCATTGCTAAGGCTCAAGTACAGTGGTTCTTTTGGCTGGGAAAGCTATGCCTGCAAACACCAATACAGCACCTGAACACTCCTCAAATCTCTAGTGTGAGGAGTATTTTGCCCTACAGTTCTTTCCTGCCCCAGGAAGCTAAAAAGCCACACTGTGTGGCCAAAGCCACAGAGCCAGTCCTAGAAAGTCAGCACTTTTCACACAAGGCCCTTTATCAGTTTGCTTTCACAGCAGCACCACAGCTCCTTGGCACTGAAGCCAGAGGGAAAATAAGTTCAATCCAAGTGTGAGAGGTGCAGTAATTTTCTGGAGCAGTGATGAAATGGCAGAGCAGGGTAAGGAGCAATTCTTTTCCCCAGTGTGGCAATCAGGTGTGTACCTGTGTTCTGGGCACTGATGAAGGCCACCTTGTTAGTGTCTGGTTTGAGGCGGATGAATCCACACTCTCGGTGCATGGGCTTCCTGGTGTCCAGATGGAAGGCGTTGAACCTGAGGGGAAATCAGAACACAAAAGCTGCTGCTTGTTGCACTTAACAGGCAGTTTCTGAGCAAGCTTCATGTCAGAAGAAATGGTAGTTCATTTAAGCACATGACTGCCTGCACAGTGTCATCTGAAAGAGAAAAGGCTGACAATGCTGTACAGCTATGAGATGCAGATGTGTAAAAATACAGTTAAGACACAGACACAGCTACTTCTTACAGCTGCAGACAGCAATTTAAGTTCAAGCTTTTGATTTTCCACAGCTCCTGAGTTTAACAGGTAACTCAGAAACTCCTTCAGGAAGTCAGACACTGAAGGAGTAGGGAAGTGATTGTGCCCCCGGGGAGGTCACAGCTTGAGTACTGGGTTCAGTTTTGGGCACTACAGCATAAGAAAGACATTGAGGTCCTGGAGGATGTCCAGAGAAGGGCAATGAGGCTGGTGAGAACAGGTCTGGAGAACAGGTCTGCTGAAAAGTGGCTGAGAGAACTGAGGTTGTTTAGTTTGGAGAAGTGAAGGCTAAAGTGAGATCTTATTGCTCTCTACAACTACCTCAGAAGAGGCTGGAGTGCAGCCAGTATCGGTCTCTTCTCCCAAGCAAGGTACAATAGAATGAGAGGAAACAGGCTTAAGTTGTGCCAGGGGAGTTTTAGGTTGGATATCAGGAAAAATTTCTTTCCTGCAAGAGAGGCCAGGCACCATCCCTGGAGATGTTCAAGAAGCTGTAGATGTGGCACTTCAGGATATAGTTTAGTGGCTGTGGTAGCTGCGCTGCGGTTGGACTTGATGATCTTGAAGGTCTTTTCCAACCTTAATGATTCTCTGCTACTCAAATACTTCCTTTCCAACCTTAATGATTCTGTGATGTCTCAAATACTTCCTTTCCTCAAATAAGTATCTAGAATGACACTGTCTTTATTTAGCTTTTAAACCTGGCCAGTTGTTAAGGTTGGGTTTCGTATATTACTCTTGGCAGGTAACAACGGAGCAGACATTTCACTCACCACCACTATCATTAAGAATAAAAAGTTCAGCTCAGATTCTTATTAACTCTGCAGAAGGCCTCAGAGTCACATGTTTGGTCACCCATAACATGGGTGAGTACTACTCATGTTCACACATTACTTCAGTACTACAGAATGGATTCCTGAGTTTGCTCAGGTAATGGAATTAAACAGCAGCTGAAACACAGTTGACTGTCATGGAATCACAGAATGAACCTCTGGAGATCAGGTCCAATTCCCATGCCAAAACAGGGTCATCTAAGGCAGGTCACACAGGAACATGTCCAGACAGGTCTTGACAGTTTCTAAAGAAGGAGACTCCACAACTTCTCTGGGCAGCCTGCTCCAGAGATCCAGCACTCTCACAGCAGAGAAATTTCTCCTCATCTTGAGGCAGAACTTTCTGTGTTCCTTGTCCTACTAATAGGCACCACTGAAAAGAACCTGGTTCCTTCATCTTGGCATCCATTCCTCAGCTATTTATAGACCTTCATAAGATCTCCTGTGAACATTCTCTTCTCCAGACTAAACAACTCCAGGTCTCTCAGGCTTTCTTCCCAGGAGAGATGTTCAATTCCCCAGTCACCCTTACGGCCACTGCTGGACTTTCTCCAGTAAGATCCTTGTCTTGCTTGAATTGGGCCAGAACTAGACACAGTATTCACACACCCACCCTTAACATATCTCACATTTCAGAGACACAACCAACAAATCTCACTACAACCATGCCTGTTTCAATCCAAAAGCTTCTGCCAACATAGGAAAAACCCCAGACTTACGAGAAGTTGAGCATAGGCTGCCCCACATGAGAGATGTGCACTTCCTCCAGGTACTGGAAGGGCTTCATTGTAGGGAAGGTGCCATCTCCTGGTGGGTCTGAGAGCCAGGTGCCCAGCATCCAGGACAGGGGCTCCATCACAGGATTCAGCTGGGGAGTCTCTGTGGAGGAGAGCAAAGAAAAGTCAGTAATCTGTGCCCTGCATCTTGCTGTGAGCTTCTTACAGCTGGGAGGAGCTGGGCACAAACAGTTCGACATGGCAGCAACACTTTAGAGCAGCATCAGCTCCAAGGTGTCAGAGGAGATGGGGAACAACAAACAGCCATGGAAGGTAGGTCTGGGTTTAAAGCTGCTCTTGACCTTACAAAGAGCACTCTTTCAGATAGCCTGTTTCTGACTCCTCTGAAGAGATCTGAAGAGAAAGCCCCATCTCACCTACACACAAAGCAGAAGACAACATGAAAAGAAGAAATCTTAGTGTCAAGAATTATCACTAAGAGAGAATTCTCTTTCTAATGCTCTGGCCTGACTTTTCCCAAGCACCAGGTACAAACCATTCCTGTTTGTTTCAGAGACAAGGAAATAATCCTCCCTTCAGAAGAAAATCAGGCTGCATGCATATCCAAGATCAAAGGTTGGCTGCAGTTTATTTGAAGAGGCTGACAACACCCTGCACTTGTACAGACAGACAGGGATGGTTCTGAAGTCATTCTGCTTAGGCTCTGGACTAAAACTAAGGGAAACATTCTCAAAAAATCTGGGTAGAGGCAATGCCAAGCACAAATCCAGGCTGGGCAGTGAGTGGCTGGAGAGCAGCCCTGAGGAGAGGGACTTGGGAGTGCTGCTGGATGAGAAGCTCAGCATGAGCCAGCAGTGTGCACTTGCAGCCCAGAAAGCCAACCAGAGCCTGGGCTGCATCAGGAGAAGTGTGGCCAGCAGGGTGAGGGAGGTGATTCTTCCCTCTACTCTGCTCTGGTGAGACCCCACCTGGAGTACTGCATCCAGTTCTAGAGCCCCCATTACAAGAAGGATGTGGAGATGGTGGAGTGTGCCCAGAGAAGGGCCATGAGGATGCTCATAGGGCTGCAGTAGCTCTGCTATGAGGACAGACTGAAAGAGTTGAGGCTGTTCAGTCCCAGGTGACCTTCTTGTGGCCTTCCAGTATCTGAAGGGGCCCCACAAAGACACTGGGGAGGGACATTTTAGGCTATCAGAGAGCGACAGGACAAGGGGCAATGGAGCAAAGCTGGAGGTGAGGAGATTCAGACTGGATGTGAGGAGGAAGTTGTTGAGCATGAGAGTGGTGAGAGCCTGGCAGGGGTTGCCCAGGGAGGTGGCTGAGGCCCCACGGCTGGAGGTGTTTAAGGCCAGGCTGGATGAGGCTGTGGGCAGCCTGCTCCAGGGTAGGGTGTCCCTGCCCATGGAAGGGGAGTTGGAACTGGATGATCCTTGTGGTCCCTTCCAACCCTGAGTGATTCTATGAAAAGACCAGAATGCCTGCAAGTTAAAGGGAAGAGACAGCTACATCCCTTTGTCCCTGCACTAAGAAGCAAACAAGGCCTGTTTCAGAAAGCTAAAACTTCTTCAAACAATAATTTTAGAAGAGCTCTGATAAACAAGTATTTTGCACTTTGTTGTTATTTCAGAGGGTATAACTTGGGGAAAAAAGTGTCACAGAATCTCAGAGTGTTAGGGGCTGGCAAGCACCTCCAGAGACCATCAAGTCAAACCCTCCAGGATCACTAGGGCAGGTCACACAGGAATGCATACTAACAGGACTTGAAATCCTCCAGAGAAGAAGACTCCACAACCTCTCTTGGCAGCCTCTTCTGGAGCTCCAGCACCCTCACAGTAAAGGAGTTTCTTCTCATGTTGAGGTGGAAACTTCCCTGTTCCAGCTTGTACACGTTGTTCCCTGTCCTATCACTGGGCTCCACCAAAAAGAGCCTGGCATCTTCACCCTGACACCCATCCCCCTCAGATACTTACTCATGAAATCCCCTCTCAGCCTTCTCTTCTCGACACTAAACAGCCCCAAGTCTCTCAGTCTCTCTTCATAGGAGAGATAGTTCCAGTCTCTTCATCATCCTTGCAGTTCTCCACTGGACCTGTCTCTCTTGAACTGGGGAGCCCAGAAGTGCACACAGTATTCCAGGTGTGGTCTCACCAGGGCAGAGTAGAGAGGAGAGGAGAACCTCCCTAGACCTGCTGGAGACACTTTTCTGGATGCACCCCAGGAAGCCATTGACTCTCTTGGCCACAAGGGCACATTGCTGTCCCATGGATAACTTGCTGTCCACTAGGATTCCAAGGTCTTTCTCCACGGAGCTGCTTTCTGGCAGGACAACCCCTAGTCTGTATTAGTGCCTGGTGTTATTATTATATAGAATAGAATCAACCAGGTTGGAGGAGACCTCCAAGATCATCCAGTCCAACCTAGCACCCAGCCCTATCCAGTCAACCAGACCATGGCACTAAGTGCCTCATCCAGTCTTCTCTTGAACACCTCCAGTATTCCTCCCCAGATGCAGGACTCTACACTTGTCCTTACAGAACTTCATGAGGTTCTCCTTTGCTCTGCTCTCCAGCCTGTCCAGATCTTGCTGGATGGCAGTGCAGCCTGATGGAGTGTTCAGCCACCCACCCCCCTTTCATATCATCAGGAAACTTGCTGAGGGCCCACTCATCCAGGTCACTGATGAAGATACTGAACATATTGATATGTCAGCCCAGGAGAGACCAAATCCAACAGAAAGGAGGTACCTCTATGTCAGCTGTGTTATGCAGACAGGGACAGATGAAGTATACATAAAGCACGTTCGCATTATAAATGACTCATGCTAGCAGAGCAGGAGTTACAAAGGGGTCAGTCATTTTCCACACTGCTATTGCCTAATACCAGAACAAGCTACCTGCCCAGCTGGTATAAAAGGCACAGACTCAGCTGTGAGGAGATATTATGACCATAAAAGGTGGTGCACTGGGTAAAAATTTGCCTGAGTCTGAGTTTCACTGTGCTCAGTCTTGAACATCAGGCTAAAAGGATTGCGCGAGGAAGAACAGAGTCTGCACCTGGAATGACAAAGGAGCAGAAACAGAAACTCTCCCAGGTAACAGAGACCACTTCTATTGTTTCTTGTCATCTGACATGTCAGCAAGATGCTGCTAACTATTTTTGTTTATCCTGAAGGATTTTGCAAGTGAAGCAACGTGGGAATCAGGGAATTGTTTGGGTTGGAGAACACCTTCGACATCATCAAGTCCAATCATCATTCAATCCAACACCAAGCCTGGTGCTAAACCATGTCCCTCAGCATCACATCTCTGCCTCCTGAAACACCTCCAGGCATGGGGATTCATCTACTTCTATGGGCAGTCTGTTCTAGTCTTTCAGACGTCTTTCGGGGAAGAAGTTTCTTCTAATGTTCAACCTAAACCTCCCCTGGGGCAACCTGTGGCCATTTCCTCTTGTCCTATCACTTATTACCTGGGAAAGAGACCAGCTCCCACCTGGCTCAAATCTTCTTTCATGGAGTTGTAGAAAGCAATGAGGTTTCACTTCAGCCTCCTCTTCTCCAGGCTAAACAATCCCAGTTCCCTCAGCTACTCCTCACCAGACCTGTTCTCCAGACCTTTTACCAGCTTTATTCCCTTTCCTCAGACATGTTCCAGCATCTCAATGTCTTTCTTGGAGTGGCCCAAACCTGATCACAATACTCAAGGTGCAGCCTCACCAGTGCTGAGTATGGGTAAAGAAAACACATGAGCTCACCATGAGGTACATGATAAAAATGGATGGCAGCAGAGCTGGCCTTAGCAAAGGCCATCCTGCCAGCCTGTGCATTCCACACCAGCTGCCAGGGAGAGGGGTAAGGAAGGGGTTTGTACAACCTAATCAGCACGGTTGGTGTACAGGACCATAGTGCATTGTACTCACCTCCCACTGCTACTGTGAGCAACCAAAGAAACAGAACATTATTTTCTGGTAAAGACCTTAATTATCAGGCATCACCTTGTTAAAGTCTAAAATTATTGCTAAGAGAAGCTTCATACTTCTATGATGCTTCTTAGGAGCCAGCTTCCCTTCCTGCTGTCACCTTGACAGCTTTGTGAGTAAGAACATTACTGCCTGGTCCAACTGGCATCTGCCTTTCACTTGCTGCTGCAGACACTGTTTCTTTCCAGGCTTTTTTGCTCCTTAAAACTCCCACCACGGAAAGGAAGAGCAAAGCTTCAGAAAGGCTAGAAACAACTGCAGCCTGTGCTCATGCTGCCCTCTCCTGGGTCAGGAGGTGGCAACAAAGCCTGGCAGTGGGATGCTTTCCCTCACCAAAATGCTTCTAATAGGACACTTTTCTTTCTTCTGCTTACCACCCTTGCAGCACTTGAAGAGGAAAAAAAAAGAACCAAAATGACAGACTAAAGAAATGGCTTTAGCCATTTTCACTCTTCAGACTCAGTCATAAACCAAGAGAAACCAACCAGTTGTTTTCAGCAGCAACAGCTTGACCCTAAAGAATTGGAATCACAGAATTGTTTCGGTTCAGAAGACCTCTAACATCATCGAGTCCAACCATCAACATGACACCACCTTGACTATTAAACCATGTTTCCAAGTGCCATGTCCACAGGATTCTTGAACTCTTGATTCATCTAGGGATGGTGACTCCAGCACTTCCCTTGGTAACCCATTCCATTAACTTGCTGTGCAGCATCCAGCCTGACTGGCACTGCTCAGTGAGGTAAGCTCATCTCAATTCCAAAGAGCTGGACTTTCAGCCACCTGAGAAGGGAAGATGTACCTGCATAGCCCAAAGTCTACAGCACCTAGGTAAACAGCGTGGACAACGACCCTTAGCACTATTCCAAAGTACTCAGAGGTAAGGAAGACAACATAAGTGTTAGTTCTTACAGTGCTTGAAAAAGCTGAGAGCAACAGAAGGGCTGGAGGGAATAAGGACCAGGACAAGGCCTTCAGAACAGCTCCTTCCCAGCCTTCTTGTAGGTCCCCTTTAAATACTGAAATGTAGCTATAAGGTCTCCCTGAAGCCTTCTCTTCTCCAGGCTGAACAGCCCCAACTCTCTTCAGCCTCCTCCCTTAGAGGAGGTGCTCCAGCCCTCTGATCATATTGGTGGCCCTCCTCTGATCCCTGTCTCTTCAGCAGATCCGTGTCTCTCACGTGTTAGGAGTCATATAGCTGGAGGTGAGGTCTCACCAGAGTAAAGGGGTAGAATCACCTCTCCCTGTCTGCTGGCCACACTTCTTTTGATGCAGCCCAAGATGCCACTGGCCTTCTGGGCTGCAAGTGCCCACTGCTGGTTCATGCCCAGCTTTTCAACCACAAGTACCTCCAGGCCCCTCTCAATCTCATCCTCCCCCAGCCTGTACTGATAATTCAAGTACTTGACCTAAGTGCCAGACTTTTCACTTGGCCTTACTGACCCTTGTGAGATTCTCCTCAGCCCACCTCTCCAGCCTGCCCAGGTCCCTCTGGATGCCATCTTGTCCTTCTTACCTGCACTGTAGCAGTCAGCTTTGCAGAAGGAGACAGCATGCTCTCCTTGCCACGAGCCAAACCAGACCAAGTGGTTGGACAACCCCCTTGGGCCACGTCCACACAAACTTCAGCCAGCGTGACTCTCAAGTGGGATCCCTGGCACATTAAGCTATGCTGGCACAAATTCCTAGGCAGCATTATCAGCAAAACTGCAGCATGAGCAGCCATCTGCTTGCTAACAAGGCAGCTAACCTATTTCCCCTAAGCTAGGGAACACTTGCTGTGGGAAACTTGAGGAAAGAAAAGCAAACCAACATCAAACCCAATGCACCCACCAACCCCCCTTCCCCCACAACCAACGTAACTCCCACAGCACTGTCTCAGTCTTCAAACTAAAGGGTCTACAGCAACACCTGGGAAGCCTCCTGCAGTCCTTTCTTCCACTGAATCATTTACTGGATTTCAATCAGCACCATCATGGCTCTGGTAAATAAGAAGCAGGCCTGTTCATACTTTCATGCTTAAGTACAGAAGGTGACTTTTGTAGTCTGTTCAGAGAATCATAGGATCACAGAATTAACCAGGTTGGAAAAGATCTTTGAGGTCATCAAGTCCAACCTATCATCTAACTCTTCTAATTAATTAAACCATGGTACTAAGTGCTTCATCCAGCCTCCTCTTAAACACCTCCAGGGATGGTGACTCCACCACCTCCCTGGGCAGCCCATTCCAATGGCAAATCACTCTTTCCATGTAGAACTTCATCCCGACATTCAGCCTAAACCTGTCATGGTGCAGTTTGAGACTGTGTCCTCTTGTTCTGTCACTGAGTACCTGGGAGAAGAGACCAACCCACACCTGGCTACAACCTCCTTTCAGGTAGTTGTAGAGAGCAATAAAGTCTTCCATCAGCCTCAGTACTCCATCAGACACAGTACTCAAGGTGTGGCCTAAACAGCACTGAGTACAGGGGAAGAATGACCTCCCTGGTGCTGCTGGCCACACTATTCCTGATACAGACCAGGATGCTTACGGACTTCCTGGCCACACTGCTGGCTCAGTCGCCTGTCCACCAGTACTCCCAGGTCCCTCTCTGCCTGGATGCTCTCCAGGTCTCATATAGCTGCAGGAAGAAAACCAATAGGAACAACCTGGAAGTTGTAATCACAGTCTGTTCCCCTTCTCCAACTGTTGCAAACTTTTATGCACTCTGCTGGTGCTTCCCTGAATAAACCAGTAAAACATCTCTAGCACTGGCATGCTCTAGCTCTGCTCTAAAAGCTGGGAATGTGGTTACATTTGCACATTTTCATCTTACAGCCCAAGTCACAAACTTCATGATGAAGCATTTGTGTGTTCTTGCCTCTGCTCGTCACCTCTGCGATAAAATGCTTCTAGTTATTGCCAGAGTTCTGCACTACAAAATACACTGAAAGCTCGAGGAGGGAAGGCTTAGACCAGAGATTAGGAAGAAATTCTTTACAGTGAAGGTGGTGAGACATTGGAACAGGTTGCCCAGGGAGGCTGTGGATGCTCCTTCCCTGGAAGTATCCACTGACAGGTTGGATGAAGCCTTGCATAACCTGGTCTAGTGGGAGGTGTCCCTGCCCATGGCAGGGAGGTTGGAACTAGATGATCTTTAAGATCCCTTCCAACCCAAACCATTCTATGAGTCTATGAAAACATTTTGAAGCTCACCCACCATCATGAGAAATCTGAACATCCTACCTGAGCTTACCTCAGGGTATTTTACTTTCTCTCAAGCTCTCAAGTTTTCCTTAGTTAGCGTTTTCATTGCTTCCTAGTTGCAAGCTAGTTGTTTTGGTTTATGTGCTCTGAGTCACTGCCAGCTCACTGCAGAATTAGATGCTCAACACACAAGCTGTAGAGGCTATTAGAGAAAAAAAATAGAAAAACCAAGACCATTCCACTGGAAAAAAAACCAAAACAACAAAAAACCCAAACCAACAAACCAAAAAACCCCACCCCAAACCAGCAAGAGCAGAGCTGTCCCCCATTCCAACCACCTTTCTCTCCAAAGGGGTGGTGAAAAATCCATCTCTCTAAATCAGCCAAGTCCCAGAGCTGCTGTGTGCCAGGTGGGTGCCTGGATGCTGGTTGCTCCCATGAGTAACATCAAACAGCTCACCTGCTAAAGGGCCACAAGTGCTTGGAACATAAGTGGTGTTGCTCCAGCTAGCCTCTCTCATGGCATCTGCTGCCTCAGATTCGACTAGCTCAATCTGTGCACACTTGTTCCTACTCATTATATCACAGACTGCATTGGGCTGGAAGTGACCCTCAAAGGTCATCTTGACCAACTCCCCTGCAGTTAGCAGGGACACCTCCAGCTAGATCAGACTGCCCAGGGACACAGCAAGTCTGATCTTGAATGTCTCCAGGGATGGGGCCTCAACCACGTCCCTGGGCAACCTGTTCCAGTATTTCACCACTCTCACTATGAAGAACTTCCTCCTAATGTCCAACCTAAATCCACCCAACTCCAGTTTCAAACCATTGCCCCTCATCCTATCACCACAAGCCCTTCCGGACAGTCCCTCCCCAGCCTTCCTGAAGGTGCCCTTCAGATACGGAAATGCAGCTGCAGGGTCTCCCTGGAGCCTTCTCTCCTCAAGGCTGAACAACCCAAATTCTTTCAGCCTCTCTTTGTAGGAGAGGAGCTCCAGCTCTCTGATAATCTTTGTGGCCTCTCCTGGATCCACTCCAGCAGGACCATGTCTCTCTTGTGTTGGAGGCCTCAGAGCTGGACACAGCACTCCAGATGAAGTCTCACCAGAGCAGCACAGAGACAGTGTGGGACAACTGAAATGTAACTGCTAATAAAGGCTGCTAACTATTATTAACCTGACTGTATTTTTACAAACAACAAAAAGCTTTCCTTCAACTCAGCTTTGTTTTACAGTGAAACTTGCTGTCCCAGCACAAACCAGACTCTGCCCAACAGCAATCAGTGGCACCTAGTGAGGTGTTTTGACTGCTGTAAACTACAAGTACACAGAGAGCAGTAAAAGGCATAAGAGCACCAAGATTAAGCTTAAGGAAAATAAAACAAGTCAGCCAGTCACCAACAAACCCTTTAAAAAAGGTCATGAGCTAAAAGGTTCCATAAGATCTTCTCACTGCTCCAAGCTACAATAGCCAGAATGGTTCATTTTCACATATTCATCTCCAGTTCTGTTGACAAGAGACAGCAGCATTGGGAATGAGTCAGGAGAGATTCAGGTTGAACAGTAGGAAAAATATCTTTCCTGAAAGAGCAGTTAGGTATTGGAACAGGTTGCTCAGGGAGTCTCCATCCCTGAATCATAGAATCAACCATGTTGAAAGAGACCCCCAAGCCCATCCAGGCCAACCTATCACCTAGTCCTAGCCAATCAACCAGATCATGGCACTAAGTGCCTCATCCAGGCTTTTCTTCAACACCTCCAGGGATGGCAACTCCACCACCTCCCTGGGCAGCCCACTCCAGTGTCAATCACTCTCTGGGAAGAACTTCCTCCTAACATCCAGCCTAGATGGATGCCCCTGGCACAACTTGAGACTGTGTCCCCTTGTTCTGTTGCTGCTTGCCTGGGAGAGGAGACCAACCCCACCTGGCTACAACCTCCCTTGAGGTAGGTATAGACAGCAATGAGCTCTGACCTGAGCCTCCTCTTCTGCAGGCTGCACACCCCCAGCTCCCTCAGCCTCTCCTCACAGGGCTGTGCTCCAGGCCCCTCACCAGCTTTGTCGCCCTCCTGTGGACACCTTCCAGCACCTCAACATCTCTCTTGAACTGAGGAGCCCAGAACTGGCACATGAGCAATGAGGTCACCCCTGAGCCTCCTCTTCTCCAGGCTAAACACCCCCAGCTCCCTCAGCCTCTCCTCATAGGGTTTGTGTTCCAGGCCTTTCTCCAGCTTTGTTGCCCTTCTCTGGACACCTTCCAGCACCTCAACATCATATATATACACAGTACAACCATTAAACACTAAAATGGTGTTTCTTTAGTTTCATGCCAAAATAATTACAAACAAACCAAAACCCCCACAAAAACACAAACCAGGAGGTACAAATAAGACTGTGTTGACTTCCTGTGGGCAACAAAAAAAAAAAAAACATTTCTTCCCCCTCTTCTACCCAAATGAGAAAATTAAAATCACGTGGAAAAAGCAGCATTGGGTATTGTCTTTCAACAATTTTATCAAGGTTTATTCCCTTGCACTTAAATGAAAAAGTAGGTCATGCTATAACAGCCTGTGCCAATATCACATTTCTAACCATGTCTAACAGTACATGGCTTTAGAAAGAGAGCCCAGGGAGGTAGTGGAGTCACCATCCCTGGAGGTGATCAAGAAAAGCCTGGATGAGGCACTTAGTGCCATGGTCTGGTTGGCTGGGTGATAGGTTGGACTGGATGAGCTTGAAGGTCTCTTCCAACCTGGCTGATTCTATGATTCTCCTAAAGGAAGGATGGGAAAATTACCATCAGGGGACACTTAATGATCTACAGGTGATGACTTCTTCAGCAAAGTCCTAAGTCACACATCCTTCACAAGGCATTCTGACATTATCTCAGCAGCCACACAACCATGAAACACAGAATCAGAGAATGTTAGGAGCTGAAAGGGACCTCGAACTAACAATTCCAACCTCCTTGAGAGAGGAGAATCACCTACAGCAGATCACACAGGAACACATCCAGGCAGGTTTTGGATGTCTCCAGAGGGGAAGACACCACAATCTCTCTGGGCAGCCTGATCCAGTGCTCCAGCACCCTCACGACGCAAAATGTTTTCTCATGTTCATGTGAAACCTCCTCTGCTCAAACATGCACCCACTACCCCTTGTCTCATCACAGAACATCACTGAGCAGAGCCTGGCTCCATCCTCCTGATGCTCACCCTTAACACATCTCTAAGCACGAATGAAGTCAGCCCTCAGTCTCCGCCAAGCTAAGATAAGCTCCCTCAGCCTTTCCTCAGAAGGAAGATGTTTCACTTTCTTCACCACCTTTGTAGCTCTGTGCTGGACTCCTTCAAGCAGTTCCCTGAGGTCCTTCTCGAACTGAGGGGCCCAGAACCAGACACAATATTCCAGATGTGGCCTCACCGGGGCAGAGCAGAGCGGGAGGAGAATCTCTCTCACCTACTAACCACACCCATCTAATGCACCCCAGGACGCCATTAGTTGCTCCCGAGTTGTACCTTGCAGCTAGAGTGACTGTGTGAAAGTTTCACCAGTTGTGTATTATTAAAGCATCCTTCTCGCAGAAGAAAGTTAGGAGAGAAGCCCACTTTGACTTCACTGCAACAATCCCTTTGCACAACCAACTCCCTTGAATTTTCAAGCACTTCCATCTCTCTTCCCACTTTATCTTCCATTTCCTGACTCCAGCCTTCCAAGTGAGGAAAGGATCAAACCAAGCACAGCAATTTGATCACAAAAAGCGATCTGTGTCCCATGACATTGTCATACTTGATATCTAGCACCTCACTTAGATGGCATGGAGCTGGAGTACTGAGCCCAGTTTATGACATCTAGGATCAGAAGCACTACTCTAGATCACTGCAGAAGACTAAAACACCTTTCCCACATACCTGCTTCTACCCATGACAGCTCATTAACACACCAAAAAAGTTTCACAGGCACACTCCAAAGGAAAGCAAATCCTAACAGGCGCTGTTGAGTCACAAACAAGTTAAAACAATCCAGGAAGAAACAAAAAATTAATTAACCAAGAGAGTTGTCTGCAACACCAAGATTTAACTTCCCATTCCGGGCCAGGAAGAGCCTCAAAGACTTTCAGGATATAAGAAACAGTTTGTGTGTCTAAAACTCTAATTCTTTCACCTCTGTCTGTTGGTCTAACTACTACTTCTTTCATAGCTTTTTCATATCTTTTACTCATCGTTATCTTTAAAAGCTCTAACTTAAATGGCATTAAGAAAAGAGTGACTTCTGCCTCAACACAAAGCCACTGGCAATACTGACCACAGTCCTGGGATAGCAGGCTGTTCAAGTAAGGGAAACTGATCCTCTTCAGCTCATCTAGCTTCTCCTTCAGCTTCCTGACTTGACTGTCAGAGCGACTGATCCTCTGCCTCAAAAGTTTCAACTCCCCGTTCTTCTTTTCTACCTGCTCCCGCAAGCAGCACACCTGGCTTTTGCTCTGCCTGGAGGAGAAACAGTACGAGTGGAGGGAGTCGATGAGCTTGCAAGCCCCCGAGGCCGACATGATGACCTCATTGATTGACATGGGGTTGGCGTCTGTGTCACCCTTCCGCCCCACCACGGCCTCGGCGGCAGGCTGAGGGGTAAGGTCTGCTGGGGATGCCGACAGACCCTGGGAAGGCTTCTGAGGGGTGGCGGTAAGGGATGAAGTAGGGGAGCTTTCTGCCACGGCCTTATCGTGTCCCGTAAGATGGCTGCTGCAGCTTGGTTCCATATCTCTCTTTGGCCTTTTCCTTTCCAGCTGCTCTTTTGGGAGAGATGGCCTCTCTCTGGCGTGCTTAGAGGAAAAGCTGTACGAATGAAGGGAGCCGATGAACTTGCAAGCACCAGAGGCAGGAGGCGTGAAGTCATCGACTGACGCACCACTTCTGTCTGCTACCCAGCTTCCCGTCCAGGTGGCCTCAGGGCAGTCCTCCAGAGATGACCTCTCAGGCTTTTTCTGAGGTCCAGGCTTTGCAACCAAATTATCACCTAACGTCCTTCTCCGAGGGCCATCCAGCTGGCTGTGGAGGTCTTCTTCCTCCTCAGACATCGACCGCATTTCCGCTTGCAAAGTCGCCTCCTCCATCTCTTTCGTCCCTTGCATCACCATGAAGTCCTGGCTGGAAGACGACGTCCTCTGAACTACCTCACAGCCTCCTTCCCTTGAGTCTTCTCCATCCTGCAGCGGCACCTGGCTCGCTATTTTTCTTCTGCTTCTGACATAATCCAGGTTGTCACGTTTTCTGTCTGCAAGCTGGAAGATAGTAGGGACAGCAGTGGGCTTCAGCAACCGGTGCTGATCTTCCAGCCGCTTAGAAAAACTGTCTTTGGTGAAATGCTCGCTGCAAAGAAAGGAATACTTGGTGGGTGTCCAGTTCTCTCTTTGAACAGCTTTCAGCCACTGGATCAGACGCTTCGAATCCTTCAAAGGGAATCTAAAAGGAAAAAAAGGGGAAAAAAAAGAAAAAAGACAAAATTCATGAAAAAAGATGGAACTGATCCTCTGGGATTTGGCAAACGCTCCCAAAAGCTGTATTTCAGAACGCTATGCTTCTGTTGGAGGGTTATTTCACTTTGGGCCAAAACACTCAATATTTGGTCCCTCTGAAGAGCTCCACTTCACAAGCAGCACAGAACTCAAAAGCAGGTCTTTCCCCTTTTCATCAGCGACCAACCCTTTACCCCTCTGCTCGGCCACTCAACAACAAACAGAGCAGCCTACCTGCAAGGAACGAGGATGGGACAAACGCAAGAACACCTCAGCTCAGCTAACAACTTGTCCACCCACCGCCTGCAGAAGCCTGCTGATGTCTACGTAGAGTATGTTTAATAAGGTGTTCAAATGCCCGGACTGAAAACAAGTCCCGGAGTAGCTGAATGAAGTGTCATTTCCACCCGGGATCACGCCCGTCAGTGGACACGCAGCCTGCCCTCAGGGACTCCTCTGTGGCAGCATCCCCAGCAAGGCCCCTGGTGCGGGCAGAGGCGAGAGGACAGGCCGAGGCGCGGGGCAAGGTGGGACACGAGCCGAGGCGTGAGCCCGGGCCCCAGGCCTTGCGGCAGCGAGCACAGCTCCCCGCTGCAAGACGGTTTTTGGAGGCGTTCGGAAGCGCAAAGCCGGTCCCCGGCGCTGACGGAAACAAAGGGCGGCCGCTGTCGCTCGGGGCCCGGAGGTGCCGGGGCAGGCAGGGCGAGGGAAGCGCCACGGGGACACGCAGCCGCTCCCTGCCCAGCGGCCAGACCGGAGTGGGAGCGGAGGGGTGAGCGAGGGCCGGCCGCGGCACCTGCAAGAGGGCCGGGAGAGGCGGGTTGAAGCGGGCCGGGCGGCCGCCCTTACCTGTGGAAGGAGACGGCGCCCCGGTGCGCCTTCCCCTGCCGATTGGAGCAGTTGGCGGCGGCGCAGCAGATCACCATCTCCGGCCGCCGCCGGCCGGGCCCGCCCCGGCCCCCGCCCGCCGGCCCGGGCCGCCGCCAGCCGTACAGCAAGATGGCGGAGCCAGGTCACCCCGGCCGCCCCTCCACCGCTGGGGAAGGGGTTTCTGTACGGCACTGCCGTCAACCAACATGGCGGCCGCCACATAGCCGCCGCCATTTTGGCCGGGACGTTGCCGTACAGGCACCGGTGTTGTGGTCAGGGGAAGAAGGGATGAGCGCTCTCGGCGCCGCTCTCTTGCCTCCTCGGCGCTGCAAAACGTCCATCTCCCGACGAGCCGCTCGGTCTGCGGCAGTTAAGCCGTCAAAGGCGCCTCTGAAAGGGGCGAACGTGGTTGGGTTACCCACCCGGGGACAGAGGGGCGGAGCTAGGTTGGCTCCGTACAACACGGTAGTCGTGCCCGCATCTCGGAACTTCCTCGGGTGTACGTGTCATGGTCTGGTCCCGCCGGCGGCGTGCGGAACGAGCGCAGACCTTACGCGGCGGCGCCGTCACGCCCGCATGCCTGCCTCCCTCCCTTCCCCCAGCTTCGGCTCCGCTGCCGGCTCGGTGCCTCTCCCCTCTCCGCGCCACCTCTCCGTACAGCAAAATGGCTGCCCCCAGCGCACTCGGGAAACCGCGCGTCGCACCGACCGTGACAAGCGCCGCGGCAGCCAACCGCTGCGGAGGCCGATGGGCAGCGCCGCTCCCATTGGACGGGCGCCGCGCCCGTGGCATCAGCCGCGCAGGACTGCGCCGGGGTGTATGTATCGGTGCGGACGGCAGCGGCCGCAGCCCTCGGTGGGGCCGCCGCCATGGACGCAGGTGGGTGGTAGCGGCGGCGGTGGTCTCTTCCTGAGCCGTGGTAGAGGGAGGGCGGTTGCTTTTCTCCCGCAGGAGCTCGCGGTCTGCCCTGGAGGCTGTTTGAAGCCTTTGGCTTTCTGGGGCAGTCCAGGCCCAGGCTCGGAGCGGTGCGGCCTCCCACGGTGCTCCGAGATGCTACCCCGGCCTGGTTGGCGGCGGGAGAAGTCGTCGCTTCCCGGCTCGGTTGTCACTTCGGGGCATGGCCTTGATAAACGGCTTTCCCAGCCCTCTGGGGCCCTAAGTGCTCCGGCCGCCTCGCCTGCGGGGCACGGTGAAAGACAACGGCCCAGTGTTGGCTCTTGTCTCCGCCGGTGCCGGCCACAGCCGAGAGAGATCCCTCAGCAGGGGAGTGAGTCCCTCCTGCCCAGCCCGAGTTTTGCCGTGGTTCTTAAAAAGCTTTGAGCTCTTCCGCGTTGTTGGGCCTGGACGGAGCTGCCCAGGGCGCAAACCAGAATGCAAGAGCCGTGGCAGGGCAGTGTCCCTGTGCCGTTTGTCCTCCCGAGGCTTGCTGCTGCCCTGGAGGCTATCTATGGTTGCTCGGTGCACTCGCTGAGGGGACGGCATAGTCGGTTGGACAGGGGGAGAAGAAAGGTGCGTTGGCACTTGGGTTGCATCGCTGTGCTTACAGCTCCCACCCCTCTCAGAGGTGCTTTGTTCTGCAACAGCGAACCTTCGCCTGGGCTCCTCCGCGTTGGGCCAGCGTCTGTGTGCGGAGGGAGTCCCAACCTCTCGTCCTTTCCGGCTGCTTCTTGGCTCGCTTTTGTCCTTGGTGCGTTGCTGGTGTTAGTGTGGTGCGGTTGATAGTGTCCTGACTTTCTCCCTGGTGCAGCCTTACACTTGCGAACAAAACGGGTGCCAGCAAGTCAGCTGGCACAACCTTAGCTGGGACGTCTGCCTGCCCTGCCTTTGCCTGAACATCACAGGGCTTATCAAGGGCCGGGAAACCTCCCTGGCATAGGTGTTAGGGCTAAATCAGTGCAGAGAGGAGCTGTGTCTCTGGCCTTTGGAGCAATGAGAGCTCAAGCCCCATCACAGCCAGACCTGCTCCCGATGTAGTCGGGGACCTGGCAGGCAGACTTTGTGACCTGGGTCTTCCTAAAATGCCACCTCATTAGCTGGCTGACTTTCCTCCTTGTCTGTTTCTTAACTCTTGATTGTTGCTTAAATAATTGAGATTTGTCTTGTTTGAAAGAGCTTAAAGGAAAGAGAAGACTTAATTCTTCTCTAAAGGCCAGAAATAAGGGCTTGGGCTGTTCTTGGGTTTTCTGTTCTTTAGGTGATTTTCAACAATGAGCTTTACTAACACAACGAATTTATTTTCTCTCCTTGCCTCTCTTTTGAAACATTTTACTTCTTCTTCTTTGCTCTGCCTTGAGTGTGGTACCTGTTATCAGCTGAGCGAGATAATCATCCACCCTATGTCTGACTGCTTTGTGGCAGTGTAAATTGGAGGCTGAGGGACTCAGGGAAAATGTCCTGAAATGCTGCCTGTGGAGAGTAACTGTGTGGGAGATACTTTGATGGCTGGAGGAAGCCTGAAAAGCCATTTGGAAAGGGAAGTATTGCAAAGCTCAGTTTTCCTTCAGTGTGCTGCTCCAAATCTCTGCTTCAGTATTTAGTAGAAAAAGTTTTTTTAGCAAAGCATCTAAGTTGTGCAGGCAAACTGTAACCAAGGTGATCGCTGCTGGAGCTGAGCTTCAGCTGTGTTGTTGTGCAAACCATGTGGAAAGTCGTTTGTCACGTTTCTGTTTGGCTTGTTATTTGTATCCCAAAGGTGAGACTCAAACAGCTTTCATTTTGATAAAGCAGATGAAGTCAGTGGTTGTCAAGGACTTGATACTTGCCAGAAGCAGCATGCCCAGGCGGCCAAGAAGTCCAGCAGCATCCTGACCTGGGTCAGCAATAGTGTGGCCAGCAGGACTAGGGAAAAAAATTGTCCCCCTGCATTCAGTACTGGTGAGGCCACACCTCAAATTCCAGGTTCAGTTTTGGGCCCCTCACTCCAAGGAGGACATTGAGGTCTTAGAGCATGTCCAGAGAAGGGCAACAAAGTTGGAGAAGGGTCTGGAGAACAGGTCTGGTTAGGAGCAGCTGAGGGAGCTGGAATTGTTTAGTCTGGAGAAAAGAAGGCACAGGGGAGACCTCATGGTGCTCTCAAATTCCCTGGAAGGAGATTGGAGTAAGGTGAGGTCTGTCTCTTCTCCCTAATAACAAATGACAGTCTGAGAGAAAATGGGCCCAAGTTGCCCCAGCAGAGGTTTAGGTTGGACATTAGGAGAAACTTCTTCACTGAGAGGGTTCTTAATGGAGCTGCCCAGTGGGGTGATTGAATCCCCATCCTTAGAGGTGTTTGAAGGATGCAGAGGTGTGGTACTGAGGGAATGGTTTAGCACCAGCCTTGGTAGAGCTAGATAATGGTTGGACTTGATGGTCTTAAAGGTCTTTTCCAACTGAAAGGTTATATGGTTCTCTCCTTCAGCACATCCCATCAGGATCTGCTCCCCAGTGTTTCTTCATGTGGGAGTTTATTACAAGTTGGCATAACATTTTTTAGCTCAGCTTTTTCATTGTACACCTTAAGAATATCAGAAAGGAGACAAGACTTCAGCATCCACCCTCATTCTGTGTGGAGCCAGTCTTTCTTGCTCTGTGTCAAGGTGATGCTCTGTAGCTATTCAAGAACCTTGCACATCGTTGGGTAAACTGATCTCAGGAGTTGCTGACAGTGCAGGCACAGTCTCAGTGTGTTGAGTTGGCTCCTTGTGCTTCTTACAAGGCAGGCTTTTGTTAGGTGGCCTTTTATCTTCTGAGTAGCTCCAACCACTTGCACAGAAGTGGAGAACTCAGTGCTGGCATTCACTGGGGGCCTAGATTAATGCAGATGTTGTCCATAGCCTGCTCTAGTGGGAGGTGTCCCTGCCTATGGCAGGGGGTTGGAGCTGGATGATCCTTGAGGTCCCTTCCAACCTAAACCATTCTATGATTCTATAGTGGCACATAGAAAGCTTTGCATCTTTGGTCAGTGCTTTCTAGAGAGGGGATGGCATGAGAAGATGTTCTTGGACACTTCAGCAGACACTGTAGAAGGTGTGTCGGTGGGGCAGAGATCCAGCCAAGCATGCCTGAGGCTTCTGGAAAGCAAAGCTGCCTTCTTGAGGGTGTTCCTGCAGAGATGAAGCTCTTGGCTTTATAAATTCACTGTACTTGGGGAAAAGTTGAGCTGCTGCAGCTGAAGTGTGCTTGGATTTTCTGCAGAGCCTGCTGCCCTGGGTGCTCAGAGGTTAGTATTCAAAATTGAAAGCTTCTTGAAGGTGATGTTTTGGAGTGGTGCCTGAGACATTTGCTCATCATTTGCTCACATGACAGCTCTGAAAGGAACATCTACTGTGTAGAGTTCTGAGCCACTCAATTCAAGAGAGATGTTGAGGTGCTGGAAGGTGTCCAGAGAAGGGCAACGCAGCTGGTGAAAGGCCTGGAACACAAACCCTATGAGGAGAGGCTGAGGGAGCTGGGGGTGTGCAGCCTGGAGAAGAGGAGGCTCAGGGCTGACCTCATTGCTGGCTACAACTACCTGAAGGGAGGTTGTGGCCAGGTGGGGTTGGTCTCTTCTGCCAGGCAAGCAGCAACAGAACAAGGGGACACAGTCTCAAGTTGTGCCAGGGGAGGTCTAGGCTGGATGTTGGGAGGAAGTTGTTGGCAGAGAGAGTGATTGGCATTGGAATAGGCTGCCCAGGGAGGTGGTGGAGTCACCGTCCCTGGGGGTGTTCAAGGAAAGCCTGGATGAGGCTTGGTTATCTCAGAGTGCATCTGCTAGCTGAAGTCTCAGACATTTTCTTGACTATCTTCTGACCTAACCTGGAATCTCTCTGCTTTTCTGTTTGTGGAACATCCAGGAGTGAGCCAGGGCTGCATCAGCTTCATGCCTTCTTGAGCTGGTGGTGGCAGGGACGAGCACAGCGATTTGTGCCAGCTAGAGCCAGCTGCTCTGCCTGTGTTCTGCTCAGCTGCTGGGCCACAGCAGCTCACACTCTGCAGTTTTGTGTGATTTTTAGAAAGAAAAGGTAATTTCTTCTTTCTCCTCCTAGCTACTCTTACCTATGACACTCTCAGGTTTGAATATGAAGACTTCCCCGAGACCAAAGAGCCTGTCTGGATCCTCGGCCGGAAATACAGCGTCATTACAGGTATGGGATGTGCATGGTGCAACCTGGTTTGCCTCTCAGGGGGCTTTGCTAGTGGTACACTTTGCTCAACAGCAAGGTGACTGCAAGCCCTGTAAGCACACAGCAGCAGTGTCTGTCTGTCTGCTGGGAAAATGGTCTCATAGCTGCTATGGTTCTGTGTGTCTGGCCACCTCCTGAGGCTCTTCAATATTGTTGTGCAGAAAGTTCTGATATAGTAGTTATTGGGACTTGGCTCATGGAGGTGTTCAGAGAGGCAGAGATGTGGTGCTGAGGGACATTGTTTATTACCAGACTTGGTTGAGTTAGAGAATAGTTGGACATGATGATCTTGATGGTCCTTTCCAAACAAAACAATTCTGTGATTCTATGGAGTGTGTCCAGAGAAGGGTAACCAAGCTGGTGAAGGGTCTGGAGAACAGGTATGGTGAGGAGTGACTGAGGGACCTGGGGTTGTTTAGCCTTGAGGCAGAGGGAAGACCTCATTGCTCTCTGCAGCTGCCTGAAAGGAGGTAAGAGTGAAACTGGTGTTGGTCTCTCCTCCCTAGTGTCGGGTGATAGAATGAGGGGAAATTGCCTGAAATTGTGCCAAGGGATGGTTAGGTTGGAGAGTAGGAAAAATTTCTTTGCTGCAAGAGTGGTCAGGCATTGGAACAGGCTACCCAGTGGAGTCACTGTCCCTGGAGGTGTTCAAGAAATGTGTGGACTTGGCTCTTTGGAGACATGGTTTTATGGTCATGGTGGTGTTAGGTCAGTAGTTGGACTTCATCTAGAGGTCTTGTCCAGCTGAAGCAATTCTCTGATTCTGTGTGACCAGAATGAGCACAAGCCCTACAAGGAGAGGCTGAGGGAGCTGGGGTTGTTTAGCCTGGAGAAGAGGAGGCTCAGGGGTGACCTTATTGCTGTCTACAACTACCTGAGGGGTGGTTGTGGCCAGGAGGAGGTTGCTCTCCTCTCTCAGGCAGCCAGCGCCAGAACAAGAGGACACAGCCTCAGGCTGCGCCGGGGGAAATTTAGGCTCGAGGTGAGGAGAAAGTTCTTCACTGAGAGAGTCATTGGCCACTGGAATGGGCTGCCCAGGGAGGTGGTGGAGTCGCCGTCCCTGGAGCTGTTCAAGGCAGGATTGGACGTGGCACTTGGTGCCATGGTCTAGCCTTGAGCTCTGTGGTGAAGGGTTGGACTTGATGATCTGTGAGGTCTCTTCCAACCTTGATGATACTGTGAGACTGTGGTTGAGGCAAGGTAATGGCTCAGGGGAAAAGAAAGAGGGCTTTACAATTTGCCTATGGCATAGTGCCTTTGCAGCTATTTGGGGGGGAAAAGAAAGTTTCTTCTGCACCATCTCGTTGTCTTATTCCTCATCCTGATGTTGCCCCTTTGGGCATGCATCCTCCTTGTGAGGCGCAGAAGGCTGTTGGTGTTAGGGAGGGTGAGTGGGAGGTGGATTTAGCTGTGTTTAGTGCTACCCTCCTGTGCTTGCCTTTCACTGCTGAACGTTTTTCAGAGAAGGAAGAGATCCTGTTGGATGTGACCTCTCGGCTTTGGTTCACCTACAGAAAGAACTTCCCTGCTATCGGTATGTACTGTGGACAAGAGTGCATCCTGAAAATTAGGGTAACCTGGTTCTTTGCCTGATGAAACAGTCCCACTAACATAACATTCCTGTGCTTCTGTTCACAAGAATCAGAAATCATAGAATGCTTTAGGTTGGAAGGGACCCCCAAACTCCCATATGCTACAGAATACTGGAGAAAAAGCTCACACTAGAAAGCCTGAGACCAAGGTCTCAAGGCTGGAAGCACTTTCTTGACAGAACTTCAGAAGAACACTGCTGCTGCACTGAAGCTCTGGCTATTGTTGCAAGCTGAAATGTTTAGTGTGATCACAGCAGGTAAGCTGCCTTACAGGCAGCTGTGTCTTCGTGCAGCTGGTAAAAAAGGAGCATTCCAAAGCAACCTGCTTCTTTCAGTCATGGAATCATGAAATGCTTTGGCTTGGAAGTGACCCCCAAAGGTCAGCTAGTCAAACCCCCCTGCAGTCAGCAGGGACGTTCTCCACTAGATCTGGTTGCTCAGAGCCTTGTCGACCTTGATTTTGGATATCTCCAGGGTTGGGGCTTCAAATACCTCCCTGGGCAACCTCCTGCATTGTTTCACCACCCTCATGGTAAAGAACTTGTTCATAATATTCAATCTAAAAATTCTCTTCCCTAATTTCAAACCATTGCTCCTCATCCTATCACTCCAGGCCTTTGCAAATAGTCCCTCTGCAGCCTTCTTGTAGCCACCTTCAGGTACTGGAGGGCCACTACTATATTTCCCTGGAGCTTTCTTTTCTCCAGGCTTAAACCCCCCAGCTTCTTCATCCTGTCCTCAGAGGAGTGGTGTTCCAGGCCCATAGTCTGCATGAGAAGCACAGGGAGAAAAATTGCCCAAGATAACTATTTAATCAACCTCTGGATGTTGAGTGGCTGTCTTCTAGCATTTTCCCAGCAGTTTATAACATACACAACATCTAAAATTGATTGTGCTTTACAAAATCAGCATGAGACATTCCCCTTACCCTGCCAAGAACTTACAGTATTTCAGTGGGCAAGCACAGAGGGAAGTGGCCAACAGCAAAAGAGGTAACTGGGGGGAAACTGAAAAAGGATTTGTATGCCAGACAGCAAGCTTCATCCTATCTGGACTGTAAATGGGACATGACTCAGAAAATGCCTTTTTTTTTTCCACCCCCACCCTTTAATAACTCCAATAGAAACCCCACTGCTCTCTGTGAGCCACAGCTAAACTTATGCTAACCCTTCAATTTCAAATGCATCTTTAACTATGGCTCACATACATGAATTTAAAAGGATTAAACTTCTTCAAGGATGTCTCATGGTTTGTTAGGCAAAGGGTTTCCCAGCAGTGAAAGAACAGAACAAACCAGAAAGACCAGCTACCAAGAAGGCTCTTTTCCAAACCTGAGGCATTTTCTCTGTTGATTCATAGAATGATTTGGCTTGGAAGGGATCTTTACAGATCTGCTTCCAACTGCACTGCCATGGGCAGGGACACCTCCCACTAGACCAGGTTGCTCAAGGTCTCATCCCACCTGGCCTTCAACACTTCCAGGAAGAGGGCATCTACAATCCCCCTGGGCAACCTGTTCCAGTGTCTTACCACCTTCACTGTAAAGACTTCCTAATATCCAGTCTAAATCTGCCCTACTCATGCTTCATTTTGGGATGATGTTAACCTGCTGATAGTGAGGATACCAAAAGGGCTTGGAATCCCATTTACCTGCTCTCAGATCCCTTCTGATACACCAGTAGAAAAAAAGACCCAAAATCTCAAAGAAGGAACCATGCAGAATATTTTAAGGAACCAAAATGTCCTTTTTCAAGTTCGCTGGGATGTGTTTCCCATCTTACTACAGTTCCTGTGTGTCAGAGCCACTTCAGGCATTCAAACTCCTCTCCATCCTTCAATAGACAAAAGAAGTCTACACAGAATAGACCAGATGGCAGGAATTGCTGTATCATAGAATCAATCAGGTCCAACCTAGCACCCAGCCCTAGCCAATCAACCAGACCATGGCACTAAGTGTCTCAATCCAGGCTTTTCCTGAACACCTCCAGGGATGGCAACTCCACCACCTCCCTGGGTAGCCCATTCCAATGCCAATCACTCTCTGTGGCAACTACTTCCTAACATCCAGCCTAGACCTCCCCTGGCACAACTTGAGGCTGTGTCCCCTTGTTCTATTGCTGCTTGCCTGGCAGAAGAGGCCAACCCCACCTGGCCACAACCTCCCTTCAGGTAGTTGTAGCCAGCAATGAGGTCACCCCTGAGTCTCCTCCAGGCTGCACACCCCCAGCTCCCTCAGCCTCTCCTCATATCTTTGGCTTTCATCATTTATCCCCTTCAAGCCAAAGAGTTTAAATGATATTTCACATTACACCTGTGTAGGACCCAAGTACAAAAATCTCCACATGTTGCCTAAAGAAGGAGCATTTTTAGGTAGGCTTGAAATACTGTGTCCAGATTTGGGTTCCCATATTAAAGAGAGACAAAGATCTGCTGGAGAGAGTCCAATGGAGAGCTATGAGGATGAATAAGAGAGTGGAGCATCTCTCTTGTGAAGGAAGATTGAGAAAAGTAGGACTGTTTAATTTGGAGAAGAGAAGGCTGAGAGGGGATCTTTAATGTTTACAAGTATCTGAGGGGTGAGTGTCAAGATGAAGGTGCCAGCTCTCTTTGGTGATGCCCAGTGATAGGACAAGGAATAACAGGTATAAGCTAGAACACAGGAGGTTCCACCTCAATATAAGGAGAAGCTTCTTTATCATGAGGGCACCAGAGTCCTGGAGCAGGCTGCCCAGAGAGGTTGTGCAGTCTCTTTGTGAGACTTTCAAAATCCACCTGGATGTGCTCTTGTGTGACCTGCCCTAGGTGACCCTGCTTTGGTATGGGAATTGGACCAGGTGACCTCTGGAGGTCCCTTCCAATGCCTAACGTTCTCTGATAGGCTTCCCCAGGCCCAAGGGAACAAGGAATTCTCATCATCAGATAAAAAGCTTATCCTATCTACTATATGAAATGCATTTGAACCCACCTGGAGTCCTGTGTGCAGTTCTGGAGCCCCCAACACAAGAAGGAGATGGAACTGTTGGAGTCAGTCCAGAGGAGGCCACAAAGATGCTCAGAGCTCTGCTATGAGGACAGGCTACAAGAGTTGGGACTCTTCAGCCTGCAGAAGAGAAGGCTTCAAGGAGACCTTATAGTGGCCTTCCAGTATCTGAAGGGAGCCTACAGGAAGCCTGGGGAGGACAAGGTCTTGTGATGACAGGACAAGGGGTAATGGGTTTAAACTGGCAGAGGGGAGAGTCAAACTAGATGCTAGGAAAGGCTTCTTCACAGTGAGGGTGGTGAGACACTGGCACAGGTTGCCCAGGGAGGTTGTGGAGCACAGAATCACCCAATGTGATCTTTGATCACATTGGGTGATTCTGTGCTCCACAACCTCCCTGGAGGTGTTCAAGGCCAGATTGGATGAGGCCTTGAGCAACCTGTTCTAGTGGGAGGTGTCCCTGCCTATGGCAGGGAGCTGGAACTAGATGATCTTTGAGGTCCCTTCCAACCTAAACCATTCTGTGATTCTATCTTCAAGTTCTCTTCCAACTCCAGACAATCTATGATCCTGTGAAATGCTTGGGGCTGAGGTTTGTGTTGGTTTAGTTCGGGGGTTTTTTTTCCTTCTTTTTCTTTTTCCCTCTGATCTGCCTCCTCAAGACAAGGATTACATTACTGTGTGAGGTGTCTCTTCAGAAATACATCTCTGAATTAGGCTGGGAGGCTGCAGCCAGGCTCAGTTTCTGTTTTGCTCCTGAGAAATCCAGCTTGGTTTTGAGTTGTCTTGTTTTGATTTCTCTTTGAAGATGTTTTAGTTGGTTTGGTTTTCCCTTTCAGTTAAGAGTTTTGGTTTGTTTGCCTTTTTTGTTTTTAAAGTTACTCATTGCTGACTACACTTTTGTTTCTCAGCCTCGGGTAGGTGAGCCAAGGCAGTCCTTGTTCAGTGCTTTCATCTTCCTCTTGGCATTGACTCTTCATTACCTATTTACTCTCTGTCCTTGTTTACAGGAGGAACCGGTCCCACCTCGGATACTGGCTGGGGTTGTATGTTGCGGTGTGGTCAGATGATCTTTGCTCAGGCCTTGGTCTGCAGGCATTTGGGAAGAGGTAAACCAGTACACAGCTCATCCTGACTTCCATGGTGTGCTCCCACAAGTGCAGTGCTTGTAAGGACAGCAGATAACAAACCCTCTGATATGCTGGTTGAATCCACTGAAGCCAAACACCTACTAGATTCTCCTTGCAGCTGAATTTCAAACAACATGATAGATTGAGTCTTGTTTAGTGTTCAGTTTTGTCACAAAGCCCTCAGTGCAGTATCCTTTCCCTGAGTACTTTTCTGTTCCTGTCTTTAATCCATCCTTGGTCTGCAAGGAGCTGTACCAGAGTGGGTTTGTGGCAGTTCTTGATAGCCCTTTGAATCTGTGGGAGATTCACAAAGCCCTCAGTGCAGTATCCTTTCCCTGAGTACTTTTCTGTTCCTGTCTTTAATCCATCCTTGGTCTGCAAGGAGCTGTACCAGAGTGGATTTGTGGCAGTTCTTGGTGGCCCTTTGAATCTGTGGGAGATGGTTTTTGTGGTGAGGCCACTTGTTTTCTTCCCAGAATATGTGGCTCACACCTGTCAGTGAGAACTCATAACCCTGTTTTCCACCTGTGAGTTAGAGGTACTATGTTCTCCAACTGTTTGTTTGTTTGTTTCCTTTGTTGCTCCTTTATCCAAGCTGTGGGAATGCTTTACTTCTCTTTTGAAATTAATCCTTTAGTGCTGGGAATGCCTCAGATGCCTAATAATAGCATGGCAACGTGAAAATTGGGTCAGTTGGTTAATGCACAGGGAAGGGATTCGTAGCTTGCAGCCTCTAGTCACTAAGAAAGATCGTGTTTTGTTTCCTGTCTTAGACTGGAGGTGGACAAAAGGGAAGAGGCAGATGGATAATTACTTCAATGTTCTTAATGCCTTCATTGACAAAAAAGACAGCTACTACTCCATTCACCAGATAGGTAAGAGGCTGGGTGCTGAAGAAATGGGGATGTGTTCAGTCTGGGTTTCTCCTGAGTGCAGAACATTTTTCTGTGCTTGTTTTATTAACTTAGCCAGGAAAAAAAAACCAACCCAACAAAACAAAACCCCAAACCATCACCAAATAAAACCAATGTGAGTGGCAGCTCATGCTGTGTGTTTTCTGATGTGATGTCCAACTACCACTCTTTGGTAAGGGTTAGGGTGAATTTTCCTTCTTGACTCCACAAAGGCCATCAGGTTTGCTCGATGCTTTAGGTTATGTTCAGTATCACTTTGCACACTCTAGGCAGCTAAGGTGAGAGCAGTGCCTGTGGTTGCTGTCCTTACCAGGACTTTCCAATATGAAAAGATTGCTGGGTGAAAAAATTCTCAGAAGTGGCAAATGGACTAAGGAAGGAGCTCACTTTGTAGAAACTTCCCTGGGTTTAAAAAATGCAAGAGCAGCATCAGATTTTCCTATAGGGTGTTAAGGCACCTATAGGTTCAGTGAACTAAACTTAGTGTTACAGGAGTGGTTTGGTAGTCAAATACTCCTAAGTAAAATCTCTTCTGAGGTAATGCTACCTTTTGAAGCTCTGTTACTGCTGTTTGGGGAAGGGATTTGCTTTACAGTCCTTTTGGATCTGGTTCTGTCTCACATTTACACTGATACCCCGTGAAGGGGTGGATTCTGATGACTCAATATTTGTCCCAAGTGAGATTTCTTCCCTGGTAAATACAAACTGATAACAAAGGGATGTGGTGTAGGTGAAATTTCTTACTACTTTTTTTTTCTCTTGTGATGCAGCCCAGATGGGAGTTGGAGAGGGAAAATCCATAGGTCAGTGGTATGGACCAAACACAGTGGCACAAGTGCTCAAGTAAGTGCTTTATGTTTTTCTTTACATCTTTTGACCCATGCAGTAAGGTCATTTGATTTTTGTAGACCCTCACAGCTTACAGGTTTCTGTCCACTGATTGAAGTAGGACCAGGAAGGTTATTCTGCCCCTGTACTCAGCACTGGTCAGGCCACACCTTGAGTACTGTGTCCAGTTCTGGGCTCCTCAATTCAAGAGAGATGTTGAGGTACTGGAAGGTGTCCAGAGAAGGGCAATGAAGCTGGAGAGGAGCCTGGAGCACAGCCCTGTGAGGAGAGGCTGAGGGAGCCTGGAGAAGAGGAGGCTCAGGAGTGACCTCATTGCTGTCTACAACTACCTGAAAGGAGGCTGTAGCCAGGTGGGGTTGGTCTCTTCTCCCAGGCACCAGAACAAGGGGACACAATCTCAAGTTGTGCCAGGGGAGGCCTAGGCTGGAGGAGGAAGTTGTTGGCAGAGAGAGTGATTGGCATTGGAATGGGCTGCCCAGGGAGGTGGTGGAGTCGCCGTCCCTGGAGGTGTTCAAGCAAAGCCTGGATGAGGCACTTAGTGCCATGGTCTGGTTGACTGGATAGGGCTGGGTGCTAGGTTGGACTGGCTGAGCTTGGAGGTCTCTTCCACCCTGGTTGATTCTATGATTCTAAGTGCAGCTCTATGCTTTGATGCTGCTAGCAAGCAACCTGCCATGACGTCACCAACCTGCTCAGGCAGAAAATTGAAAGGACCTCCTCTGTCGTTCAGATGCTGGCAGGATGGAAGAGAAAACAGATTTCAAGTTGAGGACAGCTCCCAGAAATCTCTCCCCACATCTCACAGATAATGTGCTCATCCCTGGAACTGACTGCAGTACTCTGCAGCAGACCAAAAGCAAGTGTCAGAGCAGGTGATTGTTGCCATCATGTGGATCTCTGCCAGGCTGTGACCTGACAGCAGTGTCAAGCTTATGAAAAAGCTACCAGGGAACCATCAAGCCACTAAGGCATTAGGAACCATTAATATTTGCTGCCTGGGTTCCATGGTGACAGGCAGCAGGTTGCAGTGGTGCTGGAGCATGAGCTGCCTTTCATAACTGACACCTTCTGTATGCTGAGGAACATTTTCCTTCCTGCCAGTGTTCTTCCCTCACTTTGACTAGATGAGCAGTTAGCTCCCTGGAACAGGCTAGGATTGCCTAAAAGCAATCTGAACAATGTGGAAGAGATGGTAACTGAAGGTGCAGAGATGGCAGAGTTGCTGAATGCCTTCTTTGCCTCTGTTTTTACTGCTAAGACCAGCCCTCAGGAACCTCAGTCTCTGGAAGCAAGGGAGCAGAACTGGAGAGAAGAGGATGCTGCCCTAGTCAGGCCTGGGTTAGAGAGCCAACCTCTCCTCATCCAGTCATGTAAATAATCTTTGCATTTATTTGTTCTTTTCCCTGTAGAAAACTTGCAACTTTTGATACATGGAGTTCACTGGCTGTACATATAGCCATGGACAACACAGTAGTGATGGAAGAAATCAGTAAGTATCACATGGAGGTCAAATCTGGTATGTCCTCCAGCAGCAAGAAGCCAGAGAAAGGAGAGCATGTAGTAGTACAACACAACAAGCATGTAGTAAATGTTCTCTCTTAAAACTGTGGGCAAAAGATATTAGAAACAGATGAGAATTGCTGCCCCTGGGCAACTAAGGCCCTTGGTTGATTTTAATTTCATCTTTGATAAGACCTCTGACTTGGCACTGTGTGTCTTGAAGAGAAGGTCTGCTGATCCTCAGACAGTAGGTGGGAGATGCACAGCAGACTGTCAAACTTGTGTATGGCCACAGGTGGCAAGCAGTAAATCACAGAATGGCTTAGGTTGGAAGGGACATTAAAGATCATCTACTCCAACCTCCCCACCGTGGGCAAGGACACCTTTCAACTAAACGTAGTTGCCCAAGGCCTCATCTAACCTGGCCTTGAATGCCTCCAGGGAGGAAGCATCCACAACCTCCCTGGACACCCTATTCCAGAGTCTCACCACCCTTGTACTGAAGAACTTCTTCCTAGTATCCAGTCTAAACCTGCTGTCCCTCAGGTTAAAAATTGTCTGCTTTTCTGTCATACTGTGGAGGAGGAATGTCTCTGCTGTGAGGCAGAGTAGGAAAACTAGAGCAGATCACTGAAGAGGAAGATGAACAAGGGCAGTGAGAAGAAGGAGATCTATCTCTGGAGGAGACTCCCAGCACTTCTTTTGCTCACTTGTTACTTTTTTTGGTGCCTCCTGACAGCAGAGTGGCTCTGGAGGCTGAGCAGTTGTGCAGTGCGATCCCTAGGATGATTGCTCAGGATGCAGTGCACAGGAGCTACAGCTGAGTGCCTCATTGCTGATTGGTGCAGTCCTGCCTGATCCTGGCCACACAAGCCTTCTCCTTGCTCCTTTAGGCTAGCTGCTGACACAGGGTGAGGCAGTGTGCTGGCACAGCACAGAGCCCTGCAGGGTGTGCTGCCAGGCTGCTATTCTGAAGCAGCACCTGCAACAGAGCAGGGGAGCTGGCGCAGGGTTACAGGTCAGAGCATGGCAGGCATCATTTAGGCTGGCTTGGCTGCCACAGAGCCAAAATCAGTCAGCAGGCAGTTTGTCTTGAGAGAAATGTTTGTGCAGGACAGTCACTTTACCAAGTCACATCTCTTATTAGGTAACCTCAGCTGAGAGGTGAAGAAATGAGAAGTGCCTGTGTAAGCTTGGGTGCAGGAGTGCTGTGAAAGTGTGTGCTCTGGAAAAGGGCAGACTTCAAGGCTGGGTGTCAGGAGGATGGGAGCAGTCTTTTTTTGCAGTGGTGCCCAGTGACAGGGCAAGGAGTAACAGACACAAACTTGAACATAGAAAGTTCCATCTGAACGTGAGGAGGAACTTCTTTAAATGTTGTGGAGCACTGGAGCAGGCTGCCCAGAGAGGTGGTGGAGTCTCCATCTCTGGAGGTATTCTAAATCTAGCTGGACACCTAGCTGTGTGACCTTGTCTATGTGACTCTGCCTCAGCAGGGGAGTTGGACTCAATGTTTAGAAGTCTCTTCCAACCACTACCATTCTGAGATTGTGTGTGATTCTGTAACCTGCTTTATGGGCTCAGGCTGAGAGAGTTGGGGCTGTTCAGCCTGGAGAAGAGAAGGCTCCAGGGAGACCTTAAAGCAGCTTTCCAGTACCTGAAGTGGGCTACAGGAGAGCTGGGGAGGGACTTGTTACAAGGGCTTATAGTGACAGGATGAGGGGCAATGGCTTTGAGCTGGAAGAGGAGGTTTAGACTGGGGATTAGGAGGAAATTCTTGACCGTGAGAGTGGTGAGACTGGAATGGGTTGCCCAGGGAGGCTGTGGAACTCTCTCGAGGTGTTCAAGGCCAGGCTGGATGAAGCCTTGGTCAGCCTGCTCTAGTGGAAGGTGTCCCTGTTCATGGCAGGCAGGGTTGGAACTAGATGATCTGTAAGGTCCCTTCCAACTCAAACCATTTTGATTCTATGAATCTGTTGGTAGTGAAGCAATCAGAAGATAATGCTGTTCCATACCTCTGTTCAGTTCCATCCCTGATGCTATGCAGCCTGAGGTTCACAGGAAATGCCTTTTGCTACAGGAGTGAAGAAACATCCATTTTTATCCTTTCTGAGTCAGTCTGTTGTATCAGAAAGGGGCTCTTAATTGGGCATTGGAGGATCCTGGGCATCAGAAACACGGTGGGAAACCAAGACAGTAAATGCAGTACCTGACAGCAGCAGCAGCTGCAGCAGCAGGAGAGATGTTGTGTCAAGTCTGTTGGGATATCTCTGTAGTAAATGCTTTGGCTCCAGCTGGGGAGCTTTAGGCAGGTTCTGCTGTGCTGGGGCACCATCATGCTGCAAAGCCTGCCAAAGCAGCAGGGTGAATGTCATCTGTGCTGAGCTTTCTACTGCTTAACTATGTTCATGTCAGAAGGTGAGACTGCCAGCTGCTTTGCCTGATGAGGAATCTTGTTGCTCCCAGTTCAGCAACAGCTCATTTCAGGTCATGAGAAGAGGCAGGCTACTGCAACAAAACCCCCACAGTCTTTACTGGTTTAACAGGGTGGACCACTCCAAATAATGATTTTCTATTCTCTTAAGACCTCTGGGAACTAGAATACATCTGTGTGCAGGAGATGCACATGAACACCTTCTGCCTCCCTGAGGGATAGTATAGTGAGCAGCTGCAAACTCCTCAGTGCAGGTTGTCTCGTACTGGGGCTTTAGATCAAAGCCCTGTTTCTTCTCACCTTGGGTGTAACATTCTCCTTGGTCAGCTGAGGTAGAAGCTCTTAGTAGGAAGGAAACACCCTGCTGAAATGGCTGGTGAGGAAGCTGTTTACATTGTGTCCTACCTGCTCAAGTGTCCTGGCATTCAGCTTAGGCCACAAATAGAAGAGATGAGCCTCTAGCATTTTAAGTACCTCGGCTTTGTGATCAAAGTGCTGTGGCTTTCTTTGGGGTTCAGGATTTTAATTCACACTCCCAGCAAGTAATGAAATTGGCCAGCAAGATGAGTAGCCTTGGAGATGTTCCTGTGCCATAATTGCCATGATCTGGTTGCATTTCAGCCTGCCTGTGTTTGTCAAGCCTGTAGAATGAGGATGTGTAGTACTTATGTGTATGCCCTGAGGAGTTTTACTGCTCCATATCTGGCAGGCAAAGCTCATGCTGAAATTGCAAAGCTGAAAGATTGTCCTGCTTTAGGTCTCTAAAGTAGCTGCTGAAGGATCCCTGATAAAAATGTGATGGGTTTAGTGAACTACTCCAGACAGATGCTCTGTTTGTGTCTTGTTACAGCACTAATAGCAGCTTAATATTGCCTGTGTAAAGCCATAATCCTTTCCTCGTTCAGTTGAACTGTCTTCATATCCTCCAGGAAATCCTCTGGAGCTGAGCACTTCAGATTTTTCTCTTTCTGCCTACCTGCTTTTTGAATTCAGGGCTCCTGTTTGACCTCTTGATCAACTGGTTCAAGCTTGTTGGCTCAGGCTGTTGCGTAGCTGCTGGCTTGATGGAAGGATTTGCATTTGAATGGCCTGCCAGCTGGTGGCTCTGAGTACAGCATGCCTTGGCATGAGCTCGACGTAAACTTGGAGGAGATGCTGAGCCCTACCAGAAGCCCTGCAGAGGAGTATATATACTTGCCAGGATTTTTTTTATAGCTGACACTAAATTTGGGTGGGAATGTTGGTCTGCTTGAGGACAGGAAGGCTCTGCAGAGAAATCTGGCCAGGCTGCATTGATGGGCTGAGGCCAGCTGTATGAGGTTTAACAAAGCTAAAGTCCTGCAGGACCTTTAGTGACCCAAGGTCCTGCACTTGGGTCACAACAACTCCATGAATGCTCCAGTGTGTGCCTAGATGGTAAAAAAAGACACCAGCATCCTGGCCTCAATCAGAAACAGTGTGCCCAGCAGGAGCAGGGCAGTGATTGTCCCCCTCTACTTAGCACAGGTAATGCTGCACCTTGAGTAATGGGATCAGTTTTGGGCCCCTTCACTACAAGAAGGACACTGAGGTGCTGGAGCATGTCCATAGAGAAGGACAGCAGTGCTGGTGAAGGGTCTGGGGAGCAGGGCTGGTGAGGAGTGACTTGAGGGATCTGGGGTTGTTTAGTTTGGAGAAGGTTGAGGGGAGACCTCATTGCTCTCTACAGCTCCTTGAAAGGAGGTAGGAGTGAGGCTGATGTTGGTCTCTTCTCCCTAGTATGAGGTGGTAGAATGAGGGGCAATGGCCTGAAACTGGGCCAAAGGATGTTTAGTTTGGAGATTAGGAAAAACTTCTTTGCTGCAAGAGTGGTCAGACATTGGAACAGGCTCCCCAGGGAGGTGGTGGAGACATCATCTCTGGAAGTGTTTGAGAAATGGTGGTGCTGGAATCCTGTGTGCAGCTCTGGAGCCCTCAGTGCAGAAAGGACATGGAAAGGAGTGGATCCAGAGGAGGGCCACAAAAATGGTCAGGGGATTGGAACTCTGCTACATAGACAGGCTGAGGGAGCTGGGGTTGTTCAGCCTAGAAGGCTGAAGGGACAGAGCTTTCCTCAGGCTGAAGAGACCTAGTAGTGGCCTTCCAGTACTTGAATGGGGCCTACAAGAAGACTAGAAGGGGGTCTGTTTACGAAGGCCTGGAGTGATAGGATGAGGAGCAATGGTTTGAAATTAGGGAAGAGTAGACTTAGATTGGATGTTAGGAACAAGATCTTTTTCCTGAGGGTGATGGAACACTGCAGGAGGTTGCCCAGGAAGGTAGTTGAGGCCCAATCCCTGGAGATATTCAAGGTGAGGCTTGACAAAGGTCTGGGCAGTCTGACTTAGTGGAGGATGTCCCTGCTGAGTGCAGGGGGATTAGACTAGATGACCTTTGGAGATGCCTTCTAACCCAAGCTATTCTATGACTCTATTAAGGCTTAGAAACAGAGCTTGTTTCTGATGCTCTCTGCTCTTGGTCCCTTTCCCTAGGGCGGTTGTGCCAGTCCAACTTCCCATGTGCTGGAGCCACAGCCTGCCCTTCTGTGGAGGCAGACCTGCTCTACAACGGCTACCCAGAGGAAGCAGGGGTTAGAGAGAGGCTCTCACTGTGGAAACCATTGGTGCTGCTGATACCTCTGCGTCTTGGGCTCACAGACATCAATGAAGCCTATATTGAAACACTAAAGGTAGGGAATCTGGAGCTAAATTCCTGGTGTCCTGATGTGTTAGGAATTGAGTCACTTCCAGAATTCAAAACCATTTGGAATTAATTGTTCTATTTGCAAAAGAAAAACGTGTTTAGAGGCAGCTCTTTGTCAGAAGTTGGCATATGGGTTCTTGCAGGCTGTAGTCAGGAAATTGTGGGGGAGTTTTGGGGGGGTTGAGGCTTTTTTGCTTGGTTTGGGGGTTTGTTTTTTGAGGATCTTACTTTATAACTTAATCTCAGTCCCTCATGTGTTCAGATGGTACTAACCTGCTGAGCCATTTGTTCAGCACAACTGTAGTGTGCTTGGTGGCAACCTGTGCATTCATGAATGTGGTCTTGCAAACTCCCTGTGGCTCTGATGCTGGAGCTTGTACTGCAGACTTAGGCTATGGAAGCTGGCAGACAGCTGCAGGCTGGAGCATGAGGAGGCTGCAGAACTTTGGGTGTGCAGAGTACGTGCACAAGACAGGGCACACATGCTTTTGCTGCCCTAATGCTGTCCAAGATCTGAGCTGCACATGTAAGAGAGCTCCAAACTGATGTGAGGTTACTTGCTCTTAACCTAGTAGGTGGTGCCTGGGTAGTGCAGCTGGATAAGGAACTTAACCCTGTTTCCTGAATGATTGCTCCCTCCCAGAGCACTGTTGCAACCTGATGACAGCTCCAGAGGATCTTATCACTCACTGCAGCAGAGCTAGGACTTGCCCAGACCAAGTCTTGAAGTAGTGCTGCCCACCTGGGTGTTTCTGACAGCAATTAAAAGTGGTCTTGAGCTGCTTCATATTCCTGTGCTGCAGCCTTCAGCATTCTTGGTGGAGCTCCTCTCAGGAAACGGCTGCTAGAGTTGCTGATTTTCAGTGTTCCCACTTGTCTTTCCCACTGCGTTTTTGGATGTTTGTCTTTGTTGCCACCTGCTGTCTCACTGTCTGTCAGCTGTGTGTTTTCTGTATTGCTTTTGCAGCATTGTTTCATGATGCCTCAGTCTCTGGGAGTGATCGGAGGGAAGCCAAACAGTGCTCACTACTTCATTGGCTATGTAGGTGAGTGCCCAGGATACTGCAAAGACTTTCCAAGCATCTCCCCTGAGATAAAAAATGCTCATGGAGCAGTACAGTTCTCCTTGGTCTCTGGTGCGTGCTGCAGGGCTCTTCTTTCCTGCTGGAAGCGTGGACTGAAGGTGTCTGCAAGGGCCTGAATGGTGCAGTGGCTGTAGTGTGGGCCTTAAGTAACTTCCACTGTGTGATTCTAACTCCAGTCTGTAAAGAGGTCTGCTTAGAGCTCTTCCTGCAGTCAGAGCTGATTTCCCTTTAGGGCCTTGGCTGGATTTAACTGTTCTTTACTTGTCCCCTTCCTGAAACCCTACAAATTGTTGTCCTTTACTCTCCTCTTTTCTTCTGATTTTTCTGTCTCTGCCTGAGACCTGAGGTTGGTTGTGCTTTGGATTGCTGGGGCCTACCTGAGCTTACATGGGGAACTTGGAAGGCACAGGCAGGAACAATATGCACATAGTGCCTATGCCTTGATACCAGGCTATCACTGTGGAGTGCCCACTGTGGTTTGGCTGACACTGCTTGCATGAGAATCATCTGGGAAGGTGGCTGAAAGCAAGCTGTGCCTAGAATGTGGGTTCCTTTGGCAGGGTTACAAGAGCTGGCTCTGTTGTCTTCTATCTCACTGTTTGCTTCTGGCCTGATTCTTGCTGCTGATGTCTCCTTGCCTATCTGTCCAGGTGAGGAACTCATTTACCTGGATCCTCACACCACGCAGCCTGCAGTGGAGCCCAACGACAGCGGCTGTCTGCCCGATGAAAGCTTCCACTGCCAGCACCCTCCCTGCAGGATGAGCATTGCTGAGCTCGACCCTTCCATCGCAGTGGTGGGTTCCTGCTGCTTGTTTCCCACCATCCGAAGGAGCAGCCTTGGTTCTGCCTCTGCTTCACAGCTGCACCTTTCCCCAGGGACCTGGAAAAGGCAGTGGGTGTTGGTTTGAACAAGGCTGGTAAAGGGCCTGGAACACCAACCCTATGAGGAGAGGCTGAGGGAGCTGGGGTTGTTTAGCCTGGAGAAGAGGAGGCTCAGGGGTGACCTCATTGCTGTCTACAACTACCTGAAGGGAGGTTGTAGCCAGGTGGGGTTGGTCTCTTCTGCCAGGCAACCAGCAACAGAACAAGGGGACACAGCCTCAAGTTGTGCCGGGGGAGGTCTAGGCTGGATGTTAGGAGGAAGTTGTTGGCAGAGAGTGATTGGCATTGGAATAGGCTGCCCAGGGAGGTGGTGGAGTCACCATCCCTGGAGGTGTTCAAGGAAAGCCTGTATGAGGCACTTAATGCCATGGTCTGGTTGACTGGCTGGGGCTGGGTGATAGGTTGGACTGGATGATCTTGGAGGTCTCTTCCAACCTGGTTGATTCTATTCTATTCTATGGGCATGCTGTGCTCTGGGCAAGTGCTGCTGTGAGTTTCAGTAACTAGGGAAGCTTCTCCTACAGGAAGTGGTTTGATACAGGGAGGTCTTCCTGGGTGGCAATAAAAAGCCATTCCTCATGGATTAGTGTCCTTCTCTCAGGTTAAGTTTGGGCTTTGATTGCTGCTGTTTGATGGGCAGCTCTGAATCCTTAAGTGTGATTCATTGTGGTTTGGTTGCTGTTGAACCTGAGATGTCTGCCCTTGGTTTCCAGGGTGGGTGTTTTTGCCCCCTTTTCTTTCTGCAGTAGAGCTGCCCATTACAGTGATGATTCCAGCCCTTGGGCAGTCTGGTCACATCAGGCATGTGGGGACTGTCTAGTTTAGTGGGTCAGCATAAGCCACAGTTTAAAAGCAAGGCAGCTGGGTGTTGTCACTGCCTGTGCTCTTGGTCCTGTTTCTGGGTGTTAAGAGTGGATTGATCAACCTACAAAATAGCAAGACAACTCATTTCTTTTTTTTCAGGGCTTTTTCTGCAACACAGAGGAGGACTTTAATGATTGGTGCCAGCAAATCAAAAAGGTTTGTGTTTATATCACTGAGAAAGGAGTAGAGGATGTTGTCCTGTTTCCACACCACTGTGAAGGTTCATAAAATCACAGAATGGTTTGGATTGGAAAAGACCTTCCAGATTATCTAGTTCCAGCCCTCCTACCATGAAGAGGGGCACCTTCCACTAGACCAGGTTGCTCAGTGCCTTATACAATACAACCTGGCCATGGACACCTTCAGGGAGGCAACATCCACACCCTCCTTGGGCAATCTGTCCCTGTGCCTCACCACCCTCACTGTAAGGAATTTCTTCCTCCTCTTCCCTCTAAATCTCCCCTCTTGACCTGTCACTACAAGCCCTTGTAAAAAGTCCCTCCCCAGCTCTCCTTTGTTCTCCTTTGAGTACTGGAAGGCTGCTCTAAGGTCTCTCTGGAGCCTTCCTTTCTCCAAGCTGAACAGCCCCAAATTTCACAACCTGTCCCCATAGGGGAGGTTCTCCAGCCCTCTGATCGTCGTTGTGGCCTCTTCTGGACCCTTTCCAACAGTTTCATCTCCTTTGTGTGTTAGGGGCCTCAGAACTGGACACAGTGCTGCAGATGGGCTCTCAGGAGAGCGGAGGCAGAATCCCCTCCTGACCCTGCTGCTCACACTTCTTTGGATGCAGCTCAGCACAAGGCTGACTTCTGTGCTGCCAGTGACCATTGCTGGGTCACGTTGAGTTTTTCATCAACTGACACCCCCAAGTCCTTCTCCTCCAGACTGCTCTCAAGTCACTCCTGCCCTAGCCTGGACTTGTGTTTGGGATTGCCCTGGCCTAGGTGCAGGACCTTGCACTTGGCCTTACTGAACTTCATGAGCTTGGCTTGGGCTTATCTCTCCAGCCTGTCCAAGTCCTTCTGTATAGCTCCCTTCTCTCCAGCATCTCAGCTGGGGCACACAACTTGGTGTCACCTGCAGACTTGTTGAGGGTGCCTCAATGCCACTGTCCGTGTTACTGACAGATGTCAAACAGCACTGGTCCCAGTACCCACCCCCTGAGGGACACCACTTCTCACTGGTCTCATTTGGACACTGAGCCACTGACTGAAATGGTCTCAGTGTGGCCACCCAGCCAATTTCTTCTCCGGTGAGTGCTCCAACACTCAAGTCCATACTTGTCCAATTTGGTGACTAGGGGGTCATGTAAAACACTGTCCCATACTTTCCCAAGTCCAGGTAGATGACATCAGTTACTCTTCCATTAAGGTCTCTGGATAAGAGACCTGGGAATGTTCCCTGCAAAACCAGTTTATTAAGTGACCAGAAAGGGCACAGCTCTGAAATTCTGTTGATGATGTGAGTCAAAGGCTTTGGAAATGCTATTTCAGCTGCAGTGCAGTCCCAGGAGATCATTGTTACCCCTTAAAAGGCCCCGAGCAGTGTGAACAGGGAGTTGTTGATTGCCATGGCTCTGTTCCTGTCTCACAGCTGTCCCTGGTAAGAGGAGCGCTGCCGATGTTTGAGCTGGTGGAACGCCAACCATCGCACTTCTCCAACCCTGACATCCTGAATCTCACACCAGGTGAGGCCACGCAGGGAGGCAGAACTCTAAGGGTGAGCTGATCCCTTTGCTTTCCTGGAAATTGCACAGTGACTTCTGGTATGTTCCTGTTCCACCAGAAGTTTGATCTGGAGCTCTTGGGTCAGTTTTTGTAGCTCTTTGGCTTTCAACTCGTGGTTTGTAGATCTCGCATCATCTCAGGATGGTTTTAGAATGAGTCTGTGAATGATGATGGTGACTGAGGGGATGAAGAAAACAAGTTCATAGATTCATATTGCTGTGATAACATACAGTTTGCAAAGGGATACTTGGAGGATAAAAAAGATACCATTGAAAGGGCTGAAAGCTGAGCTTCTAGGTAATGAAAATGGTCTAAGACAGGGCTGGTGAAACTCAGTGCCAAGCGCTGCGCTTGCCTGTGTGTGCCCCACTCGCACTGCACAAAGGAAGGAGTGCTGGGCAGTATCTGGGCTGTCAGGCTGTGTGAATAACGTGCACAAATGTTGCAGGAGATAAAGAGCCATTTACAGCTTCTGCCAAGAGGAGCAAGTGTGCATGGATACATTTGCCCTGTTGCTAGGCGTTGGGCTGTGTCCTGTCGCTCTCCTGTACCCTGTGCTTCCTCGCTAGCTCTTCCCTTACCATGAACTTTTGAAGTCTTCCTTACTTCAGTGTCCTTTTCTGTAAGAAGCTTGAGTCCCTTAAGCTGTCTGTTGGTCCTTGCCTGTGTTAAATTGTCCATAATTGCTGCTGTTCTTACTCAGTGCTTTTGTGATGGCTCATAGAGCCCCTCTCATCTGCTCTGGCTATTGTTTCTCTTGCAGTCCTGCCCCTCACTTGAAGGATTAATGGTGGTTTCATGACTGCCCAGCCCCTTGCCCTCATTTTCCCCAGCTGACTGGGTCCTCTGCTGTGTTACTACAGTGAAGGAGGCTCCTCCTTTTGAGGAGCAACTCTGGAAGTTGTGCTGCCAGCACTGATGGGCACTGAAGTCTGATGAAAGCCAGTGATGCTAGGCATTTGCACACTCCACTGCAGGATGAAAGCTTGTCACAAAATGTTTGAGGGGGTTCTGTGGCTTTGCACTTTTCTGTCCTCAGCCATGAACTCAAGCAGTTGACCTTTTGCTGTCTGCTCTGCCAACTCCAAGTGAGTGTTTTCTCAAAGCCTGGGTTAATGTAGTTTTCTCTTTCACTTTCTCAGTTTGCCCATGCATTTTCACCTGAATTTCCTTTATGGTAAAGCTGCTTCTCCCCTTAGCTTTGTGCTCCCTCCTCACCATGGAGTGGGAAGGATAGACAAGAGAGACCTATCCTCACAAAATGGACTGTGGGGCACATGCATGTTGTGTAATTACATTCCCCAGCAGTTGGATCAAAGGCAACTATAGCAGAAAACATGCATAGGAGGGAAAAACCTTCCCACCTCACTTAGCTGGGCCAGAAATCTTCATGAATGTTAGTCTAGACCTGTTTTGGCCTCGAGGCAGAACGGTCTCCTGCTGACCAGGGCTGTGGTACAGGAAGGTTGTAGAGAGTCACAGCAAAGTTGTACTGTGCCAGGGCCATGTTTGGAACCTGGGAAACGTGGTGCAGCTTCTGTGCACCAACATCATTCTGTCCAGTGCATTTTCCAGGCTGCTGACATGGCCTCCTCCCTCCTCATAGCCTTCATGCAGGTATTTCACTGAGTCTCTTGGAACTGACAGGCTCTTGCCACTGCACTTCTGCTCCCTCTCGCTGATGCCGAGCAGCCAGTGCGTCCCACGGAGGCAGTGCTTTCTCTTTCTCTTGCAGACTCCTCTGATGCCGACAGATTGGAAAGGTTCTTTGACTCAGAAGATGAAGACTTCGAAATCCTATCCCTTTGAAAACAAACAGGACACTGACTCTGCAAATTTGTGTTATGTGTGGGGAGAAGTGGGGGGAGGGAAGTTCCTTGGAGAGCCTGGGGCTACCGGTTTTCATAGGCGCTTGCTGCCATCCCCGCCTCTCGTCCATCCCGGCATTGTGTGCAGCCTCGGAGCAGAGTGAGCCTCGTCTGTGGTGCGATGAAGAACCAAGTGGTGGCTGGAGCTGGAATTCCTCAGCAGAAAACAGTTGCTGGAAGTGGATGAAGTGGTGCTTAGGAGCTCAAAGCCTATCTGTTACATCAGCAGGTCAGCTGGCCGTCTGGGGGGAGGCACAGAAATCATTAGAGTGCTAAATGCTTAGGTGGGGACTCCCATCTGAAGCTTAAATAGAGCCACCTCTCATTTAGCAGGTGAAGTGTCCAGTTAATTCCTTTAGCAGCGTCTCTTCTTGCTGGCCAGCTTGGACTGCAGCTCCCAATGCAAATGAACAGCAGACACATCCCAGCAAGACAGCTGTGAAGCCCCTGGAGTGCAGGTGGTTGGGCTTTCTACAGTACAGCTCCTGTTGATGCTTGGCAGTACACAGTGCTTCCTTGCAGGTGTAGTCCCCCTCTCCTGCTCACACCCTGTAGAAAGGAAGTTGAGGGAAGTTAAAAGTGACTGGCAGTTCAGTAAGTCAAAGGCTGTCCAGGAATATCTGGAGCAGCTCCCTGCTGCTGAGGAGGAACATCTCAATCTCAGGCTAAATAACAGCAGAAAGAATGGCAGAGCAGAAAATGTTCATGGTCTTGCTGGGGGACTCGATAAAGCATTGTGCTTCTACAATGGATGAACCTCTGCAGCAAGGATCTTCAGGAAGGCTGCTTGAGCAGAGAACTGGATTCCACAGCCCTGGGGAAAAAGCCACAGCTGGCAGTGGCAGAACAGGACATCTGAGATCTGTCAGTTGAGTGCTTGCCTGTGCCCACACCCCAGTGTGCTGTCGGGGAGTCCAGGGAATTAATCCTGTTGGTACCAAAAATGTGAGCTAGGAGATTGCTCAAGGTGTCCTCAGGGGGCTGGTCAGCAGTTCCTCCAACTACTACTGTTAAGATGTTCCCTTTCCAATTCAGAAGAGGTGCCTGAAGGTCAAGTAGGCTTCATAGTCGTGTCTGTACCTTTCCTTTTGTCTTCTGCCAGCTTCCCCTCCCTGCAGAGTATGCACAAAGAGGTACTGTAGGAGCTAAGCTAAAGAAACCTGTCTCAAATTAGGGTCCCAAAGAGGGCAGTTGACACAATGCCTTGAGAATGTCCAAGTCTATTGGACATGTTACTTTTATCTGGTAGCTCTGCCTGGAGCCCTTCTCTGCACAGCTGAGAGAAAAGAGAACCCTGAGGAGGAGAGCTGGGAGAGAGAACCCTGAGGAGAGCTGTCTTACTGCGAACCGCAGCGCAGGCTGCTGAAGTAGCTTCCTTAACGCAGGCTGCAGATGGCAAACCTGTTCACAAGGCTCTTGGTTTGTACATGTAGGACTGGAACTTGTCAGTTGATGCTTTTGTGCCCAAGGGTGGTGATAGCTGGCTAGAAATGACCAATTTCCTCCCTGACTGACCTACTGATGCTCTATCTATCCCTGTGCTATCCAAAAGCAGAGGTTTGAACCGGGAACCACAATGCTTCTATCACTAAATTATTATTTGCTGCTTTCTGCCTGCTTCTCCTCTTCTCTCTTGTAGTTAGGGGAAGAGGCAGCAGAGGAAGTGGGGCTGTGCTCCATTCATCTGCTTTCAATTTGTATCTGAATAAACAGATCTAAAATCTTTGCCTGTCTTAATGTTCTTGCTTGGCTTGTGAACTGCAGGTGGTGGTAGGTGGTTTTGAGTAGCCCTGCAGCACGCCTGGTGCTGGTGTCCAAATGGTTGCAGATTTTACCCTGGTAGGGCAGTGAAGGCAGCAGATGAGAGCAGGAATTGAACAATGTGCAATGGAGACTTGATCTTCCTTTTGATGTTTAGCCTGGAGGAGGCTCAGGGGTGATCTCATTACTGTCTGCAACTACCTGAAGGGAGGCTGTAGCCAGGTGGGGTTGGTCTCTTCTGCCAGGCAACCAGCAACAGAACAAGGGGACACAGTCTCAAGTTGTGCTGGAGGAGGTCTAGGCTGGATGTTATCAGGAAGTTGTTGGCAGAGAGAGTGATTGGCATTGGAATGGGCTGCCCAGGGAGGTGGTGGAGTCTCCATCCCTGGAGGTGTTCAAGCAAAGCCTGGATGGGGCACTTAGTGCCATGGTCTGGTTGATTGGACAGGGCTGGGTGCTAGGTTGGCCTGGATGAGCTTGGAGGTCTCTTCCAACCTGGTTGATCTTATGATTCTGTGTTTCCAGTAGAAGAGAGGCTGGGTGCTCAGGTTACTGCCCCAGAGGATAAGGATCTGTAGACTGCTGCCAGAAAAGGGAAAAAAATAAAACCACTTCCGTAGCAATTCTGCTACTTGAACTTTAAGCAGCAAAGCATCTCACAGCTAAAACAGTGTAAGGATGGAAGAGATCTTTAACATCATCTAATTCCAACCCCCCTGCCATGAACACCTTCCACTAGATCAGGTTGATCAAGGCTTCATCCAGCCTCCAGGAAGTGGGCATCCACAACTTCCCCCAGCAACCTGTTCCAGTGTCTTCCCACCCTTGCTGTCAAGAATGTCTTCCTCATCTCGTCTAAACCTCTCCTCTTCCAGCTCAAAGCCATTCCCTCTTGGCCTGTTGCTACAAGCTTTTGTAAAGTCTCTCTCCAGCTCTCTTTAGTCCCCTTCAGGAACTGGAAGGCTGCTCTAACGTCTCCCTAGAACTTTCTCTTCTCCAAACAGCCCAAACTCTCTCAGCCTGTCTCCATAGGGGACATTCTCCAGCCCTCTGATCTTAGTGGCTATTCCAGAAGTTCCATGTCCTCTTTGTGTTGGATGCCCCAGAACAAGATTTTGTTGAGTCCTCTGCCATGTGTATAATTTAGGTAGAAGTGAAAGATCCAAGCAGGGACTCAAAAGGTTTTTTGCAATACAAGTGGAAACAAAGTAGTGTCCCGCAGGTTGCATGCCTGCAGTTTAGCTGTTCCATGGTTTGTCATGGCATCAGTTTCCAGCTAGCCTTTTAAACCCTAGCTCTGCAGCAGCAGATGTTACAGAAGTAGGTGTAGTCCAATAACCATTTTTCCTGCTTTGCTGTGTAAAAGCAGGACTCTGCTTCAGTCAGAAGGCTGCAGCCTCTGTTGCCATTGGCAGGTCCTTTTTATTGAGACCTAATAACCCATGAGGCTTCTCCCTCATGATATGTACACAAGAGCTACTGTTTACTTCATGCTTTTATGACTTCTCCCTCATGATAGGTACACAAGAGCTACTGTTTACTTCATGCTTTTATGACTTCTCCCTCATGATAGGTACACAAGAGCTACTGTTTACTTCATGCTTTTATGACTAAGGGTGGCTCAGGCAGACAAGATTTTAACCCAAGTGTTAACCCAAATAACAGCTAAACTCAGCTTCATTAGGTTGGTCACAGGTATTTCATAGAATCATAGAATGGTTTAGGTTGGAAGGGACCTCAAGGATCATCCAGCTCCAACCCCCTGCCATAGGCAGGGACACCTCCCACTAGAGCAGGTTGCTCAAGGCCTCATCCAGCCTGGCTTTAAACACCTCCAGGGAGGAAGCATCCACAACCTCCCTGGGCAACCTGTTCCAGTGTCTTACCACCCTCACTGGATCGATGATGTATTTCTGGCTTTTTAGTCAGGAGCTTAAATTAAATGACTCCTCTGTGTGTTGTTGCAATGCTGCTGGAAGGAGATGAGTCAGTGTTACAGGAGCTCACTTCCTTCTCAAAGAGTGATCCTGCTAAGTCAGTGTTACAGGCACTCACCTCCTCCTCAAGGAGTCATTCTGCTATCAAATGCTGTGCAGCTGTAGAGTGATGGCAACAGCTTTTTGTTTTGGCTGATGCTAGCATTGGTAATTTTGATTTAAGCACTTACCTTCCTCTCCCTGCCAGTGGATCAGTTCAATCTGCCTCTCAAAGCTGGAGCAGGATTTAGTCTCTGTGTTCAATCACTCTGGAGATCAGTCCAGTCCTGAAGGTGAGTTGTCTGTCAGAGAGACATTTAACTCTTGTAGTCATCCCCATATCTCAGTGGCAGTCGTTTGATTTGACATTGGTTTGTTGTTTGCTGGTCACTGCTGAGAACTGAGATTTCATAGCTGATCTGCTTGGGCAGCTTGTGCCAGGCTGTTTGAATTGCAGTGGTGCCTGTGCAGGAGTCACAGGTGTCTACTCCTCTGATCTTGGCCACAGAAGTAACTTGACCAGTCTAAAATAATTTATGCTGCTCAGCCTTCAAACTGGCCTTGCTGTGAGCTAATACATGTTTCAGCTCTGACCTGCTCATAGCAGTTAAGTTCTCACTAAACATGTAGGGAGCAGATTAATTCAAGCTTTCCCTCCCTGGATTTGGTGCCTGAACTGCTGCACATTCAGCCCCCAAAGAGCTTTCTAGATCATAGAACCATTGAATTGTTTGGGTTGGAAGAGACCTTTAAGATCACTGAGTTCAGCCATCATTAAGTCCAACTTAATCATGTCCCTCTCTGTCTCTTTTGAACCCCTCCAGGGATGGGGATTCAGCCAGCTCCCTGGGCAGCCCATTCAGTGTTGGAGCAAAGAATTTTCTTCTGCTATCCAAGCTGAGGCAACCTGAGGTCATTTCCTGTTGTCCTGTCACTTGTCACAAGGAAGAAGAGTCCAACCCCCACCTCACTTCAACCTCCTTCCAGGGAGTTGTAGAGAGCTATGAGGTCTCCCCTTAAGCCTCCTCCAGGCTGAAACAATCCCAGGCCCCTCAGCTGCTCCCTCACAAGACCTGTTCTCCAGACCCTTCTTTGGTGAGAAGGTCTCCTCTCAGCTTCCTTTAATGATGATACTGTAAAGAAATAAAAATCACCCTGCACAAAAGGTAAAAAGGAGGAACTGATTAGCAAGTCCTCTATGAACATAGGGAATGCTTTTACTACACCTATAAGAATCAGGAAGGTGTCAGTTCAGTTGAGTCCCATCAGCCAAGAAGGATGTTGCCTGCCTGCTGCTGCTGTCCATGTTCAGAGGCAGCCCTCCACAGAATAATCTGTGTAAAGCTTCATTTCCAGAGTTCTCCCAAAGGTTTGTTGTGAACCTCCTGGATGGTTTCCTCTGCAATGGACTTGATTTCTCTGTGCAAGTCTTCTATGGTCTTTGAAGCATCCATTGTCTGTTTTCAAGACACACACACACAAATAAAACAGGAAAATGTTCCTCAATTAACACCACCAAAGAAGAGAACTTCCCCTTGCTGTTACATCTGCTCCCCCCATCACTCAACTTGGCTACTGCTCAGGAGCAGTGAAATGGTTTAAACCTATTTTATTTAGGAACAGACACTGAAGGAGCAGATGTGGGGCTGGCTGAAGTTAAACACAAGAAACAGTTGCTGCTGCATGTTGCTCACTGACAGTCTTTGGGGCTCACAATATAAATTCAGGTAAGTGTTCTTCATCCTCTACTGTAGCCTCCCAGAAATATTGATCCTTCAGTGGTTCTTCAAAATTAACTGAATAGAATAGAATCAACCAGGTTGGAAGAGACCTCCAAGCCCATCCAGTCCAACCTAGCACCCAGCCCTAGCCAGTCAACCAGACCATGGCACTAAGTGCCTCAGCCAGGCTTTTCTTGAGTATCTCCAGGGATAACAGGAACCTCTAAAAGTCTCCCATGTGTCCCTCCTGAAAGGAGCCTGCAGTGAGGTGGGGGTTAGTCTCTTCTCCCTAGCATTAGGTGATAGAACAAGAGGAAATGTATGTCAGGCTGGATGTTAGGAAGAAGTTCTTCACAGATCAAGTGATTGGCATTGGAATGGGCTGCCCAAGCAGCTGGTGGAGTCACCATTCCTGAAGGTGTTTAAAAGGAGACTGAACGAGGCACTTAGTGCCATGGTTTAGTTAATTAGGTGTTTGGTGAGAGGTTGGACTCGATCTCAAAGGTCTTTTCCAACCTAGTTAATTCTATGATTCTGTGAAATGGCCTGAAATTGTGCCAGGGGAGGTTTAGGTTGGATACTGGGGAAAATGTCTTTGCTCTAAGAGTGGTCAGACGTTGGAACAGGCTGCTCAAGGAGGTGCTGGAGTCACCATCCCTGGAAGTGTTCAAAAAATTTGTGGACATGGCACGTGGGGATATGGTTTAATGATCATGGTGGTGGTGTGTGGATGGTTGAACTTGATGGTCTTGGAAGTCTTTTCCAACCTTAATGATTCTATGGATCAGTTGTGACCTGTCAGTGCTGGGTTAATGGTTGGACTTAATGATTCTGTGCTTTGTGTTAAATGGATAATTTAGGGGTGGTTGTAATATGCAGGGAAAGTGACTTCCTAGTGTAACATTTACTGGACTAAAAGTCCTAGTTTGGTGATTTAGGTCCTTTGGGTTCTAACAGGACACAAAATCTCTCTCAGTGAAACAGGCTGCAGAGAATGACCTGTGCCTTACAAATGCCTGTCTGTGCATCTGTGTACAGCTCCAACTGCTGGTGACTGCTGTGTCCCCACTCTGCATGAAAGCTGCAGAACAAACAGGAGATGCTGCCCTCATCTCATGACTCAGCACTGAACAGGGTGATGGAGATGGTAAGAAGGATGCCCTCATGAGAAAACCTCAACCCAGATATCTACAGAGAATGAATGGGGAATTCATTCTTCTGAGATGACACTGCTGGCTGTGCAGGTCTCTGCTAACTGCTCCAAGGAAAAGCAATGCAGCAGCATGGGACAAGAAAAGATCCCAGACATTTGGAGCGACTTCTGCTAGCATAAAGACAGCAAATGTTAGACAGCAAATGCTGATGGGAGCTGGCCACGTGAGAAGGAAGGTGATCATCAGCATTTTGTCTACAAGCTGCAGAAAGGACTCCAGAATCCTCGGCAGACCCTGCAGGATGCCAAGGAAACAGGCAGGGAACAGCATGGGTGTGTCCCATTGCTCTTTACCCAGGTTTGTTAGTCTTCTAAGAAAGGTCTTTTGGAAAACAAATCAGGCAAAACAAAGTTTTCCCCCTACCCCAACAGGGCCACTTAAAGTGTCCCTCTCTGCCACAGACCAGTGCCCATGGCTGGTCCCCAACGTGTACCCCTAATGAGAGGCCAGAAGGGAGAGTAACAGGATGTAATGGGCAGAGTTTGGGAGCTCTCGTGAGAGACTCCCACTCTGGTTTGTGACAGGGCCATTAGGGTTATTTCCTTACCTTCCAGTTCAATGTCTCATCCTTCATCAGATGGTAGAAGGTCTGTAGAACTTTCTCTTGGAAGGAGCTGTTCTCATAACGTTCATCGCCAAAGTTCCCTCGTCCTGCTGCCTCGTCCGGTCTTAACTGAAGAAACAGAATCAAATCTGGCTTTGGGAGTCCAACATCAGGCTGTTTGCACCAGTCCAGGCAGAAGTTCTGTCCCAAAGACAAGCAAGTTTAGGGTGAAAGAAAGGAACATGAATCATAGAAGGCTGCAGTTGGAATCTTATCATAATCATATTTAAGGTCTCTTCCAACTCCCCTGCCACGGGCAGCAACACTTTACACTAAACCAGGCTGCTCAAGGCCCCATCCTACCTGGCCTTGAACACTTCCAGGGATGGGGCATCCACAACCTCCCTTGGGCAACCTGTTCCAGTGTCTTGCCACTTTCCCTAGAGAGAATTTCTTCCTCATCTCCAGTCTCAATCTCCCCTCTTGCAGCTGAAAGCCATCTCCCCTCGTCCTGTCACTGCAAGTTCTTGTAAAAAGTCCCTCCCTAGCTTTCTTGGAGCCCACTTCAGGAACTGGAAGGCTGCTCTAAGGTCTCTCTAGAGCCTTCTCTTCTCCAGGCTGAACAGACTCAGCTCCCTCAGCCTGCCCTCATGGGGCAGGTGCTCCAGCCCTCTGACTATCTTTGTGGCCTCTTCTGCACCATTTCCAGCAGTTTCATGTCCTCCTTGTGCTGGGGGGTCCCAGAATTGGACACAGAACTCTTGGTGAAGTCTCAGCAAAGCAGAGAGAAGGATCACCTCCCTTGACCTGCTAGTCACACTGGTTTTGATGCAGGGAAGATGGAAGGGACAGAAGCAGGTTAGCTGGAGAGCGGGGTGGGTAAGAAACAGCCAAGGAAGCAAGTAGATGCAGAGCAAAACACTAAGCACAGGCTGCAAACTGGAAAGGCAGCATCCAAGTTCACCATGTGGGAGTTCAGCCTTGCAGTTTTGGAGGGCCAGGTTTTGCTGGGTCCTGTGCACCTCCCATGCTCACTGAAGTCAGAGCTGGAGACCTTACTATGTCTTTTGCAGAGCCCATCAAACTAAAAATCAACTCATGTTCTGAGTCTCCATACAACTGTCACAGCCCTAGAGAAAGCTGCTCCCATGCCGTGTGGCATTGGCATGGATGTCTCTCAACCCGTGGAGCCTCCTCTTCAAATACCCATGCCAAAAGGCACACATGGGAACCCAACAAGTTGAGGCTAAAGCATGGAAACAGCTTTTTACTACCAAGGTCAGCAAACCTTGAAAGAGGAACCCAGAAAGATAAATCTAGAGCCATGGAGGTACTCAAACCTGGACTGGATGTGCCCCTAAGCACCCTGCTTGTCATTAAACCTATTCCTGAGCAGGAGGTTTGTGACTTCTTCAGGTTCCTTCCAACGCTTGTGGTTCGGTTCTTTAAGTGCCAGGCTAGCAGCCAGAGAAAGAGTATCAAATTAAGCCCCAAGACCCTTCTCCAGAGGCAAACAAGCTGGCTTCCCCGTGGCCAGGGGTCCCTCCACCTTTATGATAACTCCTTTCTCTGCTTTCTGTTGAAGGGGTAGATACAGGCAAAACAGACATGAAGAAGTGGCCTCAGGTTGCTCCAGGGGAGGTTTAGTTTGGACATTAGAAGAAACTTCATCACTGAAAGGGGTTTCAAACCCTGGAACAGGCTGCCCAAGGAAGTAGCTGAATCCCCATCCCTGGGGTTTCGAAGAGGCAGAGAGGTGGTGCTGAGGGATGTGGTTTAGCACCAGACTTGGCAGAGCTAGAGAAGGGTTGGGCTGGATGGTCTCGAAAGTATCTTCCAACCAAACCTATTCTATGATTCTCTGCCTGAGCTGACACTTTGATCCCTCAATTTCTTCAGAGGGGGAGTCTGGGCCAGGCACACCAACATCACAGTATCACAGTATCACCATCTCTGTCAGGCCTCCTTCTCTAAATACAGGAAGGGCAGGGGCTGCTGTAGGTCTCACCTCTTTAGCACTTGTAAAGGCCACTCCAGAAAAGGCGTATCTGTCAACCACGAGGGTGATCCCTTGATGTAGTTTCTCTTTCATCAATGGCCTGAAAACCACGTGGGAAGAAAAAAAAATGAACAGTTACATTCTGTGACAGTGATAGAGCTGAAGAGTTCATCTACAAGATGGCTCATGAGGCCCACACAAGAGTTATCTGTGATGCTGATCACAGATACATAGCTATTTGTGTTCTATTCTCTAACAGACATGAAGCAAATAACCCTTCTGGATGCTGAAGTTCAGGGTGTCCCAGTGCCAGGCACTGCTCTAGGCAGCTCCATGGCTTACAGGCAAGATCACAGATTAACTATATTCAGAGGTGAACAGCTTAGTCCTCTCCCCTTATTAAGTGGTGTAGCTTTATGCTACGCTGCCTCAACATGTCCTTTGCTCACAACAATGGCATTTACTATTACACCTTTTGACCTCCCAGTTCACATGGCACTGCCACTGCAGCAGAACTACCAAAGCTCTCTTCTGTTTGGTTTTATTTTAATGTGAACATTTTGCAACACAGATTCCTAGGTAAAATGACAGCCCAGACTTATTTCCCTAGCTCCACATGCAGAGACTCGGGGGGGCACTCAAGGCTGAACACTGCTTAAGCACTCAACCACCGACATGGATTCCTTACAAAGCAAGGTCTCTTCATTCAGAATAAAGTTCACAGTCTAGGCTGGTACAGACTTTAGCTCCCCAGTTCTTGAATCCAGTACAGCACAGGGGTTGGAAATACCACAAAGAATCACAGAGCAGTGGTTTGGAAGGAACCTCTGGATATCGGAGTCAAATCCCACTGACAAAGCAGGATCACTTAGGACAGGTCACACAGGAACATGTCCAGGTGGGTTTTGAAAGTCTTCAGGTGAGACTCCACAACCTCTATGGGCAGCCTGTTCCAGAGCTCTGTCACACTCACTGCAAAAAAGTTTCTCCTCATACTGAGGTGAAACCTCCTGGGTTCTAGCTTATACCCATTGTTCCTTGTCCTGTCACTGAGCACCACCAAAACCAAACTGGCACCTTCATCATGACACCCAGCCCTCAGATATTTACAGACATTCATAAGGTACTCTCTCTGCCCCAGACTAAACAGCTCCAGGTCTCTGAGTCTTTCTTCACAGGACAGATGTTCAAGTCCCCTGATCATCCTTGCAGTTCTCTGTTGGGCTCTCTCCAGTTCCCATGTCTCTCGTGAATTGGGCAGCCCAAAACTGCACCCAGTATTCCAGGTGTGGTCTGACCAGGGCAGAACCTCCCTAGATCTGCTGGACACATGTTAATGATTTGAAAGAAAGTGAACTGTAGGATTTAAGATTAAATCCAAAGCTAGAAGAGTCCCTGAGACACTGCTTCCAACTTGCTGAACAGACCCAAGCTCATAGCTGCTGCACTCTCTGCAAGCTAGAACCCCAGAACTCAACAGCATGCATTTTTGGTTTTACAGCTTAGCAAATGTGTTATCTTTACACGTGTTCCCAGCGATTAGCAGAGAAGAGCAGGTGAATGGTGTGGTCCTCCAGGTCCTTCTCCTTCAGCAGGTAGGAACTGATCAGCCGTCCGATCTCTGTTGTTCTCTCTGTAGGAAGGAGAGAGAAGGAATAAGTTCTGCTCCAAGCTGCTCCTGCCAGAGAGATGTCCATCTGCCCCAGGACGGAGAACGTCAGTCTGGAGGTCTATCTGTCAGGGGTGGGAGGTCGGTCTGCCCAAGGCCCGGGTTTATGTGCCTGTCATGGACGGGAGGAGGTCAGTCTGTCCGGGGATGCTGGTCTATCCACCTGACACTGGTGGCAGGACTTGAGTCTGTCTGAGGGTGGGGGTCTGCCCACCTGTCACGGGTGGGAGATCAGTCTGCCAGAGGGTAGGGGTCTATCCACCTGCTAGGGGTGAGAGGCCAGTCTGCCCAGCGATGGGGCTCTACCTGCCACGGCAGAAGTCAGGGGCCTAGCGTGCCACAAGAAGCTGCCGGATGCCGCCCCCGAGTCCCCTCCCCGAAAGGAGCAAAGCGGGCGCCGAGGCCCGGCCTTCGGGACTCTCTCTGTATCCCCCCGCCCCGTTCCCTCCGAGCGCCGACAGGCCCCGTACCCGGGAAGCGGAGGAGGTCGGCGCGGTGGCCGCCGTCCCTCAGCGCCTCCACCAGCCGCCGGCACTGCGTGCTCTTGCCCGCGCGGTCCACACCCTCCAGCACGATCAGCGCCCCGCGCCGCCCCGCCATCGCCCGCGCGCGCTCCGCGGCCCCGCCCCTTCCGCCGGGGACCGGCCAATCCTGGCCAGCGTCCCTGGGCCGCTCTAGGCGGCGGGAGAGCACAGAGGCGCCGCGGCACCGCCCTCCTCCCGCCCCGCCCCTCATTAATATGCAGCAGGAGCCGCTCCAGCGGCCAATGGGGGCCGTCCGCACTGTGAATATGGGATGAGGCCGCGGCCGCGGCCCTCATCAAGCGGGCCAGGCGGGCGGCGGCAGGCGGCGGCGGGGCGCGGGCCCCAAGATGGCCACCGCCATGTACCTGGAGCATTACCTGGACAGTGAGAGCGGGGCGCGGCTGCCGCGGGGAGCGGCGGAGGGGGCGGGAAGGCAGGGGACGGAGTGGGGAACGCGGCGGCGGCCGGGACAGGGGCGGAAGCGCCGCGGCAATTAGAACTGCGCCACGGGCTGAGCGTTGGGGCGGGGCCGGGGTGCGTCATCAGCCGGCGACTGCGGCATCATAACTGCGCGCCGGATGGTGGGGCCGTGGCGGCGGCGCGCCTGTCCCGCCTGTCCTGCCCTCCCGCTCTGTCGTGCGGGCCTCCTGCCGCGCCTGGCATTGGGAACGGCAGGCGGACAGAGGTCATGCGAGGCTGCGCTCGGTGCCTTCCGCTGTGCGCGACCGGCTCGCTGATAAACTGCGGGAGTAACGCGGCTGCGGGGTACCTGTCAGCCCGACAGAGGCCTGTGCGCGTCAGCTCTCCTGCTGCGAAGCTCACGCACCTGAAACTAAATGTGAGGTCTAGCTGCGGGCCTCCTGTGCCTTAGGCTTCGTTCTAGGAGCTTTTTGACTAGCAGGTCGAGGGAAGTTCTTCCCCTTTAAGGTGCCCTGGCGAGGCCACGTCTGGAGTATTGTGTTCAGTTCTGGGCTCCTGAGTTTAAGAAGCAGAGAGCTATACAAGAGAGCATCCAAAGAAGTCTATAGTGACCATTAAGGAACTGGAACATTGTATCGAGAAGCTGAGAGACATTTGACTGTTTAGTCTGGGATCTTCTCAGTCCTGATCGATAAGGGGTGGAGGGCATGAGGATGGGGCTGGGCTGTTTCCAGTGCTGTCCAGTGGCAGGACAAGGAGCAGTGGGTACAAACTAGACTACAGGAGGTTTCTCTTGACCTTAAGGAAAAACTTCTTCACTGTGAGAGTGTTGGAGCCCTGGAGTAGGCTGCCCGGAGAGGTTGTGGTGTCGTCTCCTTCTCTGGAGACTTTTTGAACCTGCCTAGATGCATTCTGTGCAATCTGATCTAGGCAGTTAGCAGTGGGGGTGGACCGGGTGATCTTCAGAGGTCCCTTCCTTGCAGGCTCTGCCAGGTGGTGGGTCTCTGCTGAGCTAGTTTGGGGTTACATGTCAAAGGAGGGGTGGCTGCTCTGAGGAGAACAGCCTTATGTTTTTACCTTATGTTGCAGGTATTGAAAACCTGCCTTGTGAGCTGCAAAGGAACTTCCAGCTGATGAGGGAGTTGGATCAGAGAACTGAAGGTGTGTTCAGGTATTTTGGTAAGCAAAGTGTGGCAGAGAGCTTTGACCCTGAGAAGCAGGAAGACCTTCATGGAAATTTAGTTATAGAGGACATAGCTCCCCTGTACCTCATTCTCTTCTCTTCTCTTTTCCTCTCTCCTCTTCTCTTCTCTTTTCCTCTCTCCTCTTCTCTTCTCTTTTCCTCTCTCCTCTTCTCTTCTCTTTTCCTCTCTCCTCTTCTCTTCTCTTTTCCTCTCTCCTCTTCTCTTCTCTTTTCCTCTCTCCTCTTCTCTTCTCTTTTCCTCTCAGTGGAAATCCAGAAGCTGCCAGGAGGTTGGTTTTGGTGTCTGTGTTTTTTTCAGATCATACCTAAAGAGACAGGAAAATAAAATGCTTTGGCAGATAGCTTTCTTATGGATATGTACTTTGTTTTTTTTCAGATAAGAAAGCAGAAATTGACAGGCTGGCAGCAGAATACATTGAATCAGTGAAGAACATGCTGCCTCAGGAGAGAGTGGAACACCTGAAGAAAATCCAGAATGCCTACAGCAAGTGTAAAGAGTACAGTGATGATAAAGTCCAGCTGGCCATGCAGACATATGAGATGGTGAGAATCACAACCCCAGTGAGACCTTGGTAAAAATGGCCATGCTCTGGAATGGGACTGCTGGTAGATCATAGAATCAGTCAGGTTGGAAGAGACCTCCAAGATCATCCAGTCCAACCTATCCAACCAAGATCATCCAGTTCAGCCCTCTCCAGTCAACTAAACCATTGCATTAAGTGCCTCATCCAGTCTTTACTTGAACACCTTCAGGCACAGCGACTCCACCACCTCCCTGGGCAGCCCATTCCAATGGCAAGACCCTTCCAAAGCATCCAGTTTCTCTCACATATATAGGTTTAAATCATAGAATGGTTTAGAGTGGAAGGAACCATAAAGATGATCTAGTTCCACCCCTCTCTGCCATGGGCAGGGACACCTTCCACTAGACCAGATTGCTCAAGGCCTCATCCAACTTGGCCTTGAATGCCTTCAGGGAGAGGTTATCCACAACTTCCTTGGGCAACCTGTTCAGTGCCTCCCCACCTTTACTGTCAAGAATCTCTTCCTGATCTCCAGTGTAAATCTCCCCTCTTCCAGCTCAAAGCCATTGTCCCTCGTCCTGTCACTACAAGCCCTTGTAAAAAGTCCCTCCCCATCTTTCTTGTCCAAGAGAGACCCTGTCTGAAAATTGACACAGGAGCAGAGACTTACTGCATCAGGACCAGCAGAGCCTGGAAGCATGTCACTGAAAACCAAATGGCACACAGACACTGCCTAAGCAACTTTTCCCTTGGTCATGTATTTCTAACATCCTGAAGCTTCAAAGAGGGTAACAGGATGAAACGAAGGATTAGTCCTCAAGGTTGTTTTTCTGACTGTTGGCCATCCCCTGAAAGGCTCCTTTTGTGTTGTGCCAAGTAGACTTCTCTTCTGGTGAAGAGTTAAATGAGTTAATCTCACATATTGTTGCTTGACCTGTGTGCTGTGTACCAGCAGATATACCCCATGCCTTCCTCAGCAGCAGCTCCACTGTCACCCAATAGCTTGTGTAGGGCTGGCCTTAGCCATTGGCAATATTTTGGAAGTCAACTGCAATAGTGTTTTGTGGAGGAGAGGAGGGAAATCTGCTCTATTACCTTAGTTTCCAAGGATAAAAGCAAGCGGAGTCATCACCTCCACGATTCTTGACTGTACATAGGGCACCAAACTTTGCTCAGTGGGAAAATCTCATTTCTTTAGATGCAGCTTTCTGCTGTTTTGTTCTTCTGCTCCTACTCCTGTGTCCATTTAGTTGTTCCTGGAGTAATTCCTCTATCTCTATTTTATCCTCTCTATATATAAAACTCGTGAGGAGAATCCTTTTCATAGAATCAGCCAGGTTGGAAGAGAACTCCAGGATCATCCAGTCCAACCTAGCACCCAGCCCTGGCCAGTCAACCAGACCATGGCACTAAATGCCTCATCCAGGCTTTTCTTCAACATCCCCAGGCACAGTGACTCCACCACCTCCCTGGGCAGCCCATTCCAATGCCAATCACTCTGAGAAGAACTTTCTCCTAACATCCAGCCTTAGTGGACTTAGTGTGTTTTGTCCAGCTTTGGGTTCTACTTCTGCAGCTGCAACATGTTGTATTGTCATCAGATATTACAGAAAAGGGAAGAATTTCATGAGAACTGAAAAGTAACTGATTTGAGGACTAGGAATTGCAGCTACACAGTTAGGGGGAGGGTGGCTTAAAATGTCTCTGCTACATGTTTGTTCTATGAGCCACATTGTTGCAACCAGGGTAGCACTTCCTTACCAGGTATTGGCCTGATGCTGGAGATAGTCAGCAGAAGCCTGTGTTTATTACTACATTTCCTCAAGTAGCATGCCCCTGGGACACCAGAAGAACCAGACTGATCTACTCAACACCTTTCATGGGTGATAGTTGAATAATTTGTTTTGAAAATTGCAGGGAGAGAGCAATTGGGTGCTTGGGCAGTGAGATGGATTGGGAGCTGGCTGAAGGACAGAGCTCAGAGGGTTGTGGTCAGTGGGGCAGAGTCTAGTTGGAGGGCTTGGGCTAGTGGTGTCTCCCTGGGTTCAGTGCTGGATCCTTCATCAGTGATCTGGGCAAAGAGGCAGAGTGGACCCTCATCAAGTTTGGTGGGTTTGGACAGGCTTGAGAGCTGGGCAGGGAGGAAAAAAAACAGGGCATGTGCAGGGTCCTGCATCTGAGCAACAATAACCCCATGGATCAGTACAGGTTGAGGGCTGACCTGTTGGAGTTCAGTTCTGAAGAAAACAACCTGGGAACCCTGGTAGACAACAGATGACCTTGAGCCAGCAGTGTGCCCTTGTGACTTAGAAGGCTAGTGACATCCTGGGGTGCACAAACAAGAGTCGAGAGAGATTCTCCTCCCCCTCTGCTCTGCATTGGTGAGGTCTCGCCTGAAAGAATGTATCCAGCTCTGGGCTCTCCAGTTCAAGGAGGATGGGGACTTGCTGGATGGGGTACAGAAAAGAGCTGCAAAGGTGCTGAGGACATCTCTTTTATGAGGGAAGACTGAGAGAATTTGGGTATTTTAGTTTGGACAAAGAAGACTTATGGGGGGATCTTATAAATGCCTACAAGTACTCAACAGGTGGATGTCAGAAGGATGGACCCAGTCTTTTTTCAGTGGTGCCCAGTGACAGGACAAGAGGTTGTGGGCACTAGCTTGAGCATAAGAAGTTCCAGCTAAACATGAGAAGGAACTTCTTTAAGTTAAGGATTGAACAGGCTGCCCAAAGAGGTGGTGGAGTCTCCCTCTTTGGAGACATTCAAAACCTATCTGTATCTGTTACCATATGACCTTCTCTAGGTGAACCTACCTTGGCAGAGAGGTTGGACTCAGCCTCCAGAGGTCACTTCCAACCCCAGCTGGTCTGTAATTCTTTCTAGTATCTCACATCATGTTATTCTCTTCTGAAAATCATTAGTCTTGGCTTGCTTTGGTTCTTCTTTATACCACTCCACTTTCCCTTCCTCCTTTTGTAGAGGAGTTTGGTCCTCTTGCCTGTTTTCTCTCCGCCTCAATTCTCTCTGTGTGTACCATTTCCCCTTTTCTGGTTTGGTACCCCTTTAACTCCTTGCTTCAAAGTAACACACTCCTGCTGATGCCAGTAAGAGACTTTCCTGTTTTCCTCTGGGGATTTTGAATTCTTTCATTCAGTAGGTGTTTCCCTCCTCTGTGCAGGTGGATAAGCACATCCGCCGGCTGGACGCAGACTTGGCGCGGTTTGAAGCGGATCTGAAGGACAAACTGGAAGGCAGTGACTTTGAAAGCCCAGGATCCCGCAGTCTGAAAAGTGAGTAGCTGTCAAACAGCTGGCAGCCTTCACCACACTCTCTGTCTAACCAGAAAGGCCAAGCATTAAGAATGTGGCTGGCAGATTGAGGGAGGTTCTCCTCCCCCTCTGCTCGGCCCTGCTGAGGCCTCATCCGGAGTGTTGTGTTTAGTTCTGGGCTCTTCAGATGAAGGACAAAGAACTACTGGAGAGAACCACTGGGAGGATTAAGGGACTGGAATACCTCCCTTATGAGAAAAGGCTGAGAGAATTGGAGTTGTTTAGCCTGGAGAACAGGAGGCTGAGGAGTGATCTTACTAATGTTTATTAGTATGTGAAGGGCAAATGTCAGGAGGATGGAGCCAAACTCAGTGACATCCAGTGACAGGACAAGGGGCAGTGGACACAAACTGGAACACAGGAGATTCCATGTAAATGCAAGGGAAAGCTCTTCCCTTTGAGGGTGAGAGAGCACTGGAGCAGACTGCCCAGAGAGGCTGTGGAGTCTCCATCTCTGGAGGCATTCCAAACCCACCTGGACATGTTCTGTGTGATTGACTCTGGGTGATCCTGCTCTAGTAGGGGAGTTGGGCTTGATGACCTTTAGAAATCCCTTCCAAACTCCCACCATTCTGTGATATAAAGTAGGGTGTTACTTCTGGAGGAAGGTACACCATAGTGTACATTTGAACTTCGTTTTGATGCTCTTCAAGTATTCCACCACAGTGTTCTGGTGGGTGGTAAGGAGATGAATTAAAATCCAGTGCTGGGATCTGAGTTACTGCCTCTGATTGCCAGGTCATCCTGAGGTCACCCACAGGTACCCCCTGTAAGGAGGCTACTGGCCAAGAGGGAAATAACTGTGACAAAACTGAAGTTCTTATGGTTCTTGAGTGTAACAGTTTTAGTTGCAGGCCTGATTTAAGCTCTTTTAGGGAGAGGAGATTTGTCTGTTTTCCTCCTCTTACTGGAGTCTGAATACTGATCAAGCTGACAACAGCAGGAAAAATCAGGAGTTGGAGGAAGGAAGATGCCAGTTGCTGTAATGTATGCTGGAAATCCCCTGTGATTGCAGTGGAATCTGAGTGTGGTTAACAGCAGCACAGCTTTGTGCCATTGAACTGTGAAATAAGGTCATGGATGTGGAGATAAGTTATATTAGGCATTGGGTAACCAGTTACCTGGCTGAGTGGTTTAGAAATGCACTGCAATGCATTTAAATGCTATATGGCAGCACATCTAATCAGTTGTGATGCTGCTTATATCCAGATAAAGGTTCTCCTCTGCCTCTGCTCAGCCCTGCCTACTGCAGGGATAGAACTGCCAAAGCTGTGGACTCAAGGGTTTGGTGCTTGGTTGTGCTGCTGGCCAGTTTAGTATATTTGTGGCATGGAAATCAGTGCTCTTGCTCAGTTACACTGGAAATAAGGATCTCAAATTACATCCAGATAAAAAGGCTTCTGGGCCCAGTGCTGTTTAACATCTTTGTTAGCCACAGGGACAGTGGCATTAAGTGCACTCTCAGCAAGTTTGCTGATGACACCAAGCTGTGTGTTGCACTGGATTCAGAAGGATCTTGACAGGCTTGAGAATTGAGCCAGTGACAGCTGCATGAGGTTCAACAAGTTTTAAGTGCAGTGTCCTGCATCTGAGTCAGAACAACTCCAGGCACAGGTCCAGGCTGGGTGCACAGTGGGTTGAGAGTAGCCCTGAAGAAAAGGACTTGGGGATGCTGATGAATGAGAAGCTCACCATGAGCTGGCAGTGCAAATCATGTCCCATGCTGCGTCAATAGGAGTGTGGCCAGCAGGTCAAGAGGTGATTCTCATGCTTTGCTCTGCTCTGGTGAGACTCTACCTCAAATGCTGCATCCAGTTCTGGTGTCTCCATCATAAGAAGGACATGAAACTGTCAGAGTGAGTACAGAGGAGGGCCACAAATATGATCCAAGGGCTGGAGCATCTCTGCTATAAGGATAGGCTGAGGGAGCTGCAGTTGTTCAGCCTGGAGAAGACTCCATAGGGAACGTTATAGCTGTCTCCCAATACCTGAAGGCATCCTACAGGAAGGCTGGGGAGGGACTTTCCACAAGTGTGCCTAGCAGCAGGACAAGGGGGAATGGTTTGAAATTGAGGGAGAGTAGGTTTAAACTGGATCTTAGGCAGAAGTTCTTCGGTACAAGGGTGGTAGGACTGCGATGGGTTGCCGAGACTCTATAGCTGCCTTCCAGTACCTGAAAGGAACCTACAGGAAGGCTGGACAGGGACTTCTTAGAAGGGGAGTTTGGAGCAGATGATCTCTGAGGTCCCTTCCAACCTAAGCCATACTGTGAGTAGCATCTAGGGATGTTTCTGGTATCCCACAGGCTGAAACTGATCTTTTTCCTTTACAGAGGGACGGAGTCAGAAGGACAAGAAAGGCTCTCGTGGTCGGGGCAGACGAACATCTGAAGAAGATACACCAAAGAAAAAGAAACTGAAAGGAGGGTAAGGTATACCCAGCCACTGGTTGGCAACTTTGGCTTGACACTTAGTGAGTTCTCCACAAGCTCCTATTACTCAATTTATGACTCGTGTCTGGATGGTGAACAGTGTTAGAGTGTTCTGGTCTTGTTCCATTTCATTAGTGTCCTGCCTAGGACAAGTCAGCTTGGTTGGCATGTGGAAACTCAGCCTGCTTGGAATGCCCTCTGACTAGAAGGACAAGATCAGCATCTCTGTCACTGTTTGCACATTAGGAGAATATAGCTTTGTTTTTTGTCATGTGGCTGCTTTTTAACAATTGTTTGTGGTCTTGATTGTGAAGAGGAGCACTTAGAATCATATCATCAGCAAGGTTGGAAGAGACCTCCAAGCTCATCCAGTCCAATCTAGCACCCAGCCCTATCTAATCAACTAGACCATGGCACTAAGTGCCTCATCCAGTCCTCTCTTGAACACCCAATACTGTGTTCAGTTTTGGGCTCCCCAGTTTAAGAGGGACAGGGATCTGCTGGAGAGGGTCCAGCAGAGGGCTATGAGGATGGTTAGGGGACAGGAGGGCATGGCTTGTGAGGAGAGGCTGAGGGACCTGGGGCTGTTTAGCCTGGAGAAAAGAAGACTTAGAGGGGATTTGATAAATGTTTATAAGTATCTGAAGGCTGCCAGGAGGCGGGGGACAGGCTCTGCTCACTGCTCCCTGGGATAGGACAAGGAGCAACGGGTGTAAGTTGCAGAAAAAGAGGTTCTGCCTCAACACAAAGGGAAACTTCTTTACTGTAAGGGTCACAGAGCACTGGAACAGGCTCCCCAGGGAGGTCGTGGAGTCTCCTTCTCTGGAGACTTTCAAGGCCTGTCTGGATGTGTTCCTCTGTGATCTATGTTAGATAAGATTGTCCTGCTCCAACAGGGGAGTTGGACTCGATGATCTCCTTGGGTCCCTTCCAACCCCTCACATCCTGTGAGCCTATGATCCTATGACTTCCAGAGACAGTGACTCCACCATCTCCCTGGGCAGCCCATTCCAATGGCAAATCACTCTCTCTGGGAAGGACTTCCTCCTCATATCCAGCCTGTACTGGTCATGGACTCCATCTGCCAGCTCCGGAAGCCAATTGTCCTGGAGACAACCTGTCCCACTATTGAAGATTGAGGCAAAGAAGGTGTTAAGCACCTGTCTCTTTCCCTCACTTGTTCACCAGGACAAAAACTGACCAATGTCAGTTTGCAAGATTTCTAGAACAGTAGTAGAATTTGAGGGATTGTTTTCAAAGACTCATGTCCTGGATGGTCTTGATGATCTAATTTTGTTTTGTGAAGCAAGGAAGAAAGCATGTCCCATCCCCCTGATAGCATTTTTGTATCAAGAGGGCTCTGTTAACTCTAATGTTTTCAGTTGGCTAAGTGCTTCCTTTGACATGTCAACACAGTCCTGTCAGATCAACCAGGAGAAAATTGTGTGTTAAGACAGACTGAGGGAAACAAATCAGATTCTTCTGTCCCTAAGCAGAAGTGATCTTTATGTTAATTTTGTTACTGTGGTTGTGGCATCTCCAAATCACTCCCTTCATACTTTATAGTCAAGCTCATGTTTTGTGTCCAATCAAACCTACTTTAAGATTTTAATGACTGGGTAGTGTGTGATAATGTCATCTAAACTCTAAAATAGTGGTTTAGGGAAGATTAGCTGTTAAAAGCTAATTTTCCCAAGTGAGATTTAGATCTTGTTGCCTGCAGCTGAACAGATTCTGAACTGAAAGATCTGCCCTTGTCCACAGTTCCGAGTTTGCCGACACCATCCTGTCAGTGCACCCCTCAGATGTCCTGGACATGCCAGTGGATCCCAACGAACCTACCTACTGCTTATGTCACCAAGTGTCCTATGGAGAGATGATTGGCTGTGACAACCCAGATGTAAGCACTTGAGATGATTTGTTTTCGGATGTTTGCTACCTTACAACACTGTGAAAGCTGAAGGGGAGTGATTTCTCAGATCGTACAGAACAAAAGGACCACTTGTGAAATGCTAAGCCTCTCCTCTCTGGGGTTTTCCTTTCTGTTTTGCAGTGCCCAATTGAATGGTTCCACTTTGCTTGTGTGGACCTCACCACCAAACCTAAAGGGAAATGGTAAGTGTGACAACATTGAGCTTTTAGATCTTTATCAGGCTACAGTTTGCCTCAACAGGGATCAGTAAAAACGAAAACTTTGTTGTGACCCTTCCTGACGGAGAAGCTTTGCTCTTGTCCTCAGAGGGTTTCCATCCTCTGTGGTTTGGCATTGTGTTTGTGTAGCTGTATAAGGGGAACCTACTTCTTAAACCCTGCTTCCTTGGCAGTCGTGGATGATGGTGGGAGCAAAACAAGGACCTGCATGATAAATGGAGGAGGTTCTGCTCTGACACCTGGGTAGATATATGTGTGTGACATCTCGGGTTTGCTGCACTGTCGTGGAGTTGTGGTTAAAACTGAGAAGATACATTTATGTTTTTTCACTTCTGGAAGCAGAGTTTGAAGTCTGCTGTAGGTTTTACTTAGTGCTTATCTTGGAAAAAAATCCTGGGCTTGTTCTGTACTTAGTTTTCTGCCTAATGGATTTCTGTAATCTAATTAACAGGGTGCCTGTCAGAATCAGGCTTAAGTCAAAGTGAAGTGCAATCACTGGAGGAAGAGGAAGGAAAATTCTGGAGAAAGGAATCTTTCCTTCTTTTGCCTTTAGAGGATGCTTGTGTGACAAACTTGGAGAAGTTACTAGGACTAACTTCTAGGTGAAGGAAATTAAGTTGAATGGCTGCTGTGAAGGGCTGATGAGCCCTGGAAGCCTTCTAGTGCTGTCTGTCATTTCTGAGCACTGAAGTTGGTACAGTTTCTTTCCTGTTTATCCAGGCTTCCTACGTGTCAGGAAAGTTGCAGTTACTTTGTCTGCTTTTAAATCAGTCTCCCATTTGTTCCCAAATAATGAAGAGAGTTCTTTAGATATGTCTCATTAATCATAGAATCATAGAATGGTTTAGGTTGGAAGGGACCTCAAGGATCATCCAGCTCCAGCCCCCTGCCATAGGCAGGGACACCTCCCACTAGAGCAGGCTGCTCAAGGCCTCATCCAGCCTGGCTTTAAACACCTCCAGGGAGGAAGCATCCACAACCTCCCTGGGCAACCCGTTCCAGTGTCTCACCACCCTCACTGTAAAGATCTTCCTCCTAACATCCAGTCTAAATCTCCCCTCTGCCAGTTCAAACCCATTCCCCCTCATCCTGACATTACCAGACCTTGTCAGTAGTCCCTCCCCAGCTTTCCTGTAGGCTCCCTTCACATACTGGAAAGCCACTCTAAGGTCTCCTCGAAGCCTTCTCTTCTCCAGGCTGCAGAGCCCCAACTCTCTCAGCCTGTCCTCATAGCAGAGCTGCTGCAGCCCTCTGAGCATCTTCGTAGCTCTCCTCTGGACTGGCTCCAGCAGTTCCATGTCCTTCTTGTGTTGGGGGCTCCAGAACTGCACACAGTACTCCAGGTGGGGTCTGAGGAGAGCAGATTAAAGGGGGAGAATCCCCTCCCTTGCCCTGCTGGCCACACAAGTTCTGGAACTAATTACTGGTTCTTTTTCCCTGTAGGTTTTGTCCTCGTTGTGTTCAAGAAAGAAAGAAAAAGAAGTAAGGAGTTAAGGAGAATATCCTCTGAGGCAAGAAGAGTTTCCTTCCTTCATGCTACAATATTATCATGATGATTTTTTTAACTTACTTTCCTTCTTTTCTGATATTTAATTGTCCACTGGCCAGTTGTAATTCCTGTTCTTCTATGAGAAAAAAATTACTTTGGAAGGGAATCCCAAATCCCTTTGCCACAGGGTTTTTATTTATGTTACACTTGCACAGCACTGAAATTGGTGTTACTATGAAGTTGTAGGGCGCTGTATATATAGTCTTTGCTCTCTGAAGGGCACTGCAGGAGATGGAAGCATCTTCAGCATGGTGCACTGTATTCACCCAAATAGTTTTGGCCTGGAGTTTGCCTTGATGGAGGAGTTCTCCAGCGCAGCCTGCCTGAAAGAAGTAGGCTCCATTGTCTAGGTGCGAAGTCCTTTTGTTAGGCAGTTTTGTAGTACAGAAGGAACAGGAAAGCGAGTTAACTGTTTCCAGTGTCCATTTCCTCGAAGCCAAGTACTGTGGTTAGTTTTGACAGGGCAGAATGGGAGAGAGGTAAGATCAAACCTTCTCTTTTAGGGAGATTTCCTCTGTTTACTTTTGCACTGCCTTTACATTACTTGATCTTTCCCCCATTGATGTGAACCTTAACAGAAGCAAACCATTTCACTTCTCACGTCCTTCTGGAAAAGGTTTCTCGAAGGTTTCTCGTCTCGGGAGAAAAGAAAGAAATAACAAAGGAATTGTTCTGCAGTGTTTCATAGTGGTATTGAGAGAGGGGGTTGTTACCTTACCTGGCTGTTTCCATTTCTCTGAAGTACCTTGTGGAGAAGATGAAACCTGCACTATTCTTACAGCAGTACGAGGTGGGATTTATTCATGAGATGGAAGTCCTGATTTTTTGTTAACTTGTGTTTACCTGTGCTGGGTAAATCAAGGAGCTTTAGGGAAAGGCTCCAGAAGGATATTCTGCAGGTTCCTGTGCTGTGGCAAAGCTGAAAGGCAGCCATGTGGTAGCTTGGGGAAGGGGTTTGAATGGCATTTGCTGTGAAGCACTGTTATTGAGGAAGGCCTTTCAGCGGGAATGTTTCTAAATTGCTTCTCTTTCTTCTTTCTTTTTAGCACATTTGCATATTCTTGACTTCTTTAAGCTGCCTTTCAGATTATGAATGTGAATCCTTGCAGTCATCACTGTGTCAGCTGCTGCAGCAGAAGGAATAGAAGTAAATTAGGGGTAGGATAACAAAAATCTGAGTTTTGGTGGTTTGGTTTTGCTTTTTTTTATATCTGACTTACAGTGCATGCAGAAGTTGAGGGAAGAGCAGAGAGTACTTTTTGTCTTCATATAGATCACCTATATCCTGGGGCTGTTCAGCCTGCACCATTTTCGGTGGGGAAAGTTGGAGAAGGGGGGAAAAAAAAAAGCTCCTGTGTAGGGCTGTATACTGCTTTGCACACCATTGTACAGGAGCACTTGGTACAGGCTGCTGCAAAGGCGTGAAGAAGCTTCTAGATAAGCTTTTGATTTGCTCTAAAATCAATCTAAACAAACAGTACAGAATGAAAAAAAAAAAAAGAAAGAAAAAACCACACAAAAAACCTAAACCAAAACAACAACAAAAACCCACCACAAAAACGCACCAACCAACCTCACCACACTTCTAGTCAGATTTTGTCACCTGTTTCCAAAGGGAGATTTTTTTTTATTCCCATGTGATGCTGACACATTTTATGCCACGAAAGAAAGCAGAACGCAGCTCTTGCAACTTTTCCTTCCCTCCTTTGCTGAGTGGGGTTCTGTAGATACTGCAAGTCTGTCAATATTGAAATAGAAAGAAACCTCTTGCTACTGAGACAGCTTTTCTGTGAACATTTTGATTTATTGCATCTGCTATGGAAAAAAAAAACCCCAAACCAAAGCCACCCACCTGTGTCTCCTGGGTCATGTCATGTATAATGTGATGCCACTCGTGTCTGGCTGGGCTGCATCACTTCCTATGCTGTAGATGAAGTTTCCACAGCTGTGTTTACAAGCTGATGTGCATTTGTCATTGCTGCCATTGTAATAGCAACTGGAAAGCCAGCAGACAAATTTAAAAGGAGCTTGCTGAAGGGAAGGAGGAAGCAAAGTACAGTCACACAAACGTGAAGCAGTCAGCCCTCTTTCTTCCTTCTGTCTCTCTTTTGTGAGAGCAAATCTAATCGTGATACCTCATGAGCCAGGCTGTAATTCAGTCAGCAGTGAGCAAGACCTCTGCACCTCACTGACCTGCTGCACCGGATGAATGTAAGAGCACTGCTGCATTTTCAACACTAGTGTTGGTGTCACTTCAGGTTTTCTTTCCCCCTTCCATCCAGTGGTATTGTGTATCTCTTCTGGGGTGGAGTAGTTCTTTTTTTCTCTTAAGGCTTTATTAAGTAGTGGTGACAATGTAGATTAAGCATTTGATTTGAAAGAATCTTAAAATTCCACTGCACCTCTCTGGGAAGGTCTTGCCCTTATGGAAATGCACAGCTACAGATGAGTAAGTGCAAAGGTGACCACCCTCAGCTCGGGAAGGGTGGTCAGGTTAGGAGAGAAGAATGCGTTTTGTTGGCAAGTGGGTCTGGGGGTAGAGAAGAGCAGACACTTTTAACCAACAAAGCAAAATGAAAACCAAGTTCTGTAAGACAGCATCAGCCCTCCAAAGGAAGGCTACTTTGCAGGAGTCACAGTGTGAGGTCCAACGTCCTCATTTACCGTGTAACCCATCTAATGTGTCAGAACATCTGACACCAGCAATAAACTCTCCTGCTCAGAACATATCAGCGTGGGAGCACTCAAGGGCTCATAAACACCTCTTGGCCACGTACACCTGACTTGGGAGATTGTTTTTAAACTCCTGATAGACAGGAATTCCAGTAGCCTTCATTGTTGCTTAGGAGAGGATTTAAACCTTTCTCCTGAATTTTGAATGTACAATGTTAAATGAACTTCTCTGGAGAAGGGACTGTGACACGTGGCAAAGGAATGTTCCACTGAGACTGTCAGAACTCCTGCATACCCTGTGGGGTTCAGCTTTATTGCAGCTGGTGCAAACTGGAGGTGAAATGACTTTTAACTCAATTGTTCTGTTTTTTAAAGGAATTGGATCTATGTTCCCTTTGTAAATGGAAGAGAATATAAATCTTTTTATTACAAAAAAAGGAATATAAAGTTAAAATGTATGTCTGTATTTTTGGATCATGTTATAGATAACGGATATATTATTATAAATAAAGTATTTTTGGGACAACGACCTACAAGAGCATTGTTGTGGTGGCACAGGAGTCCTTTCTAGGTAGGAGAGGTGGGTTTCAACATTCCCATCAGCATAGATCAATAAAGGGTCCCTCCAACCTTACTTCTCCTGCCAGAGTCCTGATTGATGTCACATTATCTCCGGACTGTTCCCCAAAATACACAAACCCAAGAACTCTTCTCCAGCTAAAGAGCTCCTTTTGATGTCCCTGGATGTTTTCTTACAGGCTTTGATGGCAACTTCCAGCACAAATCTTCCCAGCACAGCTCCTTTTCCAGGACATGCTTTCTAGCAAGGCATGCATTAAGCTGTAGATATCTTTATGGATACTGATCTGTGCTCTCTTCCTTAGAAGACCAATGCAGTAGGTTTCAGAGAATTGTTTTGTTTGGAAAAGACCTTTAAGATCATTGAGTTCAACCCAAGACCATTTCCTGCAGTGCCCCCTCCACACGTGTTTTCAAACACCTCCAAGGCAGTGACTCCACTACTGCCCTGGGCAGCCTGTTCCAGTGCCCAATGACCCTTTTGGGGAAGACATTTTTTCTGATATCCAATCTAAACCTCCCCGGTACAACTTGAGGCCATTTCCTCTTGTTCTATTGATTGTTACTTTGGAGAAAAGATTAGCCCCCGCCTGGCTACGACCTCCTTTCAGGGAGCTGTAGAGAGTGAGAAGGTCTTCTCTCAACCTCCTCTAGGCTGGACAACTGCAGCTCCCTCAGCCACTCCTCACAGACCTCTTCTCCAGACCCCTCACCAGCTTCACTGCCCTTCTCTGGACAAGCTCCAGCACCTCAATGTCCTTCTTGTAGTAAGGACCCTAAAACTGAAGACAGTACTCAAGCTGTGGCCTCGGCAGTGCTGAGTCCAAGGGGACAATCACTGCCCTGATCCTGCTGGCCACGCTATTGCTGATCGAGGCCAGGATGCTGGTGGTCTTGGCCACCTGGGCACCCACTGGTTCATGTTCAGCCAGCTGTCAACCAGAGTCCCTGCATCCCTTTCTGGCTGGGCAGTTTCCAGCCACTCTGCTTCAATCATGTAGCGTCCACGGGGTTGTTGTGACCCGAGTGCAGGACCCGGCACTTGGCCTCTCATTCTAACCCTTCCCCGGCGTGGCTGCGACCCAGGTTTACCCAGTTCCGCTCGGCTGGCAGCCGGCAGAGCTGTGCCCGCGGCAGGCCGGTGCCGGCCGCACGGCAGCCCTAATGACGGGGCCGGTGCTGGGGCCCGCTGCGGCAGCTCCGCCCGCCCGCGCCTGCGCGCAGGGCTGCGGGGCGCGGCCGCCTCTGGGGCGGAACCGGCCGAGGCTGCGGCGGTGCCGCGTAGTCGCCCGAGCTTAAGCGCTGGCTGGAGCGGGACAGGCCTAGAAGTGCCAAGCTCGGGAGCGGGGAGAGCGGAACGGGCATATCCCCTGCTGCACTCGAGGGGTTCGTGAAGCTGCCGTGTGACCCCCGGCGAGGGCTTGACCGGTGTCTGGGTCCCAGCGGGCGGGAGAGCTGCTGCCTGAGGGTACGCGATGGGCATTTCCCCGGGTATGGCCTGCTTGTCACACGGACAGTTACCCTCCCTGGTTGTCACACGTTGAGTTTCCCCCACCCCGGGCTACGGCCTGGTTGTCACACGTAGCGGGGCTCATTTTCAGCTCCTCACATGCTGGGAGCCGACCTCGGTGCTTCCTCCGGGAGAGCCCGGGGAGCGGCGGGGAGTAAGCTCGCAGGCGAGCTAAGCTTTTGCCTTTCAGGGTGCTGATGGGGGTGCCCTGTGCAGCCTCCCGCTGCCCGCTGCGGAGCCGCTGGACTCGGCTGGGATGGCTGGAGAGCTTCTCCATCACAGCCGTGGGCCGTCGGGCTCCGGCCGGGGGCGCGGGTGCGAGCTGCGGCGCGGGGAGCCGCCGGGCTCTCCACGCAGCCCACGCCGGCTGCCAGCAGGTGGCGCTGACCAGCGAGCGGTACGGCCTGCGGCGCCTGCCCTTCTCCCGGCTGACCCGCAGCGACCTGGCCTTTTTTGAGCGCCTCATGCCAGGCAGAGTCGTCACAGACCCCGAGGAGCTGAAGCCGTTCAATGTGGACTGGCTGAAATCAGTCCGAGGTACGTGCTGCGTCAGCTTGCTTATTTGGGGGTATTTGGTAAAGCTTCCTCATTGCCCCTCGTAATGGACAAGAATGAAAAGTCAGCCCAGGGAAATTTCATCTTGTACTGACAGAGACCACATCTTTGCAGACCGAAATGAGTTTTCCTCAGAGAGAGCATTTGTTTGAAAGTAACCTAATAATACAATCGTTTTGGTTGGAAAAGACCTCTAAGATCAGCTGTGAAACCAGCAGCACCATGGCCGTTAAACTAGGTCCCAAAGTGCCACATCCACGGTTTTGTTTAACAAAGGGCAGTGGGTGGAAGTTGAGGCTTAGGAGGTTCCATGTGAACCCGAGGAAGAAATTTTTCACTGTGAGGGTAACAGAGCACTGGAGCAGGCTGCCCTGGGAGGATGCAGAGTCTCCCTCTCTGGAGATATTCAAGAACCAGAGGCAGAGGCCAATGGGATGAGATTTAACAAGGCCAAGTGCAGGGTTCTACACTTTGGCCACAACAACCCCAAGCAGTGCTACAGGCTGGGGACAGGAGAGCCCTGGAGGTACTGGTAGAGAGGAGCTGAAGATGAGCCAGCAGTGTGCCCAGGTGGCCAGGAAAAACAATGGCATCCTGGCCTGGATCAGGAACAGTGTGGCCAGTAGGACAAGGGAGGTTCTGCCCCTGGACTCAGCACTGCTCAGACCACACCTTGAGTGCTGTGTCCAGTTCTGGGCTCCACAATTCAAGAGAGATGTTGAGGTGCTGGAAGGTGTCCACAGGAGGGCGACAAAGCTGGTGAGGGGCCTGGAGCACAGCCCTGTGAGGAGAGGCTGAGGGAGCTGGGGGTGTGCAGCCTGCAGCAGAGGAGGCTCAGGGCAGAGCTCATTGCTGTCTACAACTATCTGAAGGGAGGTTGTAGTCAGATGGGGTTGGGCTCTTCTGCCAGGCAACCAGCAACAGAACAAGGGGACACAGTCTCCAGCTGTGCCAGGGGAGGTCTAGGCTGGATGTTAGGAGAAGTTGTTGTCAGAGAGAGTGATTGGCATTGGAATGGGCTGCCCAGGGAGGTGGTGGAGTCACTGTTCCTGGAAATGTTGAAGCAAAGCCTGGATGAGGCACTTAGTGCCATGGTCTGGTTGATTGGACAGGGCTGGCTGCTATGCTGGGCTGGATGAGCTTGGAGGTCTCTTCCAACCTGCTTGATTCTATGATTCTATGAACTGTCTGAATGTGTTCCAGTGTCATTTGGTATAGGTGATCATGCTCTGGCAGGGAGGCTGGACCAGCTGATGTTTTGAGGTCCCTTGCAGCCCCTGACATTCTGTGATTCTATGATTTAGCATGTCTGGATCTGGTCATCCTTCTCTTTTTTTCCCTTTAACCTAAGCCCTGCTAAGTTATTTAATTATTTTTCCCACAACAAGCCGATTCAGCAAACAGTTTTTGCTGAGCCAAAGAAAACTAATGGTGTGGGTTTTCTGTTGCTGTTGAGCAAAGATTTCATCAGAATGTAAAACCTTTTCCCATTGCACCCTCTGGTAACCCTGCCTACAGAAAATCACAGTGTGGTGAGGGTTGGAAGAGCCCCTGAGGTCACCTAGTCCAAGCCTGCTGCGAAGGCAAGGTACGTGCGGAGTTAGTACAGCGCTTTAGGGGAAGGCTCACCTCTGGGCTGGTTTGGACATCTTGCTTTAACCACTTTTGTTTTCCTTTCTGACCTCTGTAGGCCTCAAAACTTGTCTTGAGAGTCCCTTGCTTTCATTGCAGGCTGTAGCAAGCTTATGCTGAAGCCACAGACAACAGCAGAGGTGTCTCAAGTTCTCAGGTAATGTGCACCTTTTCGTCTGGGATTTGTGGTGAGGAAATTTGGGTTGGGTCTGGGAAGATCCAGCAGGTGAAGTGAACTCCTAGATGTTCACACATTTAGTTGTGCAGGAACATGCCTGAGTTTGGAGTGGATGTGATGAGTGATGCTTTGCAGAGGTATCAGAGACTGAAAGGTGAAGCAACAGAAGCAGAAATGCACATGCCTCGTTGCCTACATCTCTTGCGGGCAGGAGAAGGGCTGCCATGTCTTAAGCCACTGCCAGAGAGCATCTGTCAGGGCCCACTGAGGAAGCCAGGTTGTTAACAGGGACTGCTACATAAACAGCTTCTGCATGAGCTTTGCTTTCTCACTTCTGCAGCAGAACTGCCCCTTTCTGAGGATTTAATCATTAGGCTAAATGCTGTCTAATTTTAAGGGGTACTGAGCACTGCTGTAGCAGTAGACTTTCACACGGAGGTGAAGCTCTTCTGATGATCTGGGCTGTGGCCTTCAAATGCATAATGCTTCATAAACCTTTTTTCTTCCAGGTACTGCTATGAGAGGAACCTGGCAGTGAACCCCCAGGGGGGTAACACAGGCCTCGTTGGGGGCAGTGTCCCTGTCTTTGATGAGATCATTCTCTCCACTGCTCTCATGAACCAGATCATCAGCTTTGACAAAGTGTCTGGTAAGTATCAGAGATGTGAGGCACAGAAATGAGCCCCAGACCCTACCCCTACAGAATGGCCAAGGGATCAGGCCCAGCCAGCATGGGTTTAGGAAGGGCAGGTCCTGCCTAACCAACCTGATCTCCTTTTATTATCAGGCTACCTGCCTGGTGAATGTGGGGCAGGCTGTGGATGTAGTCTACCTGGACTTCAGCAAGGCCTTTGACACTGCCACAGCAAGCTCCTGGCAAAGCTGGCAGCTCGTGGCTTGGACAGATCCACTCTGACATGGGACAAGAACTGGGTGGAGGGCTGGGCCCAGAGAGTGGTGGTGAATGCAGATCGAGGCCAGGATGCTGGTGGTTTTGGCCACCTGGACACACACTGGTTCATGATCACCCAGCTGTTGATCAACACCCCCAGGTCTTTCTCTTCTGGGCAGTTTCCAGCCACTCTGCCCTGAGCCTGGAGCACCCATGTGGTTGCTGTGACACAAGTGCAGGACCCAGCACTTGGTCTTGTTGAAGCTGATCTCATTGGCCTTGGCCCATCGACCCAGCCTGTCCAGATCTCTCTGCAGTCTTCCTGTCCTCCATCAGACCAGCACTCCCACCCAGCTTAGTGTCAGCTGCAGACTTACTGAAGGTGCCTTGATTGCCTCACCGAGGTCATCAGTGAAGATGTTAAATATAACTGGCATCAATACCAAGCCATGCAGAATTAAGGCAGGACATGTATGTTTCAGGCATCCTTGTCTGCCAAGCTGGCTGCATCTTAGAGAAACTCAACGAGTACTTGGAGCAGCAGGGGTTTATTGTGCCACTTGACCTGGGGGCAAAAGGCAGCTGCCACATCGGTGGCAATGTGGCCACCAATGCTGGAGGCTTGCGGCTCTTGAGATATGGCTCTCTCCGGGGGACAGTGCTAGGACTGGAAGTGGTAAGACCTGGCAGTCCCTTTCTGTGTTTAAATCCCTGCTGCTTACAGTCTCCTGCTGTTCTCTCCTGCTGTTCTAGCCCGTAGCTATCCCTTCTGCTGACAGATTCCTCTCCAGGCTTCTACTCTTGGCTTTTCATTGTGTGACCTTTGAGAAGGTTCCACAAGTGTATGTTATTGCTACCACCATTTCCAGCTTCCACTTCCATCCTTACTGGCAAAGATGATATTATGTGGTGTGCTAATCCAGAGAAGTGAAGATAAGGAGAGATTATTCTGGTTGATTTTATGATTCTATTGATCTCAGATTAGCTGCATCGCATTAATTCATCTCTGGAACCATTCTGCTACACCCATCCTACAGCCCTCTCTTCTAGTTGGTGCTCAACTTTTGATGGAGCCATCTGCTTTGGGTTTGGCTGCTAGTTTTCCCCTAGAGTCTTTTCTGTTCCTCAGCTTGCTTCTGTCCTGCAGGACTGTGCCTTTGTGTGTAAAGACTGGGAATAGTGGTTCTGAAAGGTTCTGGGGCCTGGAGCTCATAGGAAGTAAATTGGGTAGGTAACAAAAGTTTGGTTTGATTTTTTTATTGTGTAGGCCCAGGAAGCAAGAGTTTTTGTCTGTCAGGTTGGTTACTCTAGCGTCAGAACAGCCTTTACTAACATGTCTTAGAGAGGCACCTTAGCCTTGCTTCAAGGCTCAAGTGTTAGAGGGCTTACTTTATCCTGGCTGGCAGTGTTCACTGTTTCAAACAGTGTTTCTTGTTTCTGTGGAGCAGTGGCAGCTAGGGCTGCAAAGAATGGCTGCTCTTCGCCACCACTGGTAAGAAAAGCAGAGCAAACTTGATCTCTTTATTGCTTGTTCTGCTGGAACATGTGCAAACAGCTGCAAAAAAAAGAAGGCTGAGGGAAGATTCAGGCAGGATATAGAGGGCTGGAAGAGCTAGGAATGGAGGAACAATGACAAGAACGTGGGAAGAGATTGCTGCTGGTGGCAGCCTTTCATCAGCATGGTAGTGGACAAGCTTATAGCAGCAAGTGTGTCTTTGGGTCTCTGTATTGCCACAGGTGCTGGCTGATGGCTCAGCTCTGGACTGCTTGGCGTCACTGCGCAAGGATAACACCGGCTATGACTTGAAGCAGCTCTTCATCGGCTCCGAGGGGACCTTGGGAGTTATCACTGCTGTCTCCATTCTGTGTCCTCAGAAGCCTAAAGCTGTGAATCTAGCATTCCTAGGTAGGAACTGATAGTAATAATGCCACACCTGAATTCAAAGGCTGAGAAGGGAGTACCTGGAATACTGCATCCAGTTTTGAGCTCCCCAGTTCGAGAGAGACAGGGATCTCCTGGAGAGAGTCCAGTGGAGGCTACAGAGGTGATTAAGGGTCTTGAACATCTTTGAGAAGACTGAGAGATCTGGATCTGTTTAGTCTAAGGAAAAGAAGGCTGAGAGGGGATCTCACTAATGTTCACAAGTGCCTGAGGGGTGGGTGCCAACATGAAGGTGCCATGCTCTTTCCTGCCCAGTAGGAGGACAAGGAACAATGAGTACAAGCTAGAGCACAGGAAGTTCCACCTCAACAGGAGGAGAAACTTCTTTACTGTGAGGGTGACAGAGCCTTGGAACAGGCTGCTCAGAGAAGTGGTGGAGTCTCCTTATCTGGAGACGGTCAGGGCTTGCCTGGATATGTTCTTCTGTGACCTGCCTTAAGTGATCCTCTTGTGGCAGGGAGGTTGGACTCGATGATCTCTGGAGATCCCCTCCAGTCCCAACCATTCTGTGATTCTGTGAGGTGAGTAGACTCCAAGTGCTGACAGACACATCTCACGTGTGCAGTGGACCCTAGAATTTATTTGAACTCTCACAGTGGCCTTGGATTGCCTTTTGCCTTCACTGAGAAATGAGGATGGGGCAGACATTTTGGTATGAGCTGTCTTGGAGTGTTCATGAAGTCCTTGCCACAGCAGAAGTTAATTGCTTCTGCTGTTCCTCTCTGAAACCTTTACCAGCTCAAACCATTACAGGAGCTGCTGCTCTAAAGCCATGCAGGGAAGCAGTTTACATCTTCTGGAAATGAGAAAGATGACTTGAAGCCTGACAGACTTCTAACCTCTGAAGGTTTTGGTGGGCTGCATTTTGCTCCTCATTCCTCTCTTTGTTCCCTTTGAAGGATGTCAGAGTTTTACTAAGGTTCTGGAAACATTTACAACCTGTAGAGCTATGCTGGGAGAAATTTTGTCTGCCTATGAGTTCATGGATGAGAAGTGCATGGAGTTGGTTGAGAAACATCTCAAGCTGTCCAACCCAGTGACAGGTACCAGTGTCATTCCCGCTGCAGGAAGAGGCATTGCTTTATGAGTGTGTGTATATGTCAGTGAGTGTCTGGTCATCCCTTATAGTTTCATACCCAGCATTGCAGTCCAAACCTGCTTGGTGGAAGCCTTTTAAAGATAAGACATTTCACTTATCTTTGTTCCCACATTGCTGTACGTTTTCTGGGAAGCAGTGGCTAGGTAAAGGGTAGAGCTTGTCAATGAAGTAAGTGCCCTACAGAGAAAATACTGCCACTTGAGCTGCCTTTTCCCTTGGCATCAGAGAATCTGGGCATTAGAGCAAGCTCACAAAATGTGCTAAGCTTGAAAAAAACTCCAGGACCTGTGGTAAATTCCTGCTTTAACCCCAGAGCATCTGCTTATTCCTGTGCCAGGGGAGGTTGAGATTGGATATCAGGAAAAATTTCTTTACTGCAAGAGTGGTCAGGCATTGGAACAGGCTGCCCAGGGAGGTGGTGGAGTCACCATCCCTGGAGGTGTTCAACAAGTGTGTGGATGTGGTGCTTTAGGATACAGTTTAGTGACTACAGTAGTTAGGTTCCAGTTGGACTTGATGATCTTAGAGGTCTTTTCCAACCTTAATGATTCTGTTCTCCCTCGCTTTCAGGCAGTCCTTTTTATGTTTTAATTGAAACCTCAGGCTCCAACTCTACCCACGATGAAGAGAAATTGAACAACTTCCTAGAAAAGAGCATGACCTCTGGTTTGGTGACTGATGGAACTGTGGCAACAGATGATAAGAAAATAAAGGCATGTCATCCTGTGCAGATAGCTCTCTTTGCCATAGGTCTCTGCTTGGATTTGTATTTTTGACAAGGCAGTGTTCAAGACTGATGTTTGTAGCAATGTCCCTCTGAGAGATCTGGTAGCTTGTTGAGCATGGTGAGTAAGAATGCTTAGTGAGAATGCTTAACACTGCTGACTCTTCCCTGAAAGGCTGAGAGTTTGGATTTTCAGTGGCTGTTTTCCCCCTCTAAAACCATCAGAATAATCAGTTACATCTGTCAGTGGTTGCTAGTGTAGGAACCCAAACTGCCTGAATACACTGTTCAAGGCAAGATTGGACGTGGCACTTGGTGCCATGGTCTAGCCTTGAGCTCTGTGGTGAAGAGTTGGACTTGATGACCTGTGAGGTCTCTTCCAACCCTGATGATACTATGATGATACTATGATACACTTGAATCCAGAAGCTGAGTTGTCAGCGAGGCCAGAAGCAAGCAAAATCCTGCAGGTCAGTGTGGCAGTGTGGAGCCAGAAAGTGTGCTCCCAGGGGCCAAGATGGACACACAGAGTCTCAGTGAGAAGGACTGATTTTTGCACCTGCCCAGTGAACCTGAGTCTTTTAAACCAGCCCATGCTGTTCCTTCCAGCTCCCAAACTAACCCCTGCAGGTCAGTAGAGGAGCCACATCCCCAGTTCTTGGGAAACCCAAACCAGCTTTGGAGAGAATGCCCATGCCTGTGTTCTGTCTGGCTTGCAGAGCTGATGTTTCACTTCACTGTACCATGCTGCCAAGAAGGCATCCTTTGCTAGCTTCCAGGAGGCAGAGGGCAGCCAGGGAAATGAGAAGTTGATATTACATGCAAGGAGTCAAGGCTTTCTTTCCCTCCATGCCACAAAGCATGGAACCCAAAGGTTATTTGCTTTATTTGGACTTTTTTGATTCATCAGATGCTGTGGAGTCTGCGGGAGAGGATCACAGAGGCCCTCACTCATGATGGCTATGTCTACAAATATGACCTCTCCCTCCCTGTGGCAAAGCTGTATGAGCTTGTGACTGACATGAGGGCTCGACTGGGACAGAGTGCCAGAAACGTGGTGGGCTATGGCCATTTGGGTAAGTGTGGATGCTGGGAAAGGAGGTGATTGCTCTTTTGTGCTTCAGGTTTTGCTGTCCAGCTTCCTAGTAGTTTTAAATGTTCTTTTTAGATCAGTGAGAGGCACAGACTAAGTAGTGAAATGCTGATAGGAGGTGGGGATGAAGATCTTGGTGTTGGCATTTCACTGATTTCAGAGTGTATTCTGTATATTAATGGCAGGTTGCCAGCCAGCCACTGAACTGGTCATTTGGATCTTTTTGCTCTGTGCTTTCTACTTAAGTATGTAGGTTGTTCAGTTGGACCTTCAGTACTCAACATATTTGGTAAGTAACCATTTTTTTGGTCCAAAGTGATTAGTTGCATTGGAAATTATCTGTACTGCACCTAGGTCAGGGCAGTCCTTGATATCAGTACAGCCTCAGGGGTAATAAGATTGAGAGCAGCCCTGCAGACAAGGACTTAGTAGGGCTGGTGAGTGAGAAGCTGGACAGGAGCCAGCAGTGGGCACTTGCAGCCCAGAAAGCCAATGGCATCCTGGGCTGCATCAAAAGAAGTGTGGCCAGCAGATGGAGAGAGGTGATTCTGTCCCGCTGCTCTGGTGAGACCTCACCTGGAGTACTGTGTCCAGCTCTGGAGTCCTCAACAGAGGAAGGACATGGACCTGATGGAGCAGGTCCAGAGCAGGGCCATGAAAGTGATCAGAAGGCTGGAGCACCTCTCCTATGGTGAAGGAGCTGGGGTTGTTCAGCCTGGAGAAGACTCCAGGGAGACCTAAGAGCAGCCTTCCAGTACCTGAAGGGAGCTACAAGGCTACAGAGGGACTGTTTCCAAAGGCCTGTAGTGAAAGAACAAGGGAGAATGGTTTGAAATTAGAGGAGATTGGATGTTGGGAACAAGTTCTTTACTATGATGGTGGTGGAATGCTGGAGGAGGTTTCCCAGGAAGGTCGTTAAGGCCCCATCCCTGGAGATAGTCAAGGTGGGGCTTGACAAGGGTCTGAGCAGCAGATCTAGCAGAGAATGTCCCTGCTGACTGCAGGGGGGTTGGAGGAGATGACCTTTGGAGGTCCCTTTCAGCCCAAGCTATCCTATGATTCTGTGATTCTAGTGTATGAAATCAGTTTTGTCTGAGCCATTAACACTCTAAAAGAGAGTGATAAAAGTGGCACAGGAAGGTCAGTACATTTGTCAGAATTCTTGGAAGCTGATTTGATGTTCCAGCCAGGTGAGCTCATATCTCAGCAGAGAAAAAAACAACAACAACAACAACAAAACAAAAGGAACAGAGCAGTCCTCAGCACACTTGATTTGAGGCCATTTGAAGGACATGGAAGGGCAAGTCTGTATAAGAAGGGCTGCCATTATTCTAGAGGATTAAGCTGTGTACTATGAGGATTTGCTGGGATGCAGGAAGAGGGTCCAGAGTTAGCAGGGAGTTGCATTTATCTTTGTGTGTGTTGTCTTCTACCCAGCAGCTGTGTGCTTAAGCAAAAGCCATCACAGACAGCTGGCAGGAGAAGATATTCTGCCTGTTTTGTTTCTGTTTACCCAGTGTCAAAGTACATTTAGAAAGCTGCACAAATGCAATATGGAGAGTCAGTGGTGAAGGACTGTAATGAAACCTAATGATCATTATCAAATGCCATTGGGGGAGCCTTTGCCATGCCATCTCGGTAATGGGGCAAGAATTAAGGCAAAGCAGTTGTTTGAAATTTAAACTCTCAACAGCTGGAATGTGAAAGTAGCTCTACTCTGGACACTTCCTCAAATCTTGTACTGGAAGCACAAAAAGCCCCAAGGATTCTGCTTGAATTATTTGTGCATGGAGGAGCTGATACTTGTAGGACAGTGAGCTTGTCCTTCTTTGCAGGTTGGAGACTAACAAAGGTGCTGTTGTTTGAGTCTGGGGAGGAGGCAGTAATGGGCTTGCTTTGCAGGGGCACTGACTTTTACCTACAGGCTCACCTCTGCAATGTTTTCTTCCAGGAGATGGAAACTTGCACTTGAACATCACAGCTGAGTCTTACAGCCATTCCCTGCTGGATGCCATTGAGCCCTTTGTGTACGAGTGGACGGCGAGACACAGCGGCAGCATCAGCGCAGAGCATGGGCTGGGCTTCAAGAAAAAGCAGTTCATTCAGTACAGCAAACCCAATGAGGCAATCCTCCTAATGCAGCGTTTCAAAGCCATGTTAGACCCCAAAGGCATCCTCAACCCCTACAAGATGCTGCCTTCCAGTCGCTGAGAGCAGCAGTTGCTGAGCAGCCAGCAGATGCCATCCCTGGGTACCAGCACATGAGGACGACCTCTCCAGGTCCATTAACTTCCTATTAGCCAGAGACAGACTGATCAAGCAAGCACATGGGATGCTCTCTGGTTTACTGTCTTTAGTGTAATGAGACAGGGAATGTGGTTCCCCTTTTTAGGGGTGCCTGCTCTTTCTGAAGAACAACACATTGCTGATTTTGACCGTGTGAGTGTCCTGTTTGATCTGAACATTGAACCCAACCATGCAAATACCATCTGGAGATATTCCAGCTCTTTCCCCTTGAATTGCTCTGGGTCATTAGTGAAGTGGCACCAGCCAGAGTAGGCCTTTGCTCCCTTGGGGTATGCAAGTAAAGCATCAGAGGCACTGGAGAAGAACCTGTGGATACTATACCACCATCTCTAAGTGCAAATGTTGCTCTTCCTCGCTGCTTTTGATCTAATATACTTGTCCAAAAGCTCACAACAGCATCAAGTTATGGCCCTCTTTAGTGATGCCACCTACAGGTTATCCCTAGTGGGCATCAGTATTGTCCCAACAGACACCACGCAGGTACAGGTCTGCAGTTCTGGAGGGACAGGGTGCTGGGTAGTACCCACTGGAAGGGAAATGCCATCAGGCTGAGGGAAAGGGTCTGCCTGGCAGAGTCAGGCTTTAGGTATGCCATTCATAGAATCATAAACTCAGAATGGTTTGGGCTGGAAGGGACCTTAAAGGTTCTCTAGTTCCAACGCCTATGGGCAGGGACAGGTCCTACTAGACCAGGTTGTTCAAGGCCCTGTCCAGCTTGCCTTTAAACACCTCCAGGCACAGAGCCCCCACATCTTCTCTGAGCCACCTGTTTCAGTGTTTCATCATCCTCACAGTAAATAATTTCTTCCTAATCTCCAGTCTAAATCTACCCTCCTCAAGCTTCAATCCATTTGTATCCAAATGAAGCAGGTGTCTGGGAGAAAGCCAGGGATTTGCCAAGGTAAGTCATGTCACTATCCTGGCCACCTCCTACAAACAAAGACCATTTTCTGCTAGCACAGGGAGAGTAGCAGATGTTTGCCTGGATGTCAGCACAACATTCAGCACCATTTCCCACAGCCATCTGGCCAAGGCATGCACCAGATGGGTGTTCTGTGAGGCCTGTAGGAAACTGACTCACAGGTTGTGCTCAGAGTTTTCACTCGGGTCTGCCAGTTTGGGAGGCTTCGCTGTGCTCCACTGAGAATAGGATTGGTGCTAGTTTTACCCAGGAGCTGTCTTCTCCCTTGCTGGTCTCGGTGATTTCTGCTCTTCCATAGTGCAGTGAAAGAGACCATCCGGAGCCTTTTTCTTGGAAGAAGATCATCCTAAAGCGTTTGTCTTCTGTTTTGAAGAGAACACTGTTTCTGCAAGGCTGCAAGCTGCCTGACTGCTTTAAGGATGATGGCTTACACTCAGCACCGGGTGGCAGCACCCTTCACAGTGCACTTCTAAAGTCGCAGCTCCTTCACCTCAGCCGCACAGAAATCCCTCTGTGTTACATGATTTCCAGTGCCTTCTGGTATCCTCCCTTCCACTCCCTCTTACTCTCTGCTGTCAGTAGACTCCTCACTTTTCCTGTCCTTGGTCAGGACCACTCAGAGAGGAGCTGATGATCTTGTGGGGTGAAGCAGAGCAAGGGATGGTGTCCTTAGCACAGAGAAGGCAGGAGGTGAAATGCAGCCAGCCTATGCTGCTGGTGGAAAAATGAGGAAAGTTCCTGACGTTAGATAAGAAGTTCACAGGATTTGCTCTCTGCCAAGGGAAGCTGATGCAGCTTGTTCGGTCCAGATCAAGCTGGCTGTGTTCTCTGCCTTTTTCCTGCTCCAGTCTTTGTCTTATTTTTTCCTTCTTCCAGACCCTTGACCGTAAGTATTTAAAATACAGGCTTCATGCCTGAGTGCTTCTTTTGGAGAAGCAGAATTTTCCGTGCTACCTTTTTCTCAGCTGCCTAGGGAGGGAGTCAGGGCTGACAGCCAGCCTAGTGCTGTGTCCAGAGAAACTCTGGCACAGCCACGGTTAACCTTCTCTGCACATGAATGTCCTTAAGCTCAATGTGAGTTAACCATTTCAGCTAAACAATGCAGCATTACCCTGAGGGAATAGAATGGAGGAGTTGCCATACAGTTGTTACTTTGTAGTGTGTTTCCTAGACCCTAATTGTCCTTCACTTCCACAGTTTCAGTGATGCTTACAAGTACTGGTTCATAGATTCATAGAGTGGTTTGGATTGGAGAGGGCCTCGAAGACGATCTGGTTCCAACTCTACTGCCATAGGCAGGGACACCTCCCGCTAGACCAGGTTGCCCAAGGCCTTATTCAGCCTGGCCTTGAACACCTCCAAGCAGGGAGCATCCACAGCCTCCCTGGGGAACCTGTTCCAGTGTCTCACCACCCTCACTGTAAACAATTTCTTCCTAATCTCCAGTCTGAATCTGCCCTCGTCAAGCTTCAGTACATTCCCTCTCATACTATCAAGCCCTTGTAAAATGTCCCTCCTCAGCTTTCTTGTAGTAACCCCCTGGAGCCTTTTCTTCCCCAGGCTGAACAGCCTCAGCTCTTCAGGTCTGTCCCCATAGGAGAGGTTCTCCAGCCCTCTGATCGTCTTCATGGCCTCCTCTGGACCAACTCCAACAGTTCCATGTCCTCCTTGTGCTGGGGGCCCAGAACTGGATGCAATGCTACTGGTGGGGCCTCACAAGAACAGAGCAGAGGGACAGAATCCCCTCCCTGTCCTGCTGCTCACACTGCTTTTGGTGCAGCGTGGCTGCCTTCTGTGCTGCCAGCAACCATTGGTGGCTGATGTTGAGTTTGTTATCAGCTGACACCCCCAAGTCCTCCTCCAGACTGCTCTCAAGCCACTCCTCACCCATCCTCATTGTATATAGGAGGGAGAGACAGGATAGGTGCATGTACGAGGGGGAAGGGCTGTTTTTATAAGCAATCATTGTGGTAGGAGTCTGTGGTGCAAAAGTCTGTTTTTTCCTAGGACAAATATTGGAATGCTGTGGATGAGCTGGCTCACCACTGAAGCAGTGTTCTTCTAGCACAAGGAGGAAGCACTTGACTCTCTAGTGGTTGTGGCTAGAATAATTTTCTTCATTGTAGCTGGTATGGTGCTGCGGTTAGGGTCTGTGAGCAGTGCTGATAGCATGGGGATGTTGTAGCTGTTGCTGAGCAGTTGCTCACACATCATCAAGATCTCTCTACTTCTCAGCCTACCTGAGTAAGCTGGGAGAGGACACAGCTGGGACAGCTGACCCAAACTGATCTAAGGGATATCCCATGCCACATGACACTGTGCCCAGCAATAAAAGCTGGAGGAAGGAGTTGTAAAGACCTATGCCATTTGTCTTCCCAGGTCCCTCTGAGGCACGATGGAGCCCTGCTTTTGTGGGGACAGCTGAACACCTGCCTGCAACGGGATGCAGCGGATTCATTCTTTTGGCTTCGTTTACATAACAGCTTTTGCTTCACTGGCAAGCTGCTTGATATCAACCTGCCAATCTGGGACCCTTACACTCTGACCCTTCCTGTTCTCGTCCCCGGCCTGCAGCAGGGACATGAGCGAGTGGCTGCATGGAACCGAGCTGCTGATAGGGCCTGAACCACAGCACTCCCCTCAGCAAGCAGGAATGTGAAGCAGAGGCTGGATGGAGCTGTTAATACAGAATCCTGCCCCAGCTAACTCACTCTGCATCAGCTGCCTTTGCCTTCACTGGCTCTGCTCTCAGAGCAGCTCAGCCCCAGCTGAAGCCAAGTGCTTCTGCATGGCACCATCTTCTCCTACGTAAGCGCACCTGACATTTTGTGTGCCGCACCCCAGCAGAGAGGCATGAATCAATTGTAGAAGTGTCAAACCCCCTGTTGTGATTCGTGGGATCCTCCAGATTCTGAGCCAGAAACTGCCCAGCTGACGTGTGTAATGTAAGAGAGGAAAGAAGCCTGTTGAATGTGACCCCTCTGCCAGCAGCAGCTGATGCTGTGCCAAGAGTAACCCTGGAAATTCTCTGTAGCACACCACATTGTCTTGTGGTCTACCCAGAACCTCAAGGAAAGCAGCCTTATACCTCACTAATCTCTGCATCTTGATAAGCACTGGGGTTGGGATGGGGTGGGGGCAGCTGTGATTTCAGAAGAAATGGCCTATGTTTGAGCACGGCGAGGACCTGGCAATGTCAAGAGAAGGATGCCAGCATACTGAGGACTTGGCTCTTGGGGGTGGCAGATCAGGCCACCAGCACACCAGGTTTTGAAGGATGAAGAGGAAAAGAAGACCATGTCAAGAGGTGCATGGGTAATGACATGGGCATAGAGGCCCAGCAGCAACAGCTTAATCCCCTGCTTCAGGCTGGGAGGTGTGGGAGAACATTCTTATGCCCAAATGAGGAGAGCAAGGACATTACCACACCTTCAGGCCTGCAGGACAAATCCTCCTCTCCCCGGGGTGATTTGCAACCATCAAACTGAGCTTGTGGAGTGCTGACATACAGGAGCCTGGGTGGAATCTTGGCTTGCTGGGTAATGCAGGCCATTAGGGTTGTTAGAACAGCAGACAGTTGCTTTTTAGACAAACCATAAAATCACAGCCCTTTAGGGACAGGAGCTCTCTCTCCCCAGGGCCTAGGTACAGCAAAGCCTCTAAGCTCTTAACCTGCAGCCACAGGAATAGTATTTTGACTGGAGAAGAAGTTGAAGTCTTCAATGTTTTAAGGGGGATTTCCAATAGGTGGAGACCATTCCTCTTGCTGTTGTCCCTAATTTCCTATAGTCAAACGGGTCTGGCAGAGAATGATGGTCCTAAACCACCAAGCAAGACCTGGAGGAAAGGCACAGCATGCACTTACCACAGCAGTGAGGTGTGGGGTAGTGGGCAAGGAGGGAGCCAGTGATGCCTTCTGCCAGCCCCTGCCACCTTGCTGTGAGCTTCCCACACCTCCCACCTGCAGCCAGCAGAGAAGGGGATACCCACTTGGGGGTCTCTGCTGAGCCCTTACTTCCCTGCGAGGCTGCCGGAAGCCCCAGTGACTGAGGCAGCTCTCTACGTATGATGGTGCCATGCTCTAGCAGCACTTTCCACGGCTTATTAATTAACTTGCACCCACCCCTGGGAACACCTAGCCGCTCCCTTTGCCCTCACCTATTGCAGCCATTCATAGCAGCAACGGGATGCTAGAAATAGAGCCCCACAGACCAGAGGAGTATTGGAGTCGATTTGCTAAGGAGACACTTTCCAGCTGGCAGCAGTGAGGCAGCATGAAAAGCTCTGCGTGCTCTTCAAGGTAAGAGGAGAGGGAGCTGAAGGCTGTGGGTGCAGAACTGAAACGCAGATTGCAGAAAGGCCTGGCTCAGGTGAGCCCTGTGTGGTGTTACTAACCTGCAGAGTTCGTTCCGGTTTGCGCCGGGGCAGGTCCGTGTCTCCATGAATCTTTCTGTCCTGTATTCCAAGTCTTTTAACTTGAAAGACCCTGCTTAGGTCAGCAGAGTTCTGTGCTTCCCAGCTTAAGCCAAATGAACAAGAAAGCTGTCCCCAGCCTTAAAGCAGCAGCAGCAGCACTTCCAAGTGAGACTGAGAGGCAGTTTTCCCTTTCCATCCCAGCTGGGACGCGGCACAGTGCAGCTTGGAAAGGTGAGGTTGAGCCTCCACTGGCTGCCCTGCTGCCAGCCTCACAGGTCTTTTGGGTTCCTAGAAGAACTTTGTGTCTTAGCAATCAGCTCCCAGGTACTTCCTCAAAGGGCTCCCAGGCTAGTGCTTGGGTGAGCGTAGGGTGATGTTTGAATTGTGCCTTTTGCTCTTGAGCTTTGCTTTGCAAAAAGCTGTATTCATGGGACAAAAAAGTAGATGGTGACTCTCTGGTCATACCCTGCAACTCTTGCCCATGTCCCTCACTCCTGAACCCCTCCATCCCTTGCCTTGGCTGTGTGCAGTGAGGTGAATGTGGCTGCAGTCCCCTGCTGTTGCCACTCCCTGCTTGTTCTTGGAGCTGGCAGGCAGATACCTTCCCACCCATCCATCTCTAGGCAGGGCAACAAGCACCATGCCACAGGTAGCATTGTTTGGCACCCCTGGGACCAGAAGCCCATTGTTTCTGCACAGAGACTGGCACCTCTGTAGCCCACGTTTCAAAGAAACTCTTACTCCTTTGAAACCACCATTCCAGGAAGCTGCCATGGGTTTGGCAAGCCTGGCAGAGGCTGGACAGCTGCAACTCACAGCAACAGCATGGATGTGGCTCATCTGCAGGTTGCTATTGTCTTCAGGATGGTCCCAAAAGGAGTGGGGTGAGCTCTGCACAGCCCCTCAGGGGCTCACATTTGAGCCCATAACTCCTCCGTGGGGCATATTTGGCACTGCAATATCAGTCGTGGTGTTGTCGGCAAACTTGCTGAGCAGATACTCTGTGCCCCATCAATGTCATTGATGAAAATGTTGAACAGGACTGGCCCCAGCACTGATCCCTGGGGGACAGAGACACTAGTCACAGCCCTCCAGATGGACCTGGCACCATTGATCACCACCCTCTGAACTCTATCTTGCAACCAGTTCCTAACCCACCTCACTGTCCACTCTTCCATCCCACACTTCCTCAGCTTGCTCACTAAAATGCCATGGGAGAAGATGTCAGAGGCCTTGCTAAGGTCAAAGTAGACTACATCCACTGATTTCCCTGAATCTACCTATTCAGTTACGGCATCATAAACTGCTGTCAGGTTAGTCAAGCATGACTGCCCCTTGGTAAATCCATGTTGATGACTTCTGATAAACTTCGTCTCTTCCAAGTGCTTTGAGATGCCCTCCAGCAGGAGCCGCTCCATCACTTTTCCAGGGCTGGAGGTGAGGCTGACTGCTCTATAGTTTCCTGGAACCTCTTTCTTGCCCTTTTTTGAAGACTGGAGTGCCACTGGCTCTCTTCCAGTCCTCAGGCACCTCTCCTGTCTGCCACAATTTGGCAAAGATGATGGCGAGTGGCAGAGCAATAACCTCAGGCAGTTCTCTCAGCACCCTTGGGTGCAGCTCATCAGGGCCCAGGGACTTGTGAATGTTTAATTTGTGTAACTGATCCCTAACTCAGTCTGCACTGACCAGTGGGGAGCAATCTCTCCTCCAAGCTTCCTCTCCTTCATCCAGGGTCTGGAGTACATAGGAGAGTTCAGCCTCAGGTGTAAAGACTAAAGCAAAGAAGGCATTCAGCAGCTCTGCCTTCTCTGCACCCTCAGTTATCAAGGCTGCCTCCTCGTTCAGCAGTGCCCCCACACCTTCCCTGTGCTTCCTTTTCCTACTGACGAATTTGAAGAAGCCCTTCTTGTTCTGTTTGACTTCCTTTGCCAGCTTCAGTTCCAAGAGGGCTTTGGCCTTCCTTGTTGCCTTCCTACAAGCCCTGACTACTCTATAGTTCTCCCAGGTGACCAATCCCTTCTTCCATGAATTGTAAGATTCCTTCTTCCCTGAGATTTCCTTCAGGAGCTCCTTATTCAACCATGCAGGTCTCCTAGCACATCTAACTGATTTTTTATTCAGGGGAACACACCCAGCTTGGGCTTGGAGGAAGTGGTCTTTAAAAATTAGCCAAGTTTCTTGGGCTCCTTTCCCCTCCAGAGCCTTAGCCCTTGGGATTGCTGCAAGCATGTCCCTGAAGAGCACGAAGTTAGCTCTGCAGAAGCCCAGGGTTGCAATTCTACTTGTTGCTCTGATTCTGCCCTTTAGAATACTAAACTCCACCATGTCGTGATCACTGTCCCCAAGGCTGTTCCTGACCTTAATGTCCTCAACCAGTCCCTCTTTATTTGTTAATACAAGGTCCAGCAGTGCACCTCTCCTTGTTGGTTCCTCCACTACCTGCATCAGGAAGTTATCGTTGTTACACTGCAAGAGCCTTTTGGACTGTCTGTGCCTGGCTGTGTGAGCTTCCCAGCAAATACCAGGGTGATTGAAGTCTCCCCCGAGTACCAAGGAGTTAGCTCTAGAGACTACCTCTAGCTGTCTGTAGAAGGCCTCATCAACATATTCCTCTTGGTCTGGTGGTCTATAGTAGACCCCTACAACAATTTAGTCTCCTTTCCCACATCCTCTAATTCTTACCCCCAAGCTTGCAACCTGTTCTGCCCCCTGCCTTGGACAGAACTCAGCACATTTCAGTTGCTCTTGCACATAGAGGGCAACTCCCCCACCTCATCCTCCTGGTCTGTCCTTCCTGAACAGTCCAGAGCCATCCATGGTAACATTCCAGCCGTGGGAGCTGTCTCACCATGTTTCAGTGATGGCAATTATATCATAGTCATTCAGCCTGACACACATCTCCAGCTCCTCCTGCTTACTCCCCATGCTCCGTGCATTGGTGTGTAAGCATTTCAGGGAGGGAGTTAGTCCATTAGCTTCCACTCTTGTTGTCCTGCCATTCCCAGCCCCTTCCATGGCCCCCAACCTAGCAGTAAGCTCTGCATGTGCTGATTCCTCATTGCTTGATCCCCGTGGGACAGCTCTGCAAGATTTAAAGAGTTCTTGTGTGTCCCCAGTGTGCTGCAGGGTGACAGGCTGAAGGCTCCTATTAGCCTCCCTCCCTGATATGCCATATCTTGCCTCTTCTCCAGCACACAACTCACTGTTACCTACCTCCCCCAAGCCACCAGTGGAGCTGACACATGGCTCCACAATTGTCTCAGGCTTGCCTGTAGTAAGTCTGGCTTCCAGCCTCCCCCCCTTCCAACCTAGTTTAAAGCATGATTAATGATCCCAGCCAATCCCTGCGATATAAACCTCCTTCCACTTGGAGAGAGGTGCAGCCCATCTGATGCCAGCAGCCCTGGTGTCATGTGGGAGACCCATGGTCAAAGAAGCCAAACTCCTGCTGGAGGCACCAGTCTTGAAGCCAAGCACTGAGCATGTGAGTCCTCCTCACTCTCTCTGGGTCGGTCCCTTCAACAGGGAGGATAGAAGAGAATATTACCTGGGCTCCCACTCCTTTGACCACTTGACCCAAGGCCCTGAAGTCTCTCTTTATAGCCTTTAACTTTTTTCTTCCAAGGTCACCATAGCCTTTCTGGAAGGTTAGCAATGGGTAGTAATCTGTGGGCCATAGCAGGGAGGGAAGCCTTCTTATTACATCCTTGACCTGGGCCCCTGGTAGACAGCAGACCTCCCTTTGGAGTGGGTCAGGTCTGCATATTGGGCCCTCTGCACCCTTCAAAAGGGAGTCTCCTATGACAATAACTCTTTTTGATGCAAGATGTTTGTATGGAGGGCTTAGGCCGCTTTAATTTTGGGAATTCCTCCAAGCCATATGGTTCACCTCCCTCGCTGGCCAGTTGGACCTGCAGGACATCCAACCTGTTCTGCAAAGGCACCTGGGGAGCGCTGTTAATAACTGAAGCAACACTCCCACCACGGAGGGTGGTAATTTGTTGCCACAGCCCCTTGCTGGTTTGGTAGGGGGAGTTCAGGGGGTGGGAGATGGACCAGGCAGGAGTTTCTTTACTGCCTTGACCATGGACTTGCCTCCCCTCCCTCTTTTCCTTTGAGCTACTGACTTCAATCTGACAGGAGGTGGATACAGGGGGTACTCAACCCTCAGTGTCTGATAATGAGTAATCCTGTCTCTCCATCGGGGCTGCCAGCGCCTGGCACCACCTCTCTATCTCATCTTCTGCTTCTCTGATGTTTCTAAGCCTATAAACTTCATCCTTCAATCTTTCAACTTCACATCCTCCAGCTGCGCTGCTCTTCTGAGTAGGAAATCTACCTGTTCACAGCGTGTACAATTCCCTGGGACAGAGGAGAGACTGAGGCATGCACTGCTGCCTGTGGGCTGCCTCTTAGCCTGTTTCACTTCAACCTCCATCTGCAATCCCATTTCCATCTTAGCTGGCACCAGGAGCCTGCCTTTCTTCTGCCGGGTGGAGACCACTATGCTTACCTACTGTGGTGATGTGCTTATGGGCCAGCAGGTCAGGGGTTGGGTTGTGTGGGGTTTGGGGTTTTTTTGTTTGGGTTTTTGTTGTTTCTTTGGGGTTTTTGTTGTTCATTTGGGGTTTTTGTTGTTGGTTTGGGGCTTTTTTGTTGTTTGTTTGGGTTTTTTTGTTGTTCATTTGGGGTTTTTGTTGTTGGTTTGGGGTTTTTGTTGTTGGTTTGGGACTTTTTTGTTGTTTGTTTGGTTTTTTTTGTTGTTCATTTGGGGTTTTTGTTGTTGGTTTGGGGTTTTTGTTGTTGGTTTGGGGCTTTTTTGTTGTTTGTTTGGGTTTTTTTGTTGTTCATTTGGGGTTTTTGTTGTTGGTTTGGGGGTTTTGTTGTTGGTTTGTTTTTTTGGTTGTTCGTTTGGGTTTTTGTTGTTTTGTTTTTTTGTTGTTTGTTTGTTTGGGGTTTTTGTTGTTCGTTTGGGGGTTTTGTTTGGGTTTTTGTTGTTTTGGGGTTTTGTGGTTTGGGTTTTTTTGTTGTTCATTTGGGGTTTTCGTTGTTTGTTTGGGGTTTTTTGTTGTTCCTTTGGGTTTTTTGTTGTTCCTTTGGAGTTTTTTGTTGTTTGTTTGGGGTTTTTTGTTGTTTGTTTGGGTTTTTTGTTGTTCATTTGGGTTTTTTGTTGCTCATTTGGAGTTTTTTGTTGTTCGTTTGGAGTTTTTTGTTGTTCATTTGGGGTTTTTTGTTGTTCATTT
>WAAF01020216.1:0-27781 GCA_013400475.1 Tricholaema leucomelas
ACTGGATGATCTTGGAGGTCTCTTCTATGATACACAGCAACTGCTCAGTTAGTTGGCAGCAGCTATTTGACGCAACATGTAAGACTTGGCCAGAAACCTTTTCTGAACTGCCAGTACTGACTTGCAGTGCCCTCTTACACTGTTGCCGCTACATTACCAGAAGCAGTGCTTGAGAGAGGAATTCAAATGAACTGTTAGGAAATTAGCTGTACCATTTTCCCCCCTCCCTCCAAGTGTAATCAATAGAAGTAGTGTAGGAAGGCAGTGGGTTGTTTTCATTTTACTTGTCATCTAAGTCACTTCAGTTTACTTATCTCTCTCTCTAACACTGCTGGTGGTGCATAGCATCTTTTGTTTACAGTTTACAGCTACTAACTTCAGAATCCATTAGCTTCCATTTCCCTCCCAGTTCATACTTGACAGAAAAAAACCAAAGTGTCCCACATAAGTACCTCACCTAGAGCTGCAATTCATTTTCAGTCCCAATATTCTCTCCACAATACATCAACAAGAGCTTGGACTTATTTAGAAGTACACTAGTGCTACTGATCATCAACCACCAATGTTCTTCCTTCCCAATGGCTACAAGAACTGCTTCTGTACTCTTCCTTTCAAGATTTAACTAAATGCACATCACAGGTCAATGCAGACCTTTAAGACATTTCCACATTTTTCCAAAGCCATACGCCCATGGGTAAAACCCCTTCCATAAGACAGCTATTCTAAGCCAGTGTCTGGCACTTCCATAAGTAGAAAGCAGGTTCTAGGACATAGTAAGAAACCCTCACTTTCATCATTCAGTGAGTACCCCATTAATTCTCTTACCTGACTACGCCGCTGTTTCAATTTGATCTTAACAAGAAGAATGAGGCAAACAAGAGACACAACCACAAAGAAGGCCAGGAAAATTCCCATGTCGAAGTACTCAGTGGGTTGCTTAAAAATTAAAACAAAACCGTTACTTTTAAGTTTTATAGGTTAAACTTGAATTTCCTCTTCCTTTCTCTTCTCTGCTTTCTCGGTGGCTGTTAGCACACGCAGCCAGGCACAATGGCCAAAGTCGAAGCACACATGTTCTGTTCATCAACCAGCATGCTACAAGATAGCTCTCAGGCTCCATATCTCATGGCAGGTAAATTAAATACACAGAATACCAGTCACAAGGCATCAGATTTACAGTGTCTCTGAACCCATTCCACACAGCCTGGATTTTTGAAGAGAGTGAATCACAATAATATGAATTTTGGTGAGTTACTGGTTTGCTTGCACATTTAAGTAAGTGAAAACCAGTATCTGAATTTTCAGCAAATGGATCACTTTCCAAATACATTTCATAACAGCAGAATTCCACCAAAAAAAAAAAAAAAACCAAACAACAAAGTGGCAACTGGGACATGGACAACCTGCAGTTTTGTTCCTCTTCTGTAACTACGTGTAGAGAGTGTTTAAAAAAAGCTCTAAGAAAAGCTTCTACTTGTTATAAAACATCAAATAATTAACTCATGTTTAAAATAAAAGAGAATTATTACATAACACAAAGCAGATTACCTAATAAAACTGAAATACCAGAAGCATGCAATAATTTAATTACAGAAAAAACTACTACTATATAACATTCGTAGTCATTTATACATTCAAAATGATCCTTATAAAAGACAGCAGATGCTACACTGTGGATTATGCACTTCCAGCTAGTGTAGCTGCTTGTTCACAGTGCAGCTCAATTTATTTAGGTCAACAGAATTTCGTATGTGTGAACGCTCACAGGGAGCACCAAAAAAATCTTCACACTCAGTGCTGTTAGCAAGCACTGCATAAACTAACAGCTGGGCAGTGCCTGCATAAAGTTCTCAAAGTCTCACCCGTGGAGGACGATGCTGAATCCTTGCTCGTGCTACCTTCTGCTTGTTAACTATGTTCATCAGCTTGACAGCGTCAGCACCTTTCACATACACCACTGGTCTCTTCAGAGGGTCCTCTGAGCCCTGGTTCAGCTAGAACAACAATAACAAATCTACTCAAAAAGCACATTTCAAGAAATCTATCTCTCTTTTGGACAGTGGAGAGAGAAGGAACATCAATGTGGAATGAATTCAAGCACCAACTGCTCTCTTCTAGTATCGACCTTCACTTAAGTAAACCTGTAAGAAACTTTTTACTTAGGCTGCTTGTTTAGGGTTTTTTGTTTGTTTTACAGACCTTCAGGAATGGTGTGGCCAGCAGGAGCAGGGAGGTCATTCTGCCCCTGTACTCTGCACTGGTTAGACCACACCTTGAGGACTGTGTCCAGTTCTGGGCCCCCCAGTTTAAGAGGGACATTGAGACGCTTGAACGTGTCCAGAGAAGGGCAACGAGGCTGGTGAGAGGCCACGAGCACAGCCCTACGAGGAGAGGCTGAGGGAGCTGGGATTGTTTAGCCTGGAGAAGAGGAGGCTCAGGGCAGACCTTATTACTGTCTACAACTACCTGAGGGGTGGTTGTAGCCAGGAGGAGGTTGCTTTCTTCTCTCAGGCGACCAGCACCAGAACAAGAGGACACAGCCTCAAGCTACACCAGGGGAAATTTAGGCTTGAGGTGAGGAGAAAGTTCTTCACTGAGAGAGTCATTGGCTACTGGAATGGGCTGCCCAGGAAGGTGGTGGAGTCGCCGTCCCTGGAGCTGTTCAAGGCAGGATTGGACATGGCACTTGGTGCCATGGTCTAGCCTTGAGCTCTATGGTAACAGGTTGGACTTGATGATCTATGAGGTCTCTCCCAACCTTGGTGATACTGTGAGACTGTGAAAACTAAGATTAAGGATAAGAAAATGTTCTTTCTGAAAGGCAGAGCAGAGCTGAGTGATGCTAGATAAGGAATGGCTCAAGAGCCACCTGGAGGAGAGGGACTTGGCAGTGTCAGTTGACATAAAGCTCTCTGTGGGCCAACAGTGGTCGCTGCCAGCACAGAAGGTAACTGTGTGCTGGGCTGCAACAAAAGCAGCGTAAGCAGCAGGACAGGAAAGGAATTCTGTCCCTCTGCTCTGGTGAGACCCTACCTGAAGCACTTCATCCATCACTCTATGTCCAAAGACATGGAGCTGTTGGAGCAGCTCCAGAGGAGGCCAGGAAAATGATCAGATGGCTGGAGAATCTCCCTATGGCGACAGGCTGGGAGAGCTGGGACTGTTCAGCCTAGAGAAGAGAGGGCTCTGGAGACCTTAGAGCTGCGTACTAGTCTGCTGACAAGCAGATGGAAATGGTATAGGGCAAAGGAATGAGATGAGTAAATTGAACATAAGTGGTGTATGAGAGAGATACCAAATCCACATTGTTGGTATCTACCTAAAATGTGTCTAAAATATGTGGGACATTACCAATGGACTGCCCAATTTTCCTGCTTACAAAGTACTCAATCTGTGCAAATGATAGTGGCAGATTTCGTTGAGACTTTAATCCACACTCCTCTTAGTATTTGACTTGGCTACTGAAAACACTGATAAAACTATTTTTAAGACAGATGGCTTTTGGAAGAGCTAGAAAATACTGAAGACCTGAAATACATAATTTCAACCCAGAGATCTTAAATGCCTAGAAAGCATGCTAGCCTAAGACAAAATCCAATCACTGTTCTTCCATTCCCAGAAACATACTCTCCCTCAAGATGCCTTGTCCAAGAAAGAATGCACCTGATTCCTCAGTAGCTTTTGTGCATTGCCAGTCTTGCTCTGGGTGCTGTTACTCCTCTTCAAACTACGCAAAACTAAGAGACAAGTCAGACTTTACAGAGCATTTCTAAAAACAAGTTTCATTTTTAGTGTGCAGAAAACATTCAGATATATGGGAAAAAAGCCCAAAACCCTGCACCTAAAACCCTTCCACTTGCTGGCGACTTTGCCACCAAACTGTCCGAGAACAATTCTTCTCCTAGTCAGGCCTGCTTCCTATTTCTGCTTCTTGACTGGCAGGAAGGATGGTGGCCTTTGCTAACACTCCTCTCCTGCCTTTCAAAGCTGTCTCTGTAGTTGCTCTGTTGCTTTGTAAAAAGCATACCGAGGAAAGCTTTCTAGACAGCTCCCTTCGGTGTCTTAGGACACTTCCATTTGAATCACAGATACTCCAGATTAGTTTTTCCTCTTTGTTATCCAACTGTCATTGTTTTCCACAATCCCACTGTGAGTACCAAAATGGTATTTATTTTAAAGAGAAATTAATTAGTGTTGCCAGATGTTAAGAGTTCTGAAGACTTTGAGAATAACAATGCATGAAAAACAGGAGTCCAGAGCAGCATGAGAAGGGAGCCAGTCAGGTAACTATAAAGGTTAAGTATGAAAGCTCAGTCCAGTCATTCCTGTTTCTGAATGTTTATACAGGCTGCTGCTGTTACCTACCAACTGACTCGGTCAGCTACTGCGCCAAGCATTGAACCTCCCACCATTTTGTTGGTACACCCAAAACATTCAATCATCCACTAGACTAATTCTCCAGCTATCTGGGACAGTTACACCCAGTTTATTATCAAAAAATCAAAGAAAGATAGCTGTTGCTGCTAGAAGGAAGAGAGCAAAAGACAGTGACTCAGCTTCACAAGTTCAGAGAAGGGTGACTGGAAGTATCTGGAAGCTGTAACACAGAGAGAGAAAAAAAGATGGGAAAAGACTACAACTTTGTGCAGGTGATTTTCTGTTATATAACAGTGGAAAAAATATCCCTGAGCACGTCTGCAAGATCAAGGCTGCAGCCTTGATGTATAGGCAGAGCAGAGCTCCCCAGGGCCTGCATTCCTTTGTCCAACAGACACACATTTTGGAATTAAAGCTGGCTTTTTTCAAACATAAACACTGATGGTCTCTCTCCTTCCTCAGAAATCAGGCTGCACTTCACAACATTCAGCCTCATTTGTTTCTGCTGCAGAGGAAACAGTAGTTTTCTTTCAGGACAAAACCAAACCAGATACAGATTATTTCTATGTTTGCTGCCTTTCCTCTCTCTACTAAAGTAACTCAGAATTGGCTGGAAGGATCATGTCAAAGCATTTCACAGAGACATTACCCTACCTACTTCAAATGAAAAGATGGAAGTTGTACCAAGACCCCCAAAAAACCAAGAGATTGCTTGTCCGTAAAAATACGTAGACCAGAAATCATCAGCTGTGAACAAGAAATGTATTCACATTTTGAAAGAATCTTGCTTAGAACCACGTTTGAAAACCTTTTTGCAGCCTCAGATACAGTAGCTGCTAACAGCAGTATTGATCACAAGATGGGTAGGGGCAAACATCCCAGGTTTTGTGCTCACAGCTGGGTAAAGACAAACTCTTTCACTAGGTAACAAGTCACCAAAGTTTTGCCTCCATCCTCAATCCTGGACCTGGATTCTAGCAAAGGCTGGAAGAAAACTGTAACTCCCTAAACTTTTCTCTTTCTACCACATTCTCAACAGTTCCACTGCTTCCCATCTGCCAGAAGGTGAGCAAGAAAACCACGGCACTATGTTTCCCAGGGTCAGTAGCTGCAATCATTAAGGCAGGTGTACTCCTCGTGAGACCTGTAGGTCATCAAGTCTTGTTTTGGCAACTTCAAAAGAAGTCAGCAGAGGCTGTAATATGAGCCGGCTCTGTTCTTCATACCTGATCAATGGCATCTGGGTTTTCAGAAACATCAAAGATGACTGCTGTGGCTCCTCGCTGTACTGCTCGCTTTGCCTGCAATAAGAAAGACAATCTCAGTCCCACTCCAGAAGATGACTTACCTCAAAAATGCCTCCCTCTCATTTCCAGGTATCAAACGTAAAACGTTGTGTTTCTCTGTAGTTAGAACTGAGTAATCACAAACACAGAGTTCCTGGGTCAGCATGGAATGCAGTTAAACCTTGCTATAGCTTCTACAGTCTCTCTGCCCCTTTAATCTCAAACTCCTCCTTCAACATACTTTTAAATTAATTCAAATGTGATTTAGATGCTCTAAATGTAAGATTTTTAATTAAACTGTGTTCCTTTTCTCCACATTACTTGGAAGTGCTATTAAAATCAATCTTCCCTGTGGGTGGTGAGACAAACTCAACAGCACAAAGATAAAAGAAAAAAAAAAGCGAAAGGGGGGACAGATTCTTCACATCTCTTCAGTGCCGCCGACAAACCGGTGCGCCACAACGCCTGCAGGCAGTGCCTCAGAGAACACCGCTCTTTCCGACCGTGGGAGGTCAGGATTGCTGCACCTGGCACTTCTGGTGGAGGTGGTATCAGACCTACTCGAGTGCATGGCTTTCCATCCAACACCTGGAGTTAACCAACAGCATGGAGCAGATGTTCGAATATGTTAAAATCCTCTAGAATAGAGAAAACAGCATCTTAAGACTAAGACAGGGCATTTTCAATTGCGTCTGCCTCTGTAAATCTGTTTCAAAGTGTTGCTCAATGGCTCCACGGAGTAAATATTTCCAGTGACTTTTCAAAGCTGCTGCCTTTGTTAGATGCAAAATGCAAGCAACAGTTTCTGCAGGTGATGACAGCTGTCACCACCACAGGCCTACACAGGGGAATACAGGCTCTACGAAGAGACTAGCAGAACGTGAAGTTCAATGGAGTTACGAAACAAACACAGCAAAGTGCTACGTTATGAAATACCACTCAGTATTTTCCAAGAACGTTGGCCAGGACAGAGAAGTTCGTTTGAAGCCCTACAGGTAGCTTTCTTTGCTCTAATCATGTGCTTTATTTTAAATTGACCACAGCCACCAGACAGCATATAAGGGAACCCCTCCCCCAAACAGGCCCTTTCTCAGCCCAGCAGGTATTTGTCCCTTTTGGACACCTGGCTAGTAGCTGATGGGGAGGAAATGTCTAAAGGGATCTACTAACACATGCTGGATCGCATGGCCCTGCGGTGAAGGCTCAGCCAGGCTTCCCTAGAAAGCACCTTTTACAGCCACTCAGTGCTTGCTGCACTCTTGTGGGCCGTTCAGCTTCTTCTCTCAGGACGGTCAGTCACTAAACAAGGCACTTCCATTGGATGTATTTTAAAACACAGGTTGGTAAAGGAAAAAAAATCAAACTTGATTTTGTGCACAATCCGAACGAGCAGCATAAAGCGCCTCAATTCATCACCACCAACATGTAGCTGGTATTCCTTATTTTGTATTGCAAATGCAGATGTCACCAGATGAAAAGTACCAGGAGTCAAAAAATCCTGCCGGAGAACTTAACAGCAAGCGGGCCGAGCCGCCTGCCACCTGCCCCCTTCTACAAACCTGCTGAGCTAATTCAGCTCCCGCCAAGCGTTACCCGCAGCTGGTGCCAGGCTCCAGCCGCCTCTCGCTGCCAGCTCTCACGCACGGCTCGCAGCCTCCGACTGCCGCGCTACGGCCTCCCCGGCACCGCGCTGCCGCTTCCCCGCGGCCCCCGCCCCGGAAGTGACGTCTTGGCCGCCAGCGCGGATGCGCGGCAGCGGCGGGGGACATGGCTAGCAGTGGCTGCCCCGCGGCCGCCCGTGAGTACAAGCCAGGTCTCTCAGCGGCGACCCTGGGGAGTCGGGCCCTATGCAAGACTCCAGGTGCCAGGGTGACTCGTTTGCGCAACGACACCTCGGCACCGGAGCCGACCCCCAGCTCCCGAGCACCCTGCGCGGACACGGTGAGACCGCCTGCCGCATCGCAGGAGCGCCGGAAGGCGGGGAAGGTGGATGCAATGGCGGCACGCTCCGTGGAGCCCCACTCCGGCGCTCCGCGGCTCTGTGGCGTAGCGGCAGCCCACCTGACCTTCCAGGTTTGACTGGCAAGAGATGAGAGCGCTGCCGCCAACGAACCGCAACCACTCCCTCCGCCCGCCTCTGAGCTCGCTTTTAAAACCACTGCACTTTGTTGCGGAGCAAACGAGTGCGAGCAGGCAGAAGCCTGAGCGCAGACACCTCTTTCGTCTGGTATTCGCCTCCTTCGCCTCAGTTCAGGATGGCAGCCGAGACGTCCCTGGTGCCGGCGTCCCCGGTGCCCACCTCGGTCGGTTGACTCTCGGGAGGCCCCCTGGAAGACGCCCCTCGGCTATCCTCATCCCCCCCAAACACTGTAGGATAATTAAAGCCGAAACGTCTTTGAAAATATTCTGTCCCTACTCGGTAATAGGGACGGCTCAAAATAACAGTCCCGCTCAAAATTGTGTCAGTCTCGAAGAGGCGTGTGTCCTTTCCACGATGATCTATTCTGCATGCAAAGGCTGCTCTTAGGCCATTTTTCAAAGCAAAATGACCAAAACCTAGTTTGACAGTGCGTAGGATCCGGGGGAAACAAAACCCCAAACGTTGCACTGGTACCTGCTTAACTTTCACAGTACCCGTGGCGACCAAAAGGGCATTTCTCGGCTCCGTGCAACTGACAAAGCAGTGACGGTGCCAGACGTGGCCCTTTGTGAGGTCATTTGTCATCTGTAGTTTAAATAAATTACTGTATTGCAGTATTCTTTTTTTTTCGTAAAGAGTAATAAAAAAAACCAAACCAAAACAATGTGGTAGCTGCACTTTGAGTAATCCCAATGATTGCTCTGTTCATAGTGACAGTAGCCTCCAGTCTCTTCTTTGTGTTATGAGTCTGAAAGCTAACATAGCAACAGATTGGGAACTGTTCGTGCTGAATGGCCACCATACGCAAGCATCACCATCACAACTCTCTACCTGTAAAGTTTCAGCATCCCAATTTGAGCTCCAGGGAAGCTACATCTGTTTCAGATCAGCAGCTAGCTACCTAATGTGTAGAAATGCAGGGCTCAGTTGTGCTCTAAAAACACTTATGTGGAGAATACTAAGCATGCCTTGGTCCTAGAAGCAAAACTGGAAGTGACAACAATCTTCAACAAGCCCTGTACTGGTGATTCAGAAACCCTTTTGTCCTGAAGCACAAACAAAATAAACCACAAGATACAGGTTAGTTCTAAGTAGGTCTTTATAGGGTTTTCACAAAGATTGTTGTAGCTCATGGAGAAGGCTGATGAAAAGTGGGTTTGAGCTACTTGATAGGAACTCACTGACAACCATTACCAATAAAATGCCTATTAAATGCTGTCTCAGATTAAAGTGCAGAAGAATGTATAGACTCAGCATCCTAGAGTGGATGAGGGCAAATGCATATGACAAAAGGGTGAGGAAAGTATCTCTTCAAACCTCTGGGCCTGAGAAAATTTTAATTATCACCTGAAAGAACAACAGGAAGTTTTGAAGAGCTTTGCACTCCATGCCTCTGGGCCAGGCTAACACAGTAAGGAAGAGATAGCTTCCTTGATGAGACACACTTTCAAGCAGAGGGACCAGATGATTATTAAACAAGTGCACTGCTTCCTCTCATTCAGTAAAACCAGGTAGGACAGCAACAGTCAGAACAGTAAGGTCAGCCACTTGCTGACATCTCAAAGGACTTTACATGCTTGCAGATATGAACACCGAAAGCATCTCCTTTGCTGCTTTCTGGTATGGCCTAAGTTCAATTAATACACTAGTGTTGGAGAAGCCAGCACAAGAAATGCTGCTTAACAGGACTGCCATTGAAGAGAAACCCCCCCACCTTTATTAATGACTTTTATTTCTTTGCCAGAGTTAGAACTCCCTCACAACATACAGCTGTGTTTACATATGAGGACATGGCAGTCTAATGGGTTGCCATGAGTGAATAAATTACAGAGGACTGGGAACTGGAACCATTGGTGGAGAAATTAAAGTTCAGTAATCACTTATACGTTTTCCACTTACATCAACACAGCAATGCATTACACATACATTAAGTTGCTCAGTAACTCCTGTTGAAAACTGCTATTGCTGGTACCAAATTATTTATATTTTTGTTAAAGTTAACAGCCTAGATAAAATGAATGGACTGAAGCAACAAAAAGATGCTGTAGGAGTATTGACTGCCTGTGTAAGCTCACAGGTACATCCTGTTCTAACACTACATTCTCACAAATGCTCTTAAGAACTATCTATCTGACTTCCTGGATTAGTTGGATGGCTCATCCAACTCTTGGAATTCCCTTTTTGGAACTTACTGTACACTAAATAACAAATATTAATTCTAACTATGGTATGTGGTACCTGAAGGAGTTGATTTATTCTCTGGGCTGAGAAAAGTATAAAGATGGGAAGAGAAGCCTGGACAATGGCTGAAATCGTAACCAGTACAAGATGGCAGTAAACTGCTTTTAGCAAACTATATGTGGCTGTTTGAGCTAGATTTGTAGCTGGGACATAAAAATGGAAAAGTACTGGAGTGTCTGAGTGAAGAGGTGAACGTGCCAGGGATAGGCCATAAAACTGCAACAACAGATAAGTTAATATAATTTCACTGGAACATAGAAAAACTTGTATCTGTAAGCAGAGCTTCTACCTCCCCCCTGCTGCACCTGCTGCTGCTTTGTTTGGCTGCTTTACTCCATCCCCACCTCCTCTAAGGTTGCTATATTCTGTAATAGTTTGTTTTGTCTATATTGTTAGCTTAATTGTAAAAATGCAACTTAATTTTCTGACTTCCCAAATCCTGAGTTGTAGTGAACTTTCTCTCTGGGGCATTTTTACAACAAGTTACTGGAGGAGGGGATCCACTCTAACCCATAACTCTATTCCATCAGGTGCCAGCAGTTAGAACTGAGGGAAGCAGTACAGCTCCAACAGATTAATTGTGGCTCTTCCCTCTTTCCTTTCGTTCCCTTCCTCCCCAGTACATGTAAGGCCTCTGGGGGCAGAAAATATAATTGGGTTGCTCTAACTCTGCAGACACTGTTGAACAGAGTACTGAAGTAGTTTATAAATTCTTATTTAGAGCTATGATACAGAAAATGCAGTACCAGGTTCCAACATACCAATTTTACTAGTTGCCTTCTCAGACTTTTCCTCATTTGATTCCGTTCTGTGGACAGAGGACAACTCTGGCACTGAAATAAGCATTCAGACCATACAACATTGGGGTTTAACTTTTGCAGAGAGAAGACTCCTGAGTTCTCACGGATTCTTCAGTTAAGGATGAGCAAACCCAGGAAGCTCTACAGATCAGTGGTTCTGACAGAAAACACCTGCCAGATCTACAGGTCTGCAGAAGCAGATGCTGCCACTGCCAGTTTGGCGTTTCAGGCAGCTGAATGGCATTCTGACCCTGGTGCCTTCAAGAGCCCCACTAAGCTAAGCAGTGGGTGCAAACTGCACCCCCATTCCCTGCAGAGCAGCATTAGATCTTCCACGTGACCTAAATGGCATCACGTGAAGTTAGCCAGTAGATTAATATCATTGTGACTTCTGGTTGGGATAAAGGTTCTCTCTTCAAGCCAAGAATAAACTCTTATAAAGATCAAGACATAGATTTCAGAAAGTTCTTTTCACCTTGATTACGTATCACAGCACAGCAGGCTTCACAGCACTACACTTATTACAGCAAAAAGGAAAGTACTCTGCACTGGACTACTCTACATGCTCCTCCCCATTACTGGGCACAAAAGAGACATCCTATTAAAGAGGAGGGGAAAAAATATCTGAAAAACAGCTCAGTAAAATCTTTTAGTATGTTTAAGAACATACTGGCTGTTAAAATGTCAGCTATCGTGGATACTACTACTCATCTGATGGGGGACATACATCTGGAACACGATCTTCTAAAGTAAGCAAAGATGTGTGTTTCCTAATGACATCTGATTGTTCATTATATATGCAGTTAGCAGCAGCTGCAGTTGGGTAAAAGAAAACATAATGTCATGGGCAGAACAAAGCCCATTTCCATCACAGACTCACAGTTGTACTTGCAAAAGCACAGAACATCAGACACTCTAGTGTCGCAGTCTGCTCCGCTTCGCTTACCACTGCAGAGACCCCACAGCATTATGTCAAATACACATTTTCATTACAATTGGCAAACCTTCTTTTTCTCTCAGAGCTACAGAGAATACAGACAACATCATCTAAACAAGGCTGGTATCCCTAGTCTCCCTCCTACACTGCTATCAGCCTCAATCCAAAATACCTTGCCCCTTGAACCACCACTGGAGCTAGAAAGCAAGATCAGGCCCGTTCTGCAGGGCAGAGGAGGAAGGAGAAAAGGACATCCTCTCCTTTGCAAACAGCAGAAGTTACACATTAACCAGTTGATGCCTCGGTCCTGTTAATGTGCAATGTCCCAGTAACTCCAGAAACCTTGGTGACCCAGGCACAGGCAGGAGGCCATTTCAAACCTCTGCTGAGAGAATGAAAAAGGACCTGTCTTTTAGATTTACACTTGAAAGCAAAGGCAGAACATCACAACAAGACAGTTGCCCCAGCGTAAAGCCCCTTCCTGACTGCAATACTCATGTGGCATTTTGGGGTATGTTTGATAACATATGCCTTCCAGATACAGCATTCTCTGGGTCTGCAACAGTTGCTTTGTCAGTTAAGAAATACGGGAAGAGAAAAGGACAAAGTGGTATTTTTATGTTTTAAAATACATTCACAAATAAAGCCCAGGATGTGTCTCTCAAAACCAACCTAACAACCACCAAACTAAAACAACATACTACTCAGTACTGAGAGGTTCTCACTTCAAATGAGGAAGAACAAACCAAAAGTATCTCTTTCCTGGGGTTAGGGAGAAATACTGTGATCAGTTCTGAAAACAATACAAAAAAGACATTTAATCCTGTTACAGCCAAGCCTGCCGGGTGCAAATGGCTCGTGGTATGTTTCAGAGCCATGCAACTCCATTCCCCCCACTCTGCCACCACAGATCACTCCTTGCTGCTGGCAGAAGGCACAGAGACAAGGGTGAGAGTACTGGAAGAGCAACAGGGACAGGACTGAGGTCTTGAAGAAGTTAACACATTTCACAGAGGACCTGGCACACTCAGCAAGAAGTGGCTGGATGCAGTATGTGACGACTGATGGCATTACACAGAAATGCTGCTACACCTTGTAGTGCCTCAAGCTTTTTCAAGGCCAGACTGGCTCTAAACAATTACTGCCAGAATACAGTGGTTGCAAGATGGGATAATTTCACAGGTTATATACGGAAGGATCAGGTCCTGTAAAATACCACTGGAGCCAACCCAGATAATTCTGAACTTCACCCTTGCATTGAAGGTGTACCAAAAGTAGATGAACCAGAAATAGCAAACTATCTCTAAGATAATGAAATAAACAGACACAGCACCATGTTATGGTGCTGAGAGAAATTACTAAAAACTGAGACACGGGAAAGTGTTGGAGGAGCTGTAAATTAAAGGAACTATCAACCCAGATGGCTGTAAGAAGCCACTCCTATAGCACCCAAGCTGTGTAAAAGGCATGTACCAAAGTTCCTCCCAGCTCAGACTCCAGCCGAGTCCTACCTTCAAATCACAAACTGGCAGGGGGAGCCATCAGAAGGGAAAAGAAAGAACTGCAAGAATCATCTCTGGGATTTAGAATGGCAAAACCTTAAAAAATGTGAAGTCCTGCAGAAGTTCCATCCAATCTCAGTCAATTCCATGGGGAAGTTGGAACCCTCTAAGAAGCAAGTCTCACATTATTGCAGAAAGTTCTTTTCAACTAAACAACAGTTTGGGGCCATGGTTCTAAACCCAGAGCTTTAAGTAAATGTTTAAATATTGTAGAGGAAAAGAGAGCTTTCAAACAGACCCAGCCTGTGTCGGATTATGTAACGAGCACAGAGCAGGTCTGCGGCGCTCACAGCAGTCTATCCAAGGTATACTGCCACATCTAATCCACCAAAAGGGTACTCAAAATGCTGCAGGTCTTTGTGCTCATCAGTATTGCAGTGCTGTCCTCTATCTGCAAGGCAAGGCAAGATACAAATATGACCACAGCACACCAGAAGTGCTGGAAAGAAACTAAGGCAAGCATGACTAAACTGAGGCCAATTTAGGGTATACACCTATTTTGAACTGCAATAAACTGATAGGAATTCATGGTATCCTCTGCTTAGCATCACATGTCTTGCTCAGCCTCATTCTCAAGTAGCTGGCTTTCATCCACTGATATGGTTGATATCTACTGTAATCAGGGACATTTTAGGGTAACACAGTCATTACCTGAGATGATGGAACAGTGAATCCAACTCTCAATACTGACAGAAAACTGAGTGGTCTTTGCAGGGTTATCAAGTGCCTGTGGGAGTGTGTTCAGACAGATCATGCACACCAGGCTGAGCTTGTCAGGCAGCAAATGTGTTTCACACATATTGAAATGCTATGGTGCATTAACATGCTGCTGGAGCATCTCTCCTATGGAGACAGGCTGAGAGTTGGGGCTGTTTGGTCTGAAGAGGAGAAGGCTCCGAGGAGACCTTATTGTGGCCTTCCAGTATTGAAAGGGGCTACAGGAAAGCTGGGGAGGGACTTTTTAGGCTGTCAGGTAGTGATACAGCTGAGAGAATGGAACAAAGCTAGAAGTGGGTAGATTGAGATTGGATGTTAGGAAGAAGTTTTTCACCGTGATGGTGGTGAGTGTCTGCCACAGGTTGCCCAGGGAGGTGGTGGAAGCTTCATCCCTGGAGGTCTTTAAGGCCAGGCTGGATGTGGTTCTGAGCAACCTGATCTAGTGTGAGGTGTCCCTGCCCATGGCAGGGGGCTTGGAACCGGCTGATCCTTGAGGTCCCCTTCCAGCTCTGACAAATTTCTATGATTCTGTGATCCCTCTAGACCTTCTGTCATCTCTGTCAGAGATGAGCATCTGCACCCAAGACTGCAGAACACACACAGAACCCCCAGCCAGGGACTTCAATCTTTCTGAATGAACAAAGATGTGTAAATTTCCTGTGGTATCCAGTCAAATACTGCTGATTCTGGGAGATCCTTCCTCTCTCTTGGAAGCATCAGCTTGGGTAGTAAGCTCAGTATGCATGGTGGGCCAGCTAGTATTCCAGTTTATCTAGCACTCTTCCATGGGCTGCCTAATGCAAGATGAAATGGACTTTCTTTCAAACAGTGATCCTTGGTTTTGAATCAGATTAGCTTCAAGGGCTCAAACTGTGGTGGTCTCTTGTTGTTAGCTGTGTTGAGTCTTTAGAAAAAGAAATTTAAACCCCCTCAGGTTTTTTTTTAAGCCTCAACCAAAAAAACTAAAGCAGAAAAGGAAAAAGGAATAAAAAAGGTGGAGAATTTTTGTTACAAAGGGAAACTGGAAACTTCTCTCTACACAAGCAGAGACATGGCTGTAGTGCAGAGGCCTCAGGGTAAGGATTAAAGAAAAACAAAATAGAAACCCTTCCATCTCTAATTAGGGTCTTCATTTGCCAAAGAGCCGTTCCACAGCGGGAGGAATTACATTCAGGCCGTTGCTTGGATAACGTCTCCCAGCAGGTTGGCTCCTCAGAGCAGGCTGCTCTGAGCCAACAATTTCTGGTTACTTGGAGGCAAGCAGCCTGCACATTGTTTTAACTGGCCTGGCTTTTGCAGCCAGTTTTGCTGAAGAACAATCTTCTATTCAGAATGCAGAGATAAAAGCTTCCCTTGGTTTGAATTAGTCCCATTTCTTTCTCTCTTTTTTTTAAACATGGGAATTATAGGTTTTGGAGTTTGCATTATTTCCCTTGTAGACATCAATGTTTTTCCCCCTCTAGCCACTTGATTCTTTGCCAGTGAAGGCTGCTGTCTGGAGTCCAGCCATTCATCAGCCTCTACCTCGTCATTAACACTGCGGTGCTGGCGGTCACAGCTCATTGCTGGCGACAGGAAATCCTAACTTGCAAGAGGTTAACCACAGCCCATAAACAGCCAGGCTGGCTCATTAGTCCCTTGCAGTCAGCTGAAGGGACCCTCTGGGCGTTTCAACACTGCTCATGGACTCCAGAGTCTATGCTCTCTGTGCTCTTTGCAAACACCATCCCTGCCTTCGCCACCTCTTAAGAGCTCACTATTGGGATCCCTGGGGATAAGGTCTATCTTTATTTCTATCCAAACCAAATTCTTTGAGCATTTTGAAAAATTTCATGTCTGTGATGTATGTCTTGGCTTACCAATTAAACCTAACACCAGTGGGCTGACAACTGAGACATGAATGCATTACAACACCTACATGCATTTGATATTTTTGGTCATTCTGATGAGAAATTCATATTCACCAATTCTAAGGCTATGCAAATGCTGGCAATTTATACCTAACATGTCTAGAGAATTCACACAAGAAATACATCCAGCTTTAATCTTCATGAAATAACCTGTTACAACGGCAAACAGCATGGTCAGTGCTCCCTATGTTGACCAAAAAGCCTACTCCATATTCCTGTTGAGTTCACAATACAATCACTTGATTCACTTGGAGTTGGTCCCATAAGTTAGCACAAACATTAAAATCATCATGTCACCCAAACAGCCACCTCCAGATAGTATCCACCTGGCTCTTGTGAAGACAGAATGTTCTGAGCAGAAAAACAGCTTCTGGCAAATGATCTCAAACATGAAACACAATTCATGTTCCATTAATTTTTTTCTCTTTCCTCTCTTTCACTCTCAAGAAAATATTTGCAAAGCATTCCTACTTCACATCTGCAGTTTCTTACGATCCACTGTTTTCTACAACTGCTGACTGCATCTGCCCATCCTTTACTCTGAACGTTGGAGTCCCTCTGATGCAGCCCTGACCACATTCCCCACTTCTCCAATTTCTTTCAGAGCCTTCTGTCTCTTGGTGCACCAAAATCAGGCGTGTCATTCATCTGTGGAGTCCCACGTAATTCCATTCCCTGCCTGCATATCTGCTCTTTGTTTTCTTCACGTCCTGATCCATTAATCCAATTCTGCTTGCCAGCCTTCTTTTGTGCTCATTTCTCTAATCTAACATAGCTGCACTTCCTTACCCACTCACTTCTCTGCTTCAGACTCCATTTCTATACTCCTCCAAACATCTGTCATTGTGCATTTCTCATTTCAGAGAAATAGGCAGACTCGGTGTGTAGAGAAGTATCTCTTAATGACTGAGAGACTCAGAAGGCACAAAGAACTTAAGAGATGTGACACATTCAGGTATTATTATTTGTATGTGGTGCACACAAGAAGTTTTTACTCAGCCTGCACTTGCATTATGTTCCCTGGGAGTCCTGACTGAGCCCAGAATCCAGTAACATGTGTCTTGCAACAGCTGCTTCTTCAGCTTAAGGGAGAAGCAGCTGTGATCTACAGCTGGTTGGAAAGGAGTGAAGATGGTGGTAGGGACTGCTAAGGACTCAACTTTAAAAGTGGGCATTTATTTGAAGTAACCAATCCAACAACAGCAAATCTAAGGTGTGACCAGAGGGAGAAACACAATAGACAGCCTCTCCTCATGATAGCTGTTGCCCTCCATAACCTCACAGAGCCCACCAAGAGAAGTTAGTAAAATAATACAGTGACAGACTGCTGCCACTGGCTGCCAAGGGAAAGGCCTCCAGCATCCATGAATTAAACCCTGGTAGATCTGCTTCTGAACAACCTGATTCAGCCCTTGTTTGTCCATTCCTTTGAGCACTCTGACTTTGATCTGACTTTGATCCAGCTCTTTTCTTTCCCTCTCTGTCTGTCACTCTGACCCACAGACTACACAAACCTTTCAGATTTCTTTACAGTTCAATTGGCTAGCTTGTCAGTTTTTAATCTACAATCAACCTTTCTCTTCTCTTTTCAGAGGGACTGCTGAAATGAAGGCAGGAAGAAGTCATGAAATGAGAGGATTTAAAGAGGAAAGACATGAAAAAAGTCCACAAAAACTCAAGACTTCAACTACAGTGATGAGACTGCTGCTTCATGCTGCATCCCCATCTTCTCTGCATCCAAACACTTTCACAAGCAATATTTAGAATCACAGAATCAGTCAGGGTTGGAAAGGACCACAAAGATCAGCCAGTTCCAACAGCCCTGCCATGCCCAGGGACACCCTACCCTAGAGCAGGCTGCCCACAGCCTCATCCAGCCTGGCCTTAAACACCTCCAGCCATGGGGCCTCAACCACCTCCCTGGGCAACCCATTCCAGCCTCTCACCACTCTCATGCTCAACAACTTCCTCCTCATGTCCAGCCTGACTCTCCCCACCTCCAGCTTAGCTCCATTCCCCCCAGTCCTGTCACTCCCTCATAGCAAAAAAAAGTCCCTCCTCAGCTTTTTTGTAGCTCACTTCAGATACTAGAAAGCCTCAAGAAGGTCACCTGGGAGCCTCCTCTTCTCCAGACTGAGCAGCCCCAACTCTTTCAGTCTGTCCTCACAGCAGAGCTGCTGCAGCCCTCTGAGCATCCTCCTGGCCCTTCTCTGGACACACTCCAGCATCTCCACATCCCTCTTGTAATGGGGACTCCAGAACTGGATGCAGTACTCCAGGGGGTGTCTCAGCAGAGTGGAGTAGAGGGAGAGAATCACCTCCCTCGACCTGCTGGTCACACTTCTCCTGATGCAGCCCAGGATCCAGTTGGCTTTCTGGGCTGCAAGTGCATTTCTTCTTTTTCATACTCATCCAAATCCCTCTTTTAATCTGTGGAAATAGGCCTGTTGTTACTGTACGGCCTGTGGTGGAGGGAAGCAGAGGCAAGAAGGTGGGAGGCAGAAATACTTTTGGCAAACTGCTTCACTTTACATCATTTTTGTCCTTTTTTGGGTTCAAAAATACACACCTGTCCCTATCGGGAAGACTATCAGGACCAACTATTTATGTCTGTTGTTGTGAAAAATCCAGGTTGTTCCTGAAAAAACATTTATTATCCTCTCTTTTTGACCTTGTCTCAGCTATTTGGTTAGACTTCCAGAAGCCAGTATGTCTATGCTGTACTGCTAGCAGTGGGGAAGTAAGAAATTAAAATGTCAAAAGATAAATGGCACTAAAAATATTTGCACAGGTAACAGTATAATTTAAAATACAATGTTTTAAAGGTGTTTACAGTTGTTTAAAATGGATGTTAGCATTTCAGGTGTCCTGGGCATTACAAATGATAACAAAGAGGGGAGTACCAAGGAGCAATCAGTATGGTATTACAGCACTTAAAACTCTTCTTTGGTGCTCCAGGAAAATGGAAATCCTTTCTTTCTGTTTCCTAGTATATTCTTCAGAATACAGTAAGAAAACCATAGGCATGGCAAGGATTGCAACTATATAGGCCACTGCTTGTCATGGTTAACTCTTGTTTTAGGCAGTGCTAAGACAAGAGGTTACAGACATTAAAAGATGTAAATGGAGACTCTGGCTGATTCAAGTCAGTCTGTAACACTAACCAGAACGCTGATTTTCCCCTCCACAACACAAACTCTCTTTTCAGTATAAACCATGTGCCAATAGTGATCAAAACACAAACTATGCTGTTTATCAGTCCCCTTGTTTCATCATGAAAACCAAGATTAAGTCTATTAACTAGTCCACAGCCAAAAGAGCCTAGTCTCATCCAAGAAACTTCTCTTCTGCTTCATAACAACTCCCTTCTTAACACAGAATGTCTGTGAGTGAAAAAAACAAACAATATTAAGTTTCTTCTCCATCTAGAGTTGGACGTGGCCAGCACTGCCATCAGGAAGAAGAGTTCCTTTCACCCTCCTTCTCTTAACTTGTTCCTGCCTCCACTGGGCATTACACTGCCAGCTCAAACGTAGCCACACAGTCAAACAAATCAACAAATAAAAAACTCAACCAGCTTAAGAGTCAGCAATTAAATTTTGCTGTAAATTTTGAAACTAGTGCCTTGAAATGCATTCCAAATGCTTTTTAGATGCTGTTTACATGGGCTGACAAACAAAAGCCATCAAAGGTCACCAGACTGTGGAACAGAGACCACAAATGGAACGTCAACATCTTCACTGGACACAAGAACTGTTCCCAAAGTGACAGCATCTCCTACTGCACGTGGCACGGGACCCGTATCGGAGCGCGTTACTGCAGCTGCCCTTAACCAATTGAATGTATCTGAACAAACAAAGCTTCAGAAACACTGATCAGTGGTTTTAGGCATATCTCACTAATTTTACATCTTGATCTACTCCACAGGTCAGTGGCAATTTCTGAATCCATTTAGCATGTAAGGGTGTTTTCCAATGCATTTCTACAGGAAATCGTTCCAAGTACACATAAAACTGTTACCCAGAAACAAAGACATGCTTTGCGCTCCTGACTGCTTGGTGGAACCGCATGCTTAGTTCAGGCTACTAATACAAAGGTATAAGTTTTGTTTAATCTGCCTTCCTTTTTCATTACTTTCACTAACTCCAAAAGATTAAAATAGACCTGCCACTGGCCATGCTGCTCCTCAAGTCCTAGACCAGATCACTCTTCAGAAATTGAACTATCAATGCAGCCCCATGATTTCTCGGTTGACTACCTTGTAAGTAGCTTTATATTTAAACTGCTAGACAAAAGGGTAGGAGTCACCATAAGACCACTTAATGCAGACTCTAATTATGATGATTTTGGCCCCAAATTAAGCAGTATAATAATAATGATATTGTGGCAAAAGAAGAGATTCTTCTAGTTAGTATCTGTGGGATTTTTTTTAAATAAACTCCTAAAAAGGGGGAAAGTGAATGGACAGAACGAGAGGACACAGCCTCAGGCTGCGCCAGGGGAAATTTAGGCTCGAGGTGAGGAGAAAGTTCTTCACTGAGAGAGTCATTGGCTACTGGAATGGGCTGCCCAGGGCGGTGGTGGAGTCACCGTCCCTGGAGCTGTTCAAGGCAGGATTGGACGTGGCACTTGGTGCCATGGTCTAGCCTTGAGCTCTGTGGTGAAAGGTTGGACTTGATGATCTGTGAGGTCTCTTCCAACCCTGATGATACTGTGATACTGTGACACTGGAAGAACTGTTAGGAGCTTCCTAGTACTGTGTCTTCCTTTGATCTGAAGAAAACAGGAAGCTGTAGTAGCAGGGATTTCCTCCCTTTGTTTGGCTCTATTCTGATGCACATCCTCAAACACACACATCCTATTAATACAGAAGAGTGAAACAAGAACAAAATCCTTCCCTGTGGACTTCGAAGACTGCAGAAAGTGAAGAAGAGCTACTTCTAAACAAATCTTCAGCATTTTTTCACTACCTATTCTGGACTGAAATAAACCCCAGTGGCATTGCTGGATTGTATTTCACTGTCTTGACAGGTGCCGTTTACCTCAAAAACGCCCGGGGGTGGGGAGAGAACAGCGGACTGCACGTTGAGAGGTGCAAGTCAGATGCCGGTGCTGCCACTGCAATACAGTGGATGCAGGCATGCAGCCGGCATTGTAGGCAGCTCTGCCTTTCCCTTCCTGCAGAGCAAAGCTACCCTGCTGGAGCATAAGCTGGCAGGCAAAGGAGAAGGAGTCTCATTGTGCTGTATGCAGAGGAGACAGAAATTCCAGGAGGGGAAAGGTTCCCTTTGAAGCACATGGCACGAAGAGCTTCCCAGTGACCATGGCAACAGCTCAGTGGGTTCCCAGCCTGAGAACCAAGTTACTACAGCCATGCCTCAAAAACAAAAAAGTCTGAAAGAAGGAAAGAGAGCGGGGGAGGTGGGGTTGGGGTGTGGGGGAGAGAAGCAGGAGCAGAATTAGCCTGGCAGAAACTGAACGGCTCCCTGGTAGGCAAATCCAGCCAATAATGCTGGTCGGGTTCTCAGGGTTGCCTTTTCATTTCCAAAGCTTTCTTCTTCCTCTGTCATTCCCCTTCTAGCCCTATTCAGGAGCTCATGAGATCAGTAAAACCCAGGCCTTTGCTTTGCCTGCATGCAGCACTGCCTCAAACAGGGCTGTGCTGTGATCAAAGGCAATGTTAAATCGTAGCTGCCACACACACCCCTTCCCCAGTCAGGGTTCAGTTCTCATGGGCACTCTAGCAGGAGATACATGCTTTAAACTCTTGCACTTCCATTACACCACAGAAATCTGACCAAGAAGGATGAGCAGTTAATACAATCTGCATGGAAATGGGACACACCAACGCTCTACAGCTACCAATCCCACTCAGCACATGGATAAACAAGTGGAGTGAAGCTTCTGAAAACACAGACCAGGGTTTTACTAAAACCAAATCTAAGCAAAACTAAACAAATCCTGCAGAACCAAAACAAAAAGACCACAACCACCAAACCATACACCTTTGCAGAAGATTAGTGTGTAGTGGCATTTAGCTCTGCGGGCAGCTTTTATGCAGTCTCCACATGCTGCTTCTCACTATCCCAAACTTCCCACATCATCTCTATCTATCCCAACACACAAGACTTGTCTTGCATTTCACAGAACATCTTCTGATGGAACTAAGATCTAAAGACAAATCCCAATGGCAATTCCAGCCTTAGGAAATAAACCAGAACCGAAGGGGGAGAATTCCTGTGATGGAGGTAAGAACATGCATGTTCAGTGAAGTCTTCTTGCTACCCACAGCAGCCATTCGCGCAGGCGTGTGTGTAACAAGGCACTGCTTTGTCACTGATCTCCTTGCACAGTACCTGGACAACAGCCACACCTGCAAAGCCGCAGCACACCACTTCATACATCCAAGATGTTTCTGAACATCTGGCCAGTATGTTTCTAAAGCACTGCCTCAGCCCTGCATCTTGTGACATCCACATTATCCCTGGATTAGACGTTGCATCAGGGCAGGCTTGCCTTACGGAAATCTGGAAAAGCATAGCCCCACAGAAAGGCAAACACAGCATCTGAAAGGTTCAAACAGTGCAGGACAAGCCTCCTTGGGGGCAGGATCAATCCAAATAAATGAGGAACAAAAAGCAGGCTTGTGCTCCTGTGCCCAAACCCTCCAGACACTCCCTGTTGAGGATGCAGGAGTCACATCACCACTATTATGCATCCAAATAAATGCTACAGAGCACCTGAGGCAAAGACAGAGTCTGCTGTTCAGCAGGCCAAGCTCCAGGAAGCTTGGATCAGCAGATATCAATATGTCATTCTAGAGGCTGGTGTGTCTGCAGGGACATGGGGAGTAGTATAGAGGACATGGTGGGACTGGGGTCAGGAAAGCAACATCACTATGTCAGGAAATATTTATAACACTGCTCAAAGTATCTGTGGTTTCCACTGTCTTCATCCATTTTTCCACACCTACATCCTCACATGCTTTAAGAGCCTTACAGATGAGACTGAAAAAAATCCTTCCTTAAATGGCTTTTCCCAAGACTCAACTTGGTCCTGAAGTTTATTTATGGATTGCTATGCATCTTTCAATACTCAGTCTTCTCTGATAGCCATCCTCATGAGACCCTGTGCTCAGATTCTATCCTCCTAAGAGCAAAGAAGCATCCGCTGGAATTTCTGTGAAATAAAACCAGTATCCCAAGCTAGGAAAAAAGGCCTTGTCTGATGCCAAAATTCAACAGAAAGGCAGTAACCTCTCAGAGGGATGTTTCTCACCACATACCACAAGCTATACCTGTAGCAAATTTTAGACAAGCAGATGGTTTCACATTTCCTTTGAAATATGGGGGTTTAGAAGCTTTGTTTATAAATACAGAGAGACCAGTTTTACTTATAAAATGTCACCCTAGGGTTTTGTTCCCTGCCCGATACACAACAATTTCACTGCTCCCTTCAAGGCACCATCACTGTCTACCAAAGCCTCAGCAATGCAGGCCAGCAGGATTTTGATGAGCCAGGAAAACTGTACGTGTTTTCAGCTGCTTAGTTACTGGCAGAACTTGTGGACCATGCTCTTTCACACACTTCCAACTACTCTAGACTTCTGTGCTAGTTTGAAGCTACATAGAATGTTTTGGTGAGAAAAACTAGATTACAGGCTGTGAAAGGAAAACAATGGTGGTGTCTACTTCACTCACTGGCTTGCTGAGATGTGTAAAAAAGGAAAGCAAAACATAGATAAGACACTCAGCGCTTCTCTCGCTTGGGCTGCTGCTGAGGAACTAACTGAACTCCATCTCTCTCTCTCTCTAACCTCACCCTCCATTTTGGACTAATCCACTTTGCTTTCTAACCCCCTGGCCGAACCTCCATGCTTCCTTGGGACTGGAGTAAGGTTGAGAGGGGTAGGGGGAAGGTGAGGGGGTGGTTGAGAGCTCCTCCTGGGGGCTCAGATTTCTGGGAGGGGAGTTGTGTGTCTGTATTACCTTTTACCTTGTATACAGTTATAGACAGAAATATAGACTGTAAATATCTGCTTGTCTATTGTGCTAGCTGTAAATATAAGCTTCATTCATATTTCCAGAGCTGGCTGAGTCTAGTCTGGGGGATTTCTAAAGTGGGGGGGGGTGGGGAACACCCAAACCACTAGAACTTCAAATATCAATATATAACCACCTGAATCCTCAAAACAAGGGTAGCTTTCTGTTTTCTGTTAATCTATTGCCTATTAGAAAGCGAGCCATATCCTGGGCTGCATGAAAAGTAGTGTGACCAGCAGGTCAAGATCTGTCCCTGTACTCAACTCTCACAAGACCCCACCTGGAGTACTGGATCCAATTCTGGAGCCCCCAGCATAAGAAATAAGTTACATCACTATCTTTCCCTGAAGCATCTAGTGTCAAAACAGGCAAAAAGGGAATATGTCAGGCATTAGAGGAAGCTTTTTCCTGTTTCATTTCTTGCTGTTTTTCTCTCAGAATGGAACCAACCCTTCCACCAAATCGTTACCTGCACCATCTACCCCAAACTACCCTCTTACCTTTCCTAAGACTGTGAGGCAAGGCTTAGGCTCCAGCTCCGGCTGTTCCAGCTTCACCACTCCTACCCAGCCATATTCATAGAGGTCTTCCTCATCATTGTTATTACATAGTCCAAGTGGATGCATCTGAAATAGAATCAGAAAGAAACCTTTAGCCAATTAGTAGAATTCAAAAAACATACAGATTGCTTTTGAACATCTTTATTTATCACAACCTCACTTTAATTAAAGATACACCAGAACTGAAACATAAGACTGCATATATGAAGAATTTGGCTTGTTTCTGTTGTTGTGAGCTGTCATCTTGCTTATGAGAAGCCACACAAGACTCACACTTAAATGTGATTATTTTACATCTGAGAAAAGGATTTATAAATGCAAACCTCTGTTTTGTATTGCAAGCCACCATTCCACACAAACAGACAGAAAGGTTGCAAACTGTCTTGCAGAGTGACTCACAAAAACCTGACATGCAACAAGCTCCAGAACCAAGGTTTGAGAGGTATCACCACCTTTTAGTTTCAGTATTTGCACAATAGTGACTGTCTGCCACCCTTTGGAATATGCCTGTTGCGTAGCTCAAAGGAAGGTACAAGAAACCCCCCATCTGTTGTGGGACAGTCTCTGCTTCTTTTTAAACACACACAAAGGGGAAGCACCATGAGTGAGAAACTTGAGTTTCCTCTCGGACAGCAGTGTCTCTTACACAGGGCAACAACACACATCTGCCTCCATCCCTTATTTTCGTTCTATCTTCTTGGTCTTTTCCAAGTTGGCTGCTCTTCATTAAGCAAGTCTTTCCTCAAGATTCATCACCACTTCACCTGTACTTTGAGAAAAAAACAAGTCATCGCAGTCCTAGACAGAGCTGCACCTCTGCCCAATGAATCCTTCCTCTTTGTTGTGTTCCTTTTACACGCTGTAGAGCTATCCACAGTCTCATGTGGATGAGCACTTCAACTTACTCTCTTTAGAAACTATGCTGAGGCACATGGAAAACAAAGAGATGCTTGGTGACATCAAACATGGCTTCAAAGGCAAATTTAGAGGTCTTCTAACACTGAGGTTACAGCATTGAAGGATAAGGGAAGAGTGACTGATGTAATTTACCTGACTTGTGCAAGGCATTTGATACTATCTCATACAACATCACTGTCTATAAAACAAAGGGTGGACCACTTGGTGGATGAGGAATTGGCTGGAAATTTGCCTTCACATGCCACTGACACAGCCGTATTCATCCTGGGCGGAATGTTCAAACCCGTGAGCTGAACCCACACCTTTATTCACAAACTTTCAACTAGTTACTAGAAGAAAGCTGGGCTCTGGCTAGCAGAAAAACAGCTGTCACGACAGACAGGACCAAAGCAAGCCAATTCCAGTTGGTAGTGTGACAGCCCAGGCACAGAACACTTATTTTATGTTTCTCACCAGTGCACAGAAAACTGAAAGAGGGAAAAGACTGAACTCTACTAAACCACCACATAACTGCAAATGGATTTTGCACACAGGAAACCGCAAACCCAAATGCAAAACCCAGCATAAGCAGTAAGGAAAACTAATAGGGTGCTGCAAGCTCTGTGCTTGCAGACGCAGAGAACTTACTAGGTACATCTGCAGGCTACAAACTCCCAAAGATTTTGTTGCATCACACTGGAATCTCACCAGAGTAATTAACAAAACAAATTATATTATACCAGCAGTGCTCCCTCAAAGTCTGTATGTTTCAGGAAGGGACAACTGACAAACACATTCACTGCTCAACTGAAAACATGTACATGCAGAGCCAGCTGTGGCTAGACTGCTTGCTCCAGTGAGTCTGAAGAGCCACAGGATCAGCACTAATGCCCGTTGGAGAAAGTCAGATGCACCAGTCATGGGCTCTGCATAACCACTAACACACTGAGGGAACAAATACAGAATCATAGAATCAAGGAGGTTGGAAGAGACCTCCAAGATCATCCAGTACAACCTATCACCCAGCCCTAGCCAATTACCTACACCATGGCACTGAGTGCCTCATCCAGCCTTTGATTCACCTGCTCAAACCAGTAAGTGGCATTATAAAGTCAGTGACAGGTTGTACAATCTACCAATTTATTAATCTTACCATGACCAGAAGCAAGGAGCATGACCTCTGTCCTCACCCACCAGCACCCCTTCCTCTGCACTCCTCATGGACTTCTGTGGTGGTACTCTTAAGCCATAGATGGTATCAGGTTGGAAGAGATCCTTAAAGGTCATCTTGTCCATACCCCCTGCAGGCAGCAGGGACACCTCCAACTAGACCGGGCTGCCCAGGGCCACATCAAGTCTGATCTTGAATGACTCCAGGGATGGGGCCTCCACCACATCCCTGGGTAACCTGTTCCAGTATTTCACCACACTCACTGTGCAGAACTTCCTCCTGATGCCCAACTTAACTCTGCCCTGCTCCGTTTCACACCACTGCCCCTTGTCCTGTCCCCAGAGGCCCCTTTGGACAGTCCCTCCCCAGCCTTCCTGCAGGTCCCCTTCAGATATTGAAATGCAGCTCTGTCTACCTGAAGCTTTCTCCTCTCCAGGCTGAGCAGCCCCAACACTCTCAGCCTGCCCTCGTAGGAGAGATGCTCTTCTCGTTTCTTTCTGAGTGCTCTCATCTGTTTGCATTGCTCAGATGTTTAATGCAGGCCATTTAGAAGTTCACTCAAACCAGCCTCTCCTTCAAGCTCATCCTGATCCCATGACTCATGGATAAGATACCATTGGCAACCTGATCACCTTTCCTGAACCTGATCCTGATCATTGGAGAGGTCCCTGAAGACTGGAAGCTGCCAATGTGATCCCATCCACAAGAAGGGTTGAAAGGAGGAGCCAGAAAACTCCAGAGCTGTCAGCCTGACCTCAGTGCCAGGCAAGGGCATGGAACAGGTCACCCTGAGTGCCATCACACAGCACCTACAGGATGGCCAAGGGATCAGGCCCAGCCAGCATGGGTTTAGGAAGGGCAGGTCCTGTCTCCCCAACCTGATCTCCTTTTATGATCAGGTTCCCTGCCTGGTGAATGTGGGGCAGGCTGTGGATGGAGTCTACCTGGACTGCAGCAAAGCCTTTGACACTGTCTGCCACAACAAGCTCCTGGCTAAACTGGCAGCTCCTGGCTTGGACAGATTAACTCTGTGATGGGTCAGGAACTGGCTGGAAGGCCAAGCCCAGAGAGTTGTGGTGAATGGTGCCACATCCAGTTGGCAGCTGGCACTAGTGGTGTTCCCCAGGGATCAGTGCTGGGC
>WAAF01020216.1:28017-78503 GCA_013400475.1 Tricholaema leucomelas
TTGCTGTCTACAACTACCTGAAGGGAGGCTGTAGCCAGGTGGGAGTTGGTCTCTTCTCGCAGGCCACCAGCAACCTGACAAGAGGACACAGCCTCAAGTTGTGCCGAGGGAAGTATAGGCTGGATGTTAGGAGGAAGTTCTTCACAGAGAGAGTGATTGGCATTGGAATGGGCTGCCCAGGGAGGTGGTGGTGGAGTCACCGTCCCTGGGGGTGTTCAGGAAAAGACTGGATGAGGCACTTAGTGCCATGGTCTAGATGACTGGATAGGGCTGGGTGCTAGGTTGGACTGGATGATCTTAGAGGTCTCTTCCAACCTGGTTGATTCTATTCTATTCTATTCTTTCTCAAAATTGTATTCCTACCCCACCAAGACATTCACTTCCCCACCTCAAAAGAAATATTTTATATAATGCTTTTACAGCTCTTTCAAAAAGCTCTTGGTTTTTCTGCAGGGAAAGCACATCTCCACACACTGACTTATCAGTTTCCATCTCACCTACTGCAGCTGCCTTCTCCCAGAACACACCAAGCCCTGCAGAAACCTTTCTGATCAGCACTGCCAGAGTCACGCTGAAGAGTTCATCACTGAGAGCATGCAATTTCCTACCGGGAATCTCTTCTCTGCAGGAATGTCCCTCTGGCTTCAGCCCCCCAGCCAACAGTACTTCATTCATGCTTCAAGATACAGAAACACAGAATCATTTAGCTTGAAAAAGACCTTTAAGATCATCGAGTCCAAACATTATGTAACTCCAACAAGTCTGATGCTAAACCACATCCCTCAAGCATTAAGACTATTACGACTCCAAGGGCTGAGGAAAGTCAGCTTTGGTGGCCCACTGGTTGGGTTTTTTCCCAATTCACACTGCAATTAAGGACCCCAAAGGGCTTACACAGAGAAGACAAAGGACTCTCATACTTCCTGCAGCAGAGAACTAACCTGCAGAGCAGCATCACATACAATTCCCAGTTCATGAAGCAAAGGCCAGGATACCAAGGCATCCTTTTCCAAAGAGCTGAAGCATGACTTCCTGCAGGTCATGGAGGAGCCTGTGCTGCACAATTATGAATTCGATGCTAGCAAAACCAGACGTGATGCTACCTGCCCTTAACAAAATGACATCCCACCCTGATGAGCCTCTCTCTTTCTTTAAGGCTCTCTCTTGCTTCTGACTTACCCAGGCATTTTGAAACAAAACTCAAGTACTCTCCTCCGTGTTCAGCTCTGTGCTCGACAGAAATATCTGGAGCGTAACAAAAGTATAACAAAATCTGAGCGTGTTGCAACAGTAACCAGAAATGACACTGTTGCAGGGCCAAGGACCAAGCAAGGGATTAAAATTAGCTTGAGCACCCTGGTCCCATCCTCTGGGCAATTCCCAGCCCTCCCAGCACACAGAACTGATTTCCTCACAGAAGTGAGAAAGAAAAACCCACAAAAGAGAGGTTTAAAAATAGCTCACAAACCCATGCCAGGAATGAAATATAATTCCATAGTGGCAAAGTCAGTCGAAATTCCAGACCAACTAAAAGCCACAAAACAACACAGAAGGGCTCTGTGGACCTGCCCCTGTCCTAAAGACCATAAAAGAGAGGCTGGGGCCAGTTCCTCAGTTAGCTCACTTGAGAAGTCAAGCTCTGCCAAGCGCACCAGTAAAGCCAATCTCCATTTGGGAAGTCCAGCTCTGCAAACACCAACTTTAGTAGAAGCTCCACAGATCAATCTTGCTGTAAGAAATTATTCAAACTCCCTCCACACCAGTCTAAACACTTCCCTCTTCCCTCACATACAAGAGGTCAGAGACTTCCCTCCCCTGCACCATCCATAGGTAGTGTCGTTTAAATCTAGCAAGCAACTCAACACCATATAGCTGCTTGCTCACTCCTCATCCCACCACAAAAGCTCTTGGGATAAGCGATAGAATCAAAAGGGTAAAAGTGAAGTAAAAAACATCATTTAATAGGTAAAGCAAAAGGGGGATGTGCAAGCAAAGTCGGATGAGGAATTCATTCGCTGCTTCCCATCAGCTGGCAGATGTTCAACCAGGAACACAGAGATCCATCACATGTAATGGGAAGACAAAGGCCATCACCCTGAACTTGTGTCCCCCCCTTCCTTCTTTCCTTCCCTCAGCTTTACATCACCGAGCACACCTCCATATGGTCTGGAATATCCCTTTGGGCAACTGGGATCAGCTGTCACAGCATCCTTCAACATTCATACTGACAAATTGCTGAGATACGGACTAGAAGGCTGGAGCACAGGATGGTGGGAAACTGGCTAAACTGGCCCAAAACTGGGCCAGTTTAAACTGGCTCTGTGGTTATCTCCAAGAGCAGCGGTTAATGTCTCCATGCTCAAGTGGCAGCTGGTCACACCTGGAGTTCCCTCATGTCTGATACTATTCAGCACCACTATAAACAACCCAGGTGAGAGGACCAAATACTCTCTCAGTGGAGTTTGCAGATGGCAACAAACTGGGAGGAGGAGCAGATATGCCAGAAGCATCACAGGACACAGTCACTGCGGCAGGCTGAAGACTGGGCTACCAAGAATTCCACTGGGTTTTTTAAGTCCTACGTGTAGGATAGAGTAATGCTGAGCAGCAGTATAGGTTGCATGTGGTCTGACTGTCTGCAGTGTGGCTCTGCTGGAGCTTCTGGTGCACAGCAAAAGGCATCTGAGGTTCTCAACTGTGTTATTCCACCCCAGCATTACTAAGACCCTACCAGAAAGAAAAAGCCCAGGCTGTGGCCGTAGCTTCCCTGTATCAGTGCTCTAGAAAAGGCATCAGTAGAATGTGTCAATACACAGGAGTAATCCAAAACCACACAAATGGTTTTTTTTTTTTAGGAAAGGTAGGAGCTGCTGCTGTCTCTGCAGCCTGACAAAACAGAAGGATGTTAGGCTGGCTGCAGCTGGCACACAGCAACCTTTCCTAAAAACGTGAAAGCTGAAGGCATTTCCTCATCACCCTGTGCTCCTCCAGACCACTCTGTTTTGCTGTGCAGAGAGGAACATTCCGCCACCAGCACAAGTACACAGCTCCATCAAAAGTCAGTTTCCTTTCACCTTCAGGCTTGTTTGTTTGCTTGCTTTAAAGAAGAGTATCCTGCCAAAACCCAATTCACCAGGAAAGGTAACTTACAGGACCTGAGCATTTCAGCAGTGCACTTTTCTTGGCTATCTTACCTTGTGGTTCGATCCAATCATTAGCACTGAACCCACAAGTGGCTTACACTAAACTTCAACAGCAAGAGCACCACACATTGCCGAAACCTTCTCACAGCCTACTTTACTCCAGAAGTATGCCAGAAGAGATGATGAGAAATCCAGTTTATGCTGTAATTAAATATAAAAGCAGATATATGCAACTGAACACATCCACCACACAGAAGAGGCCAGCAAAGTTCTAGAGCACAGACACACCACACCATGCACCATCCATGCCAGTGCTGTGCACCATCCTTCACCACAGTAAACTCTAAAGAGCAGCCAGAGCTGGGCCCTGATCTAGTTGATCACCACACTCTTCAGCCAAAGCAGCACCATCATTTGCTTTCTCTTTTGACGCAGGACTACACAACCTGTGACTCACAGAGTGTGTGAGTGCTGTAGCCCAGCCTCAAATCCCTCAGGAGAGTAGGAAAATTGCCAGCTGAAAGCCATACCTGGCAGGAGCAGTGTGCTCCGAGACATCCTCCTGCTAGGGCTGCCCCAAGTCAGAGCAATGTTCCAGATACCCAGAGCACAGACACAGCAGCAGCTGCACAGAAAACTACATTCAGCACATCTGCAGCAGATTTACTGCCCAGGCAGAGATCAAGTGTCCTGCCCACAGAGACATCCACTGCAACAGAGCAGCTGAACACTAATTACTCCAAACACTTTGCCAGGGAAGCTCCCAGCCCATTCAAACAGCAAGCTGGCCTCTCCTTCCTTCAAAGGATCTCAAAAGCAAGACTCTATGAAAAGATGTGCGTAGCCGAGATAATTTGAGGGCAGATTTCTCCTCTCAAGAATTTAAGTGCTTTGATTATAGTGAATTCTCCTGTCACAGTATTGATGGAGCAAAAGGAAACCATGTCAGGTGTATAGCTGTGGTTCTTTTCCTCTTTAAATGAGTGGAAAGATGCTGGCAAAAGATGCAGGCACAATGCCATTAAGGACAAGGGAAACTGGAGGGAAATTAGGAGTAAAATGATACCTTCACAGACTATTTTGGCTGCCAGTAGCTATACAGTAAAAGCAAAGAACAAGACAAGCCCCAAAAATGCACTAACAGCCAGAACTTTAGACATAATCATAACTGGCTGGGAAAAAGCAGATTACCTTATACCTCCTGAACAGCTACATTTGTCCCACAGCACTCAGGGAGAGACTCAAAACTGCAAGTATCAGGTTAGCACCATATAATCTCCTTGGATTAATTTAAAGGCCACATATGGAGCTACAAATACTTTGCAAGCAAGTTTTCTAGCAGAAAATGGAGTATGAAGAGAAAAGGAAGTATGAAGAGACCCTGACAAACATTGTATAACATGATGGGGTCTATTTGTTCAACCCCAGGAATGGGTTAGGGCCCAGAAAGAATGAATGTAACTACTCAGCAGTCAAAAAAAACCCAGTTCGTTGAAACTGTTCATATAAGGAACTCTGAAATAAATCTCCATTGGCATTCCCTTGCCAAAGGCACACGATGCACACTCAAACAGAGTGAACTTGGCTGGGCCAAGCATGCCAGGAGGGTTAGAAGAGAGTTAAAAGACAAGGCACACGTGTGCACACAGCAGCGGAGGTAGGATTTTAGCTTACAGAAGCACACCACTCTGTGAAAAAGTCTCTCAGCTACCCATTTGCAGATTGCATTTTAGCCATCAAACTTAGCAAGCAGCTTGACAGATCTCACGCTGACCCCAGATTTCACAGTACTCTGCTTCCAGACCAGTCAGAGCCGTGCCGTTTGTGTGCAGATTGATTTGTGACTGACTTCAAAATCCAGCTCATTTTCTGACATGGATTCTGGTCTAGACCCTGGCTTTCCAGGCAGTTCTTGATGTTACATGGCGTGTAGGAGCTGACTTGCCTCTCCAGAGTCCTCCAGGATCCTTGGCAAGAGAAGATACTAGTCCGTGCGTTTTGCAGCAAGCTGCTAACAAGAGTAGCTGGTTTCATTGCATGCAGAGTTGTGGGAAACTCTGCAGGATGAACACAGATAGGTAGAGAATAGGAGAAAGACAAGTTTAAAACAACATAGATTATTTCTGGGGCATCCTTTAAGTTTTAAAGAAAGCTTTAAGCAAAGTAACTTCAAACGAATGCCATGCATCGAAGCAACACACAACAGGACTTGCAGGGCTACTACAAGGTACCTGATGTCATCCACCTGCATAGGTGCAAAGCAGCCAATGCTGTCTGACACAACATCCATATTGTAAAATGGAGACATGGGGGTTTGACAGGTGGATCACTCAGAGAATGAGGAATTGACTGGATGGTCATATTCCTGAGTGGTGATCAACAGGTGGGATACCAGCGATGAGTGGTGTCCCTCTGGGGTCCATACCGGGACCAATATTATTTAGCATCTTTGTCAGGGATATGGACATCAACAAGCCTGCAGAAGACACCAAGCTGAGTGGGGTGACTGATACTCTAAAGGGAAGGGGTGCCAGCCCAGAGGGACCTTGTAAGGCTAGAGAAGTGGACCCTCTTGTGAACTTCATGAAGTTCAACAAGGCCAAATCCAAGATCCAGGACAATCCCCAAATGCAGGAGCAGGATGACAGTGAAAGCATGTGGCGTAATGGTTTCAACTGAAAGAGATTTACATTAGAAATTCTTTACTGTGAAGGTGGTGAAACACTGGAAGAAGCTGTGGATGCCTCATTCCTGGCAGTGTCAAAGGCCAGGTTGGACAGGGCTTTGAGCAACCTAATTTCATGGGTGGAAGTTCCACTCACAGCAGGTGGGGTAGAACTGTACAGTCTTTAGGAACACTTCCAACTCAAACTATTTGAGGAAAAAAAATCATCTCACTTCAAACAGACAACTTATGGTGGGGAAAAAACATTTGTGTGAAATTTCGGTCTGCTATAGAAAAATCTTTTGTATTTTCTTCTCTGTTCGTGAGCTGCACCATTTGGTGGTGAAACCATACATCATCCAGCAGTCCTATCTTCCATGACTTCTGCTTCTGGTGTTTGCAGAGGCAAACACTGACGGCAGCTCCAAGAGCTCTGGCTTCTCCAGACATGTGGAATAAGGCAGTTTCAGTGCCACCAAGACAAGGATGCTGTGAAACATATACACACTCAACCTACAGACAGTAAGAGTTTCTTCCTAAGCCACAGTTGTGATTCAGGAGAGGCTTTCAGCTCATCTATGGACTAGAAGGGCAACTGGAACAAAAGGATGTGCTGCTCCATGGCTTGGACAGAAGTAGTTTAAATGTCCTTCATACAATGACAGCTGCTTCAAAGCCTGCACTTTAGCAGTGGAGAGACTACTCTGTGAGCATCTGAAAATAGAGCAAAGCAAATATTGCTGTGTGAACTCCATTCTGATCTGCTACTGCCTACAAAGTCAGAACACAGCCATGATCTTCCTCTAAAACAGAACGCAGAGGACTGCTTATGCCACAGAGAACCTCGGTAACTATTCCAGTCCGCACAATGCCTCTCTCTTCTCTCTCCTTTTCCAGTCTGTCCATGGGATGAGAGAGGTTAAAGCCAGACACACTTGTTCAGGCACTCCTGGCTTGCCTACAGCAAGCCTGCTGGTTAGCTTCATCTTGCTTCAGTAAAAAAATAAACCAATACATTAGTTAAACTCCCAACATCATTTAGTTATTCAGCTGCACATTCTAACTGCCTGCCCAAACTCAAAATCCTGCATAGCAGTCTGTATTCTGGTCAAAACACTCAGAAGGCTTTGCAAGCTTCACAATCTCCCTTTCCACACACTTCACACCCAAGACCAGTTACCCTGTCTGCTACCCAAGGCTCAGGTGTGTCTGTCCTGATGGAAAGACAAAGGTGTTTATCTGTCCTGTGGCAACAGACACAGCTACCCTGCACAAGGAGGGGTAGGGAAACGTTCTTGCATGGGCTGAAGGAAGAATGAAATCCAGTAAAGATCATACTTTTATTTCAGAGGAAGACTTGTACAGACCAACTGCCAGAATGAACATGGCCTGTGTGTGCTCATGTTATACAAGAACAAATTACATGAAGAAGGTAGTCACTGAAAGCACACATCAGTGTTGGATTTAGAATCACAGAATCATGGAATGCACGGGCTTGGAAGGGACCTTTAAAGGTCATTCAGTCCACCTGCTCTGCAGCAATCAGGGACATCCTTCATTTCTCATCCTTAAGAGAAGTAGCACAGGGAACACAAATGTATCCCCTTCTTCCAAGAAGCTTATTCGGGGGGAATAAGCTATTACTTTCACTAGCTTATGTCTGTCTTTGCTGTTTATAGCTGGGGTGAAAGCAGAGAGGCCGTGTTTGCTGGTTGCTTTCCAAGAAAACAACACGAGGAGATCCAATTGGAAAGCAAAATTACAGATAAGGAAGAACTAGTTACATGCAGAGATCACAGAAACCTCCCACATCCTATTCTTGTCATTTTGGGTGGTGTGCTGCAGTAAGGTGCTCCAAGTGCACAAACAGGCACATCCAAGTTATTTTCTCCATGTTTACCATAAAATGCCCTGTAAGGTGTAACTCAAGCACCCAACAAGCACTCTCTCTGCCACTGCTCTGTGCACCCAGGCGTCAACAAAGCCTAAAGAACCTTCAGACAGGCCGAGTGCTGACAGAGGTAGACCATGGTGATCTCATCATTGAAGAAGAAAGTGAGAAAGGAGATGGTAGAGTCCGTAACAGCCTGAAGACACTGTTAGTTACAATGCTTTCCCTCTCCTGGGTACTAGCACCCCTCTCCTGTGCAACTTCCACTATCGTGGAAACTGGACATTTATTCCTATGCTAGTTTGATCTCTTACTTCTTACTCTACAGCTGTTACTTCCCTCCAAGACTGTCATGAAAGCCTCTGTCCAAACTTGGCAAAGCTGGTTGTTTGGATCTCCAAAAGCAGTTGGTGTCTATGCAGAATGCAACCCAGCCACAGGGCTCCAGTGTGTCCCTTCCCATTCCACACCGCAGCCTTCACTGACAAGGTGACACACTTTGTGCTGTCCCCAGGAGGGTGAATCCACAGGGGCCAGAGGGAGGGAAGAGGAACACAGAATGTGCACACAGAAAAAGGCTGTCCTATAATTAAGAACAATATTGTCCTCAAAGAGAGGGATGGAGGAAGGGAGCTAATGCAAGCAGATTGTTACAGGAAGAATGCAAATGTCCTCACTCACTACAAAGCTAATCAAACTGCCTTTGTGTGATACACAAATGTCAAGCAAAAACTGTGATTTGTGCCAGAAATAATTTTATATATGCAAGCCAGAGAGGAAAAAAGCTGGGAATGCAGAAAGAAGGCTTAAAACGCACAACACTGTATTCCATCCCCCTCCCCTCATGCCAACCTCACATCTATAATCCAACACAAGAGAGACAACAGGCAAACAGCAAGAGGTCATCTTCAAAGTGCTGGTTGCCAAGGGAGGCCAGTGGAAAGAGCAAAGGCATGTTCCCATCAAAGTTCAGCAGCTGTGAGAGAGCCACAGAGGTGCAGCTTCCCCTGGGGCTGCAATGGAATTCAGAGATGGAGAGCAGTGCTGGAGCTGCTCTAGCTGCAATATAAAATAGGAAGCGTCTCACTCTGCAACAGCAACAGCAGAAGAGAGAAGGGTTATGGTATTTTAATCCTTCTATCTGCCCAGTTTTGCACTTCAGATACTTGAGCTGCTGTTCAAACTCATCAAAATACATCCTGTAGAATCACGGTGGCAGCAATAGGCAGAAGGCTGCACCAAGCATTCACTTTCTCCTCAGTTCAGAATTAAAACCTTGGCTCAGTGACTAAACACAAAACATAGCTGGAAATTGTACAACAGGTAATGCACAGCCAGCTGTAGTTTCATCACTTCTCACAAAAATACAAACACATCTTCACAGTTGGAGCCTGGGAGACTGTCCCACAAGAAAAACTGCCTGCAAGTCATCCCCAGCAAAGTATGGGTTATTTTTCATGGAGAAAGTAGGGGGCAGTAGCACGGAGTCCCACAACTGCAACATCTGCATAAAAAAAAGTAGAAGCCAAAGTATGAACCACAGAGTCCAGCTCTCAGCATTCTCATGACTAGCTCTTTGTATTGAACACGCAGGGAAAAAAGCTGCAAATGCAAACAGTAAAATCTAACAGATTAAGCAAAATCAAACACCAAAGAGGAATCAAAGTTGCTTTATTACAAAGAAAACATTTAAAATGCCAATTCTGACTTTTGCAGCTCTCACAAGCTAGAGGTCACTCTGTTTTCAGAAAATTATTGTTAGCCTCCCTTGGTAAGTGGTTTAATTAGCCAGCAGAACTTGGAAATGTAGCTGTTGAATTACAAGGCAGTGGTAGGGGAGAAATAATCTCAGATTTACCTCCCAGTCCATGCCTAGAATCTTCCCCAAAATATACAAAGAAGGGAAGCAGCTGGCACTGGCTAAGGCTCAACAGACACCCTGGCCTGCATTTTGGAGCATGAAGTTTCAGCTGACATCAGCAGATGAGCAGCCTCAGTGAAAAGTCAAATGGCACAGAGTTCCACAGTCTGAACAAGTCCTCTGGGTTGCAAGTCCAAAGGTTGACAGGGAGAAAGGCTTTAATATTTAGGAACTTCTTGATTTCCACCTTGACTGAAAGTCAGTCTGGAAGCACCAGCACCCAAGTGAAAGACACTTTGGTGTTACATCGTCAGGCTTGCAGTCCCCTTCATACCAAGGAACTTTTTCAAGGTTTACTGATGCCCTCTACCACAGCAAGGCATCACTGAGCAGCCTAGACCAGAGCACTGATTTTGTGTCTCCCAAAGCGATCTGCCAAAGCTGATCAAAAGAAGCAAGTCTGATGTTAGAGGATTTAAATTCAGTACCTAAGCTTCTGCATCACTACCAGAGAGTTTTAAGAGCCCAAAACCAAGGATCTGTTGAAAATCCTCCATGCTGGACATTTATTCATTTTGCAACTCTAAGAGAGTTGTAAGAATCTGAGAGAGTAAGGAACTGGTGTGTGGTTTCCACCTGGCCTACCTGGATATTTGTCACCATGGCTTCAACACACAGAGTGCCCCAAAGACAAACTTTGTGAGAACTGAAGCACTTTATTTCCTGTGAGTACTCCTAGCATGACTAATAATCACCATCTCTTTCTAGATTCATACACAGCTGACTTACATGTACCCATCGCACTCTCGAGCTGAACTTTGTCATAAATTACAAAGCACTCCCCCCACTTTCTACATTTACCTTTAACTTAGACTGCAGCAAACAAAACATGCTCAAGAAAATACCTGTGACCTCTTTTACAATCTGAAGACAGTGACTTCCATCCTAAGTAGTTTTTCAGGGTTTACATTTTGATCAGATTGGTGTTTCTGTTTAGAAGCCACCCTGGAGCAATACATGAACAGGTAAAGTTTACAGAAGCTCTGTTCCAAACTCCAGCTGCCAAATATCCCAGTTTCCCCACTTTGTGCTCCAAATTTTCCCTAACCCTTCTCTCCAAGACCTATCACTTGACCTCTTTTTCAATTTGACAACCTCATGTATGTTTCACTGTACCCTTCCAGTTTACCGCCTCATTCAGAGGTTAAAGAGCCAGCTGATTCTGACAGCTCAGCTCTCCAAACAGGCACAGCCTTCTCTGTGTTCCTAGGCTGACTCCTCTGCCTCAGCATCAGTTCTAAAGAAATCACCTCCTCAGCCTCCTTCAGGCTTCGCTCCTGCTCCACGCTCACATTCACTGGACAAAGTCCAAACATCACCTCTAGTTTTTAACATGCCCATTTGTCAAGTTGGACACCGTCACAGACAGCACCGCAATCTTTCCAACCTATTTCAAGTGCAAGGCTTTCCAGCAGGCTGAATGCAAAGGTGTGCCTGAGCTCCTGCATTGGAAGGTGACTTTCCCGATGCACTTCAGCACGTCCCAGCAGGAACTAGAGGCATTCTCCTTTCTGCTCTGGGCAGACCACTCTGCTCACCAGATCTCACCCTAACGGAGGACAGAGCTGGCTGGGTTTCTGTTCCAGCAAAATCATTTCTAACTGTATGGGAATCATTCCTTACTCCCTCTGCTCAGCTTATAGAATCATAGAATCAACCAGATTGGAAGAGACCTCCAAGCTCATCCAGTCCAACCTAGCACCCAGCCCTCGCCAATCAACTAGACCATGGCACTAAGTGCCCCAGCCAGGCTTGGCTTCAACATCTCCAGGGATGGCGACTCCACCACCTCCCTGGGTAGCCCATTCCAATGCCAATCACTCTGCCAACAACTTGCTCCTGACATCCAGGCTGGACCTCCCCCAGCACAACTCGAGGCTGTGTCCCCTTGTTCTGTTGCTGCTTGCCTGGCAGCAGAGCCCAACCCCACCTGGCTACAGTCTCCCTTCAGGTAGCTGCAGACAGCAATGAGGTCTGCCCTGAGCCTTCTCTTCTGCAGGCTGCACACCCCCAGCTCCCTCAGCCTCTCCTCACAGGGCTGTGCTCCAGGCCCCTCAGCAGCTTCATCACCCTTCTCTGGACACCTTTCAGCACCTCAACATCTCTCTTGAATTGAGGAGCCCAGAACTGGACATAGCACTCGAGGTGTGGCCTGACCAGTGCTGAGCACAGGGGCAGAGGAACCTCCCTTGTCCTGCTGCCCACACTGCTCCTTGCTCACAGTACACGGCAAAGCTGCCCCTGCCCAGAGAAGCTGAGTACTTGAGGGAAAAAAAAAGGAAAAGAAGGAAGTACAGCCTGTAACCCAGGGGCACAGGGCTGCTGCTGCGGCAGGGCGAGGGCTGGTGGGGCTTTTTCCACAGAAGAAAATATCTGGTTGCAGATAAAGCAATGAGCAGGTGCACTGCCCTCAGTGTCTTCTCTCGGCAGAGTTCAGTGGATAATGCGATCTTCTCTGCTACGAGATGGGAAGAAGCACTCGAATCCTCTGGGAAAATGCCCTTCTGAGGAACCGCCACCGGATGGCAGCCTGTGGCTTCAATCCCACCGTCCTCAGTGGCAACTGGCAACCATTTTGAGCCAGATTAGCTCCACACTGAGTCACCGCTGAGGAATGTTCTGTAGTAGGGAGAATGGCTTAAAAATAAAAAGCTGTTCATAATTCGAACGTAACACGTTGCTGAAACAGTCACTGCAAGTGCTCCCATTCCTCACGCTGTGAAATTCCTCTTCCTGCCTTCAGCCTCGACCTGCTCTCTTTGCACAGCCAATGCCCAGCTCATCTGTGAACTGGTTCCCACAGCTCAGCCCAGTGCCCTGCTCCCAAGCACGCCAGGCTGCGGCAGCAGCCAGGCTGCGGCGTCACTCCCTGCGCACTGTGCGCCTCGACAGCTGGAACCGCAACGCCACTCCGCAGTCAAGAGATCAACAGCCCTTACTGCCCTTCCTTCTTGCCCATCTTTCAAAGGCATTTGGAAAAACTTAACACTTGATGCCTGAAAGCTTTACTTTACATTCTTTCAATTCAAACTAAGAACCAGAAGGGTTTCTGAAATTCTGGAGACCTCACGCACTCCCATTGCATTATGAAGTGGTTAATTCTCTGATTGAAGAGCAAAACTGGACTTTGCACATGCCTGCCGTAGCTGGGGGCAGCTCCCAAGGTGCTACGACTTCCTAAAATGCAAAAGCTTTTTTGTCCAAATAATTTGACATTGCTGTTCTACACGTTAATTTCGATCTGAATTGTATAGGAACGCTATACCAAAGCGTGAGATTTAAAGTAGCCCATTCCAGCCTTCATTTTAGAGAGCTGTGCTCTATTTCAGGATGCAGCAGCAGCATCCCTCCCCTTTTCTTCTATCTTGTTATGGATTCCTCCTTCCTACAGCCACTAAGTTATCACCTCACCACTCTTCCAGACTACCCCTTCACTTCTCATCCATCCCATTCCTCTTTTTACCTGTTTTGTTTTTCTTTCTGAAGCCAACTCATGTAGCATTGGCATACAGCCCACTCATGCTTTTAAGTCCAGCAGAGCTTGCTGGCTTGGGCTTAGTGCTGTGCACCTACTGCTGGCACACCTCACCACTGAGCTATGCCTCACTGACTGGAAAATTAATGCTGTAAACTGTACTCCAAGAATGCAGCAGTGTGGGACAAATAAGTGCTGTCAGCAGGACATCTCACTCCCATGTCAGGAAAGACAGTGCAGTGAAGGCGGTAAGGTGCTATAAGAAAGCAAAACCCAGTCCTGCAGCTGAAGCAGCCGAGCGCCGCCAGAGAGCTCACTGCTTCCTCTGCCGCGCAGCCCCTGCCCAACACTAGGCAAGCCACGAGAAAAGCCACACAGGGTGTGACCCAAATCCAACCGGCACAATGTCTTATCTGCAGCAGTGCCCAACTGCAGATGTTTGGAGAAGAGAAAAAGCAGAATAGATACAGAATGATTCTTCTTTTGATACTGCCTCTTAATTACAACTATCAGCGATTAAAAGACTTCCAGAGCTAAGACTTCATCCAGAACACTGTGTATAATAATTAAGCAAGCAATGCATCTATGTTTCGTCACCTCACCTTTTGGGTGACACCCATACTGTGTGCAGTTCTGGAGCCCCCAATACAAGAAGGACATGGAACTGCTGGAGCAGGTCCAAAGGAGAGCCACGAAGATGATCAGAGGGCTGGAGCACCTCTGCTATGAGGACAGGCTGAGAGAGTTGGGGCTCTTCAGCCTGGAGAGGAGAAGGCTTCGAGGAGACCTTAGAGTGGCTTTCCAGTATTTGAAGGGAGCCTACAGGAAAGCTGGGGAGGGACTATTTACACGGTCTAGTAATGTTAGGACGAGGGGGAATGGGTTTAAGCTGGAAGAGAGGAGATTCCGACTGGATGTTAGGAGGAAGTTCTTTACAGTGAGGGTGGTGAGACACTGGCACAGGTTGCCCAGGGAGGTTGTGGATGCTTCCTCCCTGGAGGTGTTTAAGGCCAGGCTGGATGAGGCCTTGAGCAACCTGCTCTAGTGGGAAGTGTCCCTGCCTATGGCAGGGAGTTGGAGCTGGATGATCCTTGAGGTCCCTTCCAACCTAAACCATTCTATAATTCTATGATTCTATACTTTTGGCTTTTCCACCATCCTGTAACAAGTAACACACTTTACTCTTTAAAATACATCGTCTTTTGCTAACTTCAAAGCTGTTCTGTGAATTCCACTGAGTACACTCTGACAGCCCTTGTACTGCGAGCAATACTCAACAACTGTTCCTTAAATCGCTGTCTGCACATCATACTGTTGTCAACAACCTCTTTGGAAAGCTGGTAGAATTCAGTGTCTTTCAGTCACTCCACGACATGGTGAGGCTGATCCACAGCTCCTGAGCTGCCTGTTCGTTTTCCTAGTCTCCCCTTCCCGTTTTACAGTGCATTGACTTGAACAGCACACAACACTCAAGCCCTTGGAGCCCAACGGTGCCCACAAGGTCTTCTGCTTTGCTCTCTGTCCCCCTCCTAGTCATAGCAGGATGGAAAATTAAAGTTACATCTTCAGTGTTACTTCTACTAGGATAAGGTTTTCAGAATTATTCTTAGGAAGGAGAAGAAACCTTAGCCACATCTTTGAGAAGCCTTTCAAGATCCTGCGTTTTTCTTCCTGGTGCATTCCTCCAACTTGCACTACAGTTAACATGATCCTTACCAAAATAACAAGATCCTTACCAAAATCAGCACTGAGCCATAACCCACTGCATATACAGCTGTGACTCAGGGAGAATCCCTTTAACAATGGTCCTTACATGGCACATTCAGCCAAAAACAACACAGTGCAGGGTCTGAAGGGAGTAAAAAAAAACAAAACCAAAACCAAACAACATCTAAACCAAAAACAAGGTCAGTGGAATCCCTGCCCAGTTACAAAGAGAAACAGCAAAGGCTGAGCATGGAAGGTAAGAACCATCCACAAACACAACTCCCTGCTCCTCTGCCTGGGAACTACTGATTCTATCCATAACATTAAAATAACTGCTGGTGCTCATTTACAAAAGCACATGTAAGAGTCCCTTCATTCTATCAGGTATTCTGAAAATTGGTTAGCTACCTATCTATAGAGAGCTGAGAGATATTGCAAGCACCAAAGGCTACAGGATAAACCAGCTGTGTTAGCAGAGCTGTTGTTGGGATGCTTTGGCAACTGTCATACCGTGCATGGCCACTGTCAGGTAGTTAACAGTAGACAGAAGTAGACATCAGCCTTCAGACAATGCAGCTCAAATGCCCTGTACCATATTTTCACTTTCTAGTACCTAAAATCACAAGATAACTCCACCTTTTTGTTCAGAGCACATCAAATCACCACAGCCACTAAAGCACTAAAATAACATCTTACTGACTTCAAACTCACCTCTCACTGACAGAACAGGGAGAAATTTCAGACCCAGAGGCCTCACACAAGTCATCACTTAATACTGTGCACTGTGGACACATTTGCTGGAACTTCAGCTGATAAGCTCCTCTTGCCATCCTCTCCTAGTCCAGAAGAAAAAGGCACAGACCTCCAGCACATCTCATGCTGTCTGTGTCAGGCTTTAAAGACATATTTTGTCATCAGCCTAAAGAAGTATGCTTTAAAATATGTGGCAGAAGGAGCTCTCCCCTCTCTTCCTCTGCAATGATCATCACCACCTGAAGTGCCATCACTTATTTCTCCCAGCATCTTCAGGACATCACCTCCATCCCAACATGACAGAACTTATGACCACAAAAATACAGCTCTTCAACTAAACTTCTCTTTGCACAAAGAGGTGACAGACAGAATTCCTGTATTGGAACCTTTGATGCTGTTGCTCAATAAAAGGAGCACATTTTCTTCTAGACTATTAATCTTTCTCATTTTCCTTAAACAAAAGAAAATTTGACTGAACAAACCGAACTCTGTAGTCAGTGGTGCAGCTCAGTTCCTATATAAACTGCCTCAAGCTGGAGTCTGAGTAAAACCTGTTCAAGATCAAACTCATCTGCTCACTATCATCATCAGCTTCCTGTTCATTCATCAGTGTATGAATGGTTACAATAGGACCATCAAGACAAAAGATGGCTTCAGAGGGAACGTCTGTCAGAGGAAGATGTTACACCAGCCCCACACTCCTTTGTTCAAAGACCTCTGAACATTAATAGCAGCTAAGGAGGAGGCAGCTGCTACACGGAATTAGAAAGAGACAGAAAGAACAATTATTTCCTGGCAACATTTTCCCCCTTGCAGCTCAAATAAAACTACAGAACTTACGCTGAACAGTAAGAGAATGAGAAGAATTTAAAGACTCAGTCGTCTTCACTCCGCTCCTGTTGGTGAGCAATTTAACAGGGTACCTACCAGACATGCCAAGAAAAGTTGCAGGCCAAGACCTCCTGCACCAGGCTCACCACCGCTGACTGCTGTGCCCTCCAAAAATGAGGGCAACGTCACAGGATGGAGTAACCCTCACAAGGGCCCCAAAACCAAAACCAATCTTCCCTCGGCTGCCCTAAATTCTAGCAAGAAGGCGCCAGGTGAAGTAATGGAGTGGGGAAAGGCAGGAAGAAAACCACCATTGAGGGCTCTCGAGCATGAGCTGGTGCTCATGGGAAGTCCTGGGCCACGGACCGGTGAGGCCTGGCAGCATGTCCTGCAGACTCCTCACCGCCTGCTTGTTCTGACCCTACACTCCTTCCCAAGGTTCTGCCGCTGGCTTCTGCCACTCACTGGAGCAGAGGAAATTTCTGGTTGGTGTGGCAGTTGTGCTAATTCCCTTGGCTGCATGGACATCGCTGCCAGGAGTAGCTGCACAGCCTCACAGTGGACACGGGGAAGCAGGTCAGAACTTTCTCCCCGTTCTCTTGCTTGCTAGAAGCAAAGACATGGCAGAACCCTCTAAATCATCTGCCTCCATGGGTAGAAACCTCTGCTTTATTACCTGCTGTCTACTATGACAGACTGAAACAGCCTATTGGCCAGACATATGGGTGGGACTCCTCAAAATGAAGTATATTAAAGCAGATATCTAAGTTCCCAGAAAGTCAGGAAAACTGCTAGGGTTCCCACCCCAGAATTTTTCTGTAGCTTCTCAGTACCATGAGGGCAAAGTGCCTCCAGCAGTAACAAAAGGACATGTCAGAGCCCATCTCAGAGCTCTGTAAGATGTGCAAATTTCCCAGTGCCTGAAGGTTTGGTAACTAGAAACCAAAATCGGAGTGTTTCAAGTCTATTAGAGCTGTTTCTACTAGTGTCAAGTATCAAATCAGACACATCTGTGGAAGAAGCACAGCCCAAGAAAGATTCAGGGAGGTGCAGAGACGTTGTTTTGATGTCGACCAGCAAAATAGAGAGATTTCCACATAAGAAAACAGAGAGTGCCAGTATCATCCCACATAGTCCACAATAAAGAGGTTGCCTTGCTTTTTTGAGCAGAGGCATCTCATTAAGGTAATAAGCTGATTTAGTGGACCATAAATGTAGTGTCCACCCCTGAATGAAGCATGGGAGTTAACAACGGATGCAGTTGCCTTGCCCTCACAGTAAGATTTTCAGGCTTCAGAGCACCAGTTTTGGGCACTGACCTGAACTGTGCTGCAAGTAGTCTCATGGCTGTGAGGAAAGGAAAACTGGAGATTCTGCCAGACAAAAATAACCACTGTGGTTTCTGGCACCCTGGAATACATTTTGGGATTGAGATAATCCCATTAGGTCTTTCTTCTAAAACAATCCTTAAGCGAAACAATGCAGAATGGTGAAGCTGGTTTTCAGTTTTGGAGCTAACAACTTCTCAGAGGCTAACGGGTGCAGCTCTCCATCAAGCAGGGACTGGCTCCAGCCCTCTGTCATGCAGACAGATCCTAAGTCTATGGCAACAGCAGATGCAGGCAGAGTTTGCTCCCCATCCAGGCAGACAAGTTTGCTCTGCCTGAGCCCCAAACACTGATGCAGCTACGCTAAGTAATCTGCAGTGCCTCTCTGGTCATATGCATTTCTTTGGGCTTCGCATCATGCCTACAGGGTCCCACAGTTTTAGACATCAGACTGCTGTAGCTCAGGTCACTTCCCATACACTGTACAGACACATCTCTGTGGCGGAAGAGCTGCACTGCCACATCCCTAGCCCACAGTTTCACAAGGTTCCCTTCCAAAACCTGGTTTCTATCCCTCACCTTTATAATTGAAATGAAAGTTCAGAAACACACTTCTGCAGTTTCTAAAGAGATACAAGGCTTGTAAAGGAGAAGACTGGAAACTCCTTCCGTCCCTGCACATCTCTTCCAGGAAACTCACAGCTCTTCTTGCTCCCTTCCACACACACAAAGCAGGAGCAGAACTGCTCCCACTTACAGCATGTGTCTGAACAAGCCCCTGCTTCTCAATGTCGGGGTTTATCACTTGTCCTTGAACTTCACCTTGCCTACACTCAACTTCTTTTCACACAAACCCAGAAATCTTCAGGTGGAGTTCTCAAAAGAAATCAGAATAGTATCCAGTGTAATAAGGAAGGCAGCCTGAGAACAGTCATTCCTTCCTTTGCCACTGCACTACCCTGTCCCACAGGGACACCACGGTCGAGAGCTCAGCACCAGTGGGAGCTGTGCAAAGAAATAAAGGAAACTGTAAGCTTGCAGTCAACCAAGTGCTATCAACACCTTCTGTACACTCGGGCATTCCTGCTGTCTCCGTGGCACACGCTTCACCTCCCCAAACAAACAAGGACTGGCTTTGTGTCTCTGCTTAAATTCAGAAAAAAACCCCAAACTAAACAACCAGGCTGCCAGGCTGCCATTACATCAGCAAGAGCTCTCCCTTCTCTATCAATCCTGTCTCGCTCAGGCTTTGAAGAGCCTCAGTGTGCAGCTGCCATGTGCTTTGATCTTTCCATTTATGCCCCAGGGCCAGCACTTGATAATATCTGCTTTGCCTGCACAGCTTTGGGAAGGGCAGCAGCACCCATTCCTCTCCAGGAGCAGCTCTGCTAAGGCGCTGACGCAGCCTGCGTGCCCTCTGAGCCCCCAGCAGCAGCCGCAGCAGCCGCAGCAGCCGCAGCAGCCAGCGCCTTCGCCACCGCAAGGACAATGGACAGACGCTTCTGCTCTGCGAGCACTGCTGGGGTGGGACAGCTTCTCGCCAGCCCTTTGGCTGTGCAGTCGCTGTGTGCCAGCCACACAGCCCAGACTGCATCCTGCCTTCTCGCTTCTCCATACTCCATTTTGTTAAGGGTATTTAACAACAGTGTGACGCTCATCAGCTTGTCTCTTGCAACACAGATATGGGAAACATCGGAGACATCAAGGTGAAGTGTGTCGGTTATCACGAATCACCCAACGTGACAAGTGGGCTGGAGATTTCCTTTCACTCCTGCAAAAAGACCTGCACAGCCAACACGCAAGGAGCTGGGAAACTCCCTTTGCAACCAGGGATCTGACACAGGTAGCAGCTTATTGAAAAAATAAAATAAAATACAATATTCCAAAGGTTCTGAGGTATTTTGCTTTCACTTTTGCCATGGCACTAACCCCCACTTTCTAGAGAATGAATGTGTTGGCAGTAGAAGCGAAGATTTTCAGCAGTAGTTTTAGGATGAAGTCTGTTTTCTGCAATTCTTAGTCCTGTATTACCACAGATTTTCCTGGCACTTGAGTTACTAAATGGGAAGCAAGTTACTTCAGGTATTAATAAGCAAGCATTTCAAGGACAGAACTCCTTATATAACTAACAGTAGAAGCCCTAGAGGAAATTTCTGCTTATTTTAGCAACTAAGTTCTTGACATTTTTTATGTTCAATAAAAGGCGGAGGTAGAAAGTTAAAGAATGAGTGACAGTCCAGCAGGGAAATAAAGCTGGAGATCCTACCAACAGCTGAGTGTCAGATCCTTAAATGAGTAAAGATGAAAGAACAGGATAAGATAAATTTAACCTGAAATTTGGAGATCTGACATGCAGCACTGTCATCATCTCTTCAACAGATACAGCCAGGCAACTTAAAACTACCCCTCCTTAGCTGGTGAGTAAACTGCTTTTGATTGTCCTTTCAGTGGCAGTGCCTGCTCAGTCTCATGTAATGGTAACAGCAGTATCCCTCAGATTCAGACTTCTCCAAAAAATGCATACAAATATTGTCAAGAAATTATCTACCAAGATGCAAAGTGTAAGCACAGAAAACCAGAAAGCAGCTTCAGTTAGTCCAGTTCCACTGCTGGCAGTGGCAGCAAACAGCAAATGCATTCAGCCCAGCCTGCAGCAGCTTGCATCTCCGGAAGGAGCTGCCTTTAAAGAAGCTGTACCAAGTGATGTCCTCCACAGTCATGCAGCATGCTGCACACAACAGGGAAGATGACTCCTTGATGGACACCACTACAAACCTGGAGGCTTTTCTTGCAAACAGGATGCCTTCCAGTTTGGTTCCAGCTACCTGCGGCAAGTGCCAGAGCTGCTCTTTTATTTCCAAACTGAGAGTTCAGCGTGCCTGCAGCACGACATCTGGTCTGAGTATTCCAGTTGTGAAAAAAGGACTCCTGAAAGCTCTACCCAGACCTTGCGCTAGTCAAGAGTGTGTCCTCCTTCCCTCCACTCAGTGGAGGTGAATCCTCTCATCCCAGGCTGCAACAGAATGTATTTCACTACTAGATCAAATCAGAAGCAGCCATGAAACTTCCAAAACGACCTCAGTATTTGGCCTGGCTTTATGGAAAAGCACATTTTCAATCTATACTCTTTGCAACCTCTCCCAGTCCACGAATTTTCCAAGAACTCTGCATTTGAAGAACTTCAAAAGGAAATCCTTTACACCGAGGCTGTGAAGGGCCCTTCTCTGCCACCGGCACACTGCAGTTGCAGGCAGCTGCCTGCTCCCAGTTGAGCCCACTACGAACTGTTAGCTGCAGCCCCACCCCAGGTTTTACCCTCAGCCGCTCCTCCCAGCACTTCAAAGGCGAAGTATTTTTGTACAGCGCAGCAAGGAGTGTAAACTGCCCAGCTGCTTCCAAAGCAAGATGATTTAACCCTTAGGTACCCGGTGCACTGAGTCCTTACCAGAGCATGTGTGTGTAAAGAAAAAAGAAAGTCAAGAGCAGCCTAAAACTTTTGTTAATGACATCACTGCAAAGCCACCCACCAACACTCATCTTCCCCTCTCCCCTTTTTCTGAAGGAAGAGGGTAGACAAACTAGAACTTCTAAACCAAATTTATAAATGTTACACAGATATTTCACACCGGAGTTTTGTCCAAAGGGCTAGCAGATATCACTCTTCTCAGTAATGCAGGCTCAGCTATAAATATCTAAACACCTTCTCAAGCTGAACCAAAAGATCCCACATATTCAACACTTTGCTGCAAGCTCCAGTAAATTTACTGTTTGTCCCCTCCCCAGACTGTCACTGATTCTCATGGTAGTAACAAGCTGGAAGAGAGCTTCCTCACAAAGGAAACCTCAAAGAACTCTTTGCAGCAAATATTAAAATGGGCTGGATTCCTTTTTCTTGGGAGATGACTGGAAAGGTAGAGAAAGGCACCAAATGATGCTCTTCTTACTGGAAAATGGGATCAATAAAGTGCCTTTTGTTCTGGGGTTCCTCCTGAAGTTTGAGTTTCTGTGCTCTGTAGTTATGTCTCCACCACCTGGACCACATGACAGGACCACTGGCCCAGCACTGCCTGTGCTCTCTTGGACCTCAATTTTGTTTCAGGCCAAGCTGCTTGGCAGCCAGTTGTATGCAAGCGCTTCTACCTGGCTCTCCATCCATACACAGAGCCCAGGGAAAGGTGAACTGGTGGTGGGCAAAATCCAACCTCAGACAAGCCACTTCATTGTCTGACAGCAGCCTGCCCAGTCACAGAACCCATCAGGATTTACCGGATCCAAGCTTCTTTGTGATGGTTACTAAACAACAGAGGATGTCTATTACTTACACACAAAACTCTTGCTTACAGTGAGGCCGTCCATGCTATTTTTCATTATGCTTTTATTCTGTATTCTACTTTTTTGTACTGGAGCTTGTCTGACTTTTGTGTGGTGCAAAGTTACACTCCAACTAAAGCACTGTCTCCTTTGCTAAGGCACATCTGTGCTCAAAGCACTCAGCCTGGGCAGATAAGCAACCAAACGCTTCATCCAGAGCTCCACACAGGGAAGGGTATCTCTGCATTTACAGTTTGGATGTTTTACTTCTGAAATTAGTTTTTTCCTCTCATACACTTTGCTGACACTTCAAATAGCTGCATCTCTGATAAGAACAAACAGGCTGAGAGACTAGATCCATGTCACTCCTCCTTACTGTATTTGGCATTCCTGGTACCAGCAGCATGGCACAGGGACTCATCTGGAGAGTGCTGCAAGGACATGGAGCAAGTAAGTCCTTTCCTCCAAAGGGCAGACCAAGCGCTTCATGATGTGGCAGGTGCCCTGCTGGATGGTTGTGGCTGCACCATCACTGAAGGGGACGTGCAAGTGGGACCTATCATTCTTCAGCCTGGATGCTGCTCCCTCAGAATGTATTATGAAGTTTTTAAAAGGATTCAGAATTTGCCACAGTAAACAACTGCGTGACAGCCAGCTTTCTACATTGCTTCCTGCCTGGCAGCATTCACATTTCTCTGTTCCTTCCTCTCCATTTCAGCACCCTCACCTGCTTGGAAGATAGTCTCAAAGCCGTAAGAGCAGGACAGAATGGTAACTGAGGAAGTCGGGGCACACATGTGGGAAGCACAAGCAATAAAACACCAAGGCATGTGTGCATGTTTAAATGCACATCCTTCGGGTGGGCTAAGCAATCAAGCATAGCTGACTGCTCCTGCTCTAGACCTGTATTCACTGAATGGAAGCAGTTTGGAGTTCTGCTCCTAAAACTATCAGCATCTTTAACAGTCAGCGCACAAGCTGCCTCTTCCCATTTCTCTGGATACAGAGTCGGTCCCAAATAACATTTCAGTAGCTAGTTCAGGCAGCTTCTGTAAGAAGAGTGATCTCTGGCACTGTTCTCTGGGGGGGGTCCCTGTGTCCTGCAAGTTCAGAGGAAGTCTCTAGATTCCCCCTCCTACGGGGAGGTGGGGGGAAATCTTCATACTCCAGAGGCACAAGCAGCAATACATCTCCATCTCTCCCATCTCCTAAGCAGAATGTTGAGCACAGACAGATCACAAACTCAAAATGAAATTCACAGCTAAAACAGGTTAACTAAGCACTGTAAGAATCTTGTTCAGCAATTGTGGTTAGCTGTACCCTGAATCACACTGCTGTCTAAACGGCTCCTTCTGCAATCTCCTCTACAAAACCTAAGCAGCTCACACCAGAACACAGGGAGATATGATCCCAACTCAAAACATTCTGTGTTCCAGGTGCTGGATTACTTCAGAACTACTGGCTAAAATTTGCAACAGCTGCACCACTCACTGGCAGAGGCCAAAGAGCCAGCACAAACTCCACTGTTAGGAAGCCCTAAAATTTTGTATCTTTCTTCCAAAGATTGCCAGAACAGCTTTGGACAAACCAATACAGCAGGTTTCCTGTGTAGATAGAGAGAACTCAGTTGAGCTATACCACAAAAACACACAGCTGTGGCTGCTTGCAGAGTGCTAGTGCTAGGACAGAGAACTACAAGAGAAAGACGGGCACAGGGAATCTGGAAGTCATGCAGAGGCATCTGCAGCTGAATGTCCAATGTGAAAATATTTGGCAAGATAACAGGAGATCATCATTACCTGGAAGCAGTACTAAGTTTACACAGGCAGCCTTTATAAGCAGAATGATTATTATGGATGGGAAAAAAAAAAAACAAAAAAAAAAAAAAAACCCAAAAACAACAAGGACAATGCAGATTAATAATTTTCCAAGGGCAACTGAAGCAAGGGAATGAGTCAGGTCCAAAAGAGCCATTAAGTCATATTTTGAAAGGTAAAAGAGTGGGTTTTAAGACTGAAGTGTGGGATAACGAAGCTCTGGTTTTGTCAATTTCATTTGAGCCATGGCCAAGCTGCAGGTTAAAATCTACTACTACAATTTCAGAAACTTAGGTTGGGGAAAGTGAGCAGGTAAACACTTCATACTGCAAAGTCTGCAATGAAAGGAAAGGTTTCCATGGTATGGGCTGCAAAAGTGGTATCCTGACCTAACAGACTAGCACCCTGATGCATCTCTTTACCTGTAAGACCCTTCTTTTGTGCAGTACTATAGCAGAAAAATGCCAGATTCTGCTGGAACTCTGAGACATGAATGCTAACTTTGGCTTTATTTGGCCTTTAATTCTCTCTTAAATCCCTGATTTTGACTTTATGAAGTGCACAAAATTGATATCCAAAGCACTACTAACTAGGTTTAATGAAGAAGGGTAAAGTCTCTTGATACAAGAAATATCAACCCTAGTTTCTCTGCCTGCAACCCATCTGGAGTTAACTTCAGCATGAAATACTGACATGTAGCAGAAACAGTTCCACCTATAAAATCGTCATGAAGGCTAACCATGATTCAGGCATCAGTGAATACTCTAAGAGGCCCTGCAGAGCTGGGCTGAGAATGCCAAGGCATTTCTCTTCAATGTCCCGGTTCACGTCAAGGGACCAGGGATAAGATATCCTATTAAATATGCCACAGGAGAAGTATCACATATGAAAAACAATCTCTCTTCTTAATTCTCTTCACTGCACATCTGTGCCTAGATAAACAAGGGCAACTAGCTTCTATCAGAAACCCTCAGCTGCATGGAATTAAAATAATATTTCAAAATAAATCAAAGCTTCCTTCTCTACCCTCAAAAAAAAAGGGCAAGAGAAATTCACTAAATGACACCAGGATTAACTCTGAACTAGTTAGAGGTTATTATCATTTTTCCTGTCTCGTACTTCCCTGTTCAAGGAAATACTTACAAATACTGCCCTACAGAACCACACTTGTAAATGAAGAGCATAACATATGTGACTCCTTGATATCTTCCTTGCTCTAGAATTACTGCCTGCTCTGCTGCATTTTTGTATTAAGAAATTAAGTGATTTACAGCTTAGGTGCTTTCAAGCAAACATAACCTTCTATACAAGAGTACCCCCATGTCCATGGAAGCCTGTTAACACTGAAGAAATAAAGACATTTATGCTGTCTCCCTGCTCTCTCACACAGGTGAAGCATATAAAAACTGTCCTCTCACCAGAAACTAATCTCACCTCAGACCTACAAAACTTTCACAGAAGAGCCCATTAAGTCACATTATCACCCTCAGGCATGTCCTTGCCAGGGTTATCGATCTCACACGTGGAAGGAGAACGGTGGCTGAAACAGTAACTCAGGCCACAATTCTTGCACTTACCCTTCTTCAGCTACCACTCTTCCTCACAGCCTGCAGTCCACTGGCATACAGCAGGTGCCATGTCAGAGTCAGTCCTGTAGCCTTTTGCAACACAAGCTAAAAGAAAATTTTGGTCTTAACACTTTCATCTCATACAGAACCTTGTACCTCCTTTGTTCCTCAGCCCTTCTCCATTGTTTCACGTTCAGTACTCCCATCCTTTCTGGACAGCAAAAGATCCTAATTTAGCCTACTGCTGTATTTCATAGCCTGTTTTCACTGCACAGTGGTGTCAGTTTCTACTCAATTTACACGGCTGAAGAGTTTCCATGTTCTGCTCCCAGCTCTTTAGCAATGTCCAAATCAGACACAGGATGAAAAGCTCTAGAGTCATGCCACAAACTCAGCCTGTACCCTGCTGGTTAGCCCAACTCCTCTTTATCACACTCCTTGTAACTGCTGTCTTAAGCTTTTAGTATCTGTTATTTATCCAATTAACTGAGACTGGTGCAAAGGCAGAATAACTTTCTGCATTACAGAGAACTTGTAATTGATTTTCTACTTTGCAAGTCGGTTTCAAAGGCAGTACCACGTGTTGCCAGTAATGCACTGAGAACTCACACAGGAATGAGAAGGAATCAGAAAGTCAGAAATCTAAGGCAGGAAAAAAACATCAGGAAAGAAATCAGAGGTCAAGCCCAGAGTTTTTTATCCCTTACCCATCCACATTCCCTCTTTATCCATCAGAGTTCTTGTAACCGTGCTGCCAGCCCCAGAAGCGATGCAGCCCTGTCACCATGGGCTATGAAGCCCCACTTCAGAAAGCTGCTCTCCACCACCCTCAGTTGAGCCACCACTTCCACCCGGGAGAGCAGAAACATGGGCTTGGAAAAGCAATCTAGATCTCTGGAGGACATCAGAGGAGCTCTGCTGGTTTGCCAGAATTAGCTGCCAAGTTCTAAGCAACATGAATGAAGTTTATTCACTCACCACCTGCCTCAGTATTAGAAATATGATCCTGGAGTCTTACCATCAGAGATGCAACTCTCCACTAGAGAGTAAAAGGCAGGAATGGGCCAACATCAGAAGATGTATAATAAATATTTCCCTAAAGCATGCATGATTTGGAAGTCAATCCTTGTAGCACTTCAGGAAGGGAGCACATGCTCACTTTCAGCAAAGCAGACCATAGGTTTTCTTCTAACCCACTTTGTTCATCTCTTCAATAATCCACCTCTCGTTTGCTGTTAGCAGACATCCCTCAGCATCTGCAAGGATATTTCACTTGACAAGTTTCTACAGGGGCAGTAAAAAAAAAACAACTACCAAAAGCAAAATCACAGGACCACAGGTACCCACAAAGTTCCAGTCAAATGGCACATTCTTAACTGCTTTCATAATGACTGTGCTGCATCATTAAGAAGTAAAAAGCTGACGGAGAAGCAATGAGCATCCCTGAAATAGTTCCGAAAATAACTGCACTTTTGATGCCAACATAAGTCACTTTACTTCTAAAAAGCCCTTTCTTTAAAAAGAAAGCCAAATCCATGTTCTTCTAGCAGTCTCAGTTTGAAAAGGTTAGCAAAACCAACTCCTCCTCCCGCAGGCACAGTTCATGGTAGAAGTTCCATACAACACAAACAGTGAAAATCTGTTAATTCATTTGCAGCTTCTCTTTCAGTCTCAGAAGTGCTACTCTGCACTGAGAAACGGAGCAGTACAGTTGTGCATGGACATGCCACATTATCATACTGATACAAGGAGTAAATTCATCTATCCCAGAGCTCATGAACTGCTCCCTGCAGAGGGGCATGGCAGCCCCCACACCCTTGCAGGCACCCTGAGCACCAAGGGCTACTGTCCAGCTGCTCAGGTCTTACCTTGAGTTAGCCACTGCCTTAGCATGACTCTCTTCTAAGGTTTGCTCAGGTTCTCTCTAATCTTCTGAACATCTTTTATGACTTTCCTTCTGGCAAGAATGTCATAAAAAAGGTGAAGTTCCCTGTTCCCTGCCCCCCAACCTTCCCTTGACATATTCAGGATTCCTACTCGTTTTCTCAGCCTCTCCTAACTGAACTGGTCCTGACCAAGCTCAGAATTCTGTTGCCTTAATGTTTGGCATTAATCTCCAGGACAGACTGCATCCGTTTCTGTACTCTGCTTTGAAGACTGCACTGTCCAGTTTATCTGGAATAGGTTTTTAAGATGCAATCTTTTTCAAGATTCAGTAGCACTTGGATAGCATAACTGCTAAAAAACACATTAATTCAGCTTCCTAGGCAGTGCAACCCAGTCCAACAAAGATCTTTACCTAGAAAGCTACTTGCCAGAAACATATGCAAGATTTAGCTGTATCACCCACACAGTGAAGGCTTTCCTAGCTTCACCAACTACAAGTCCAATCCTAAGATGTCAGCTGCAAGTTAAGGACTTAAAATAATGTTTGTTCTATTTGCAAAAATCTCTTTGCAATAGAATTGAATTACATGTATACTCCTGTCTATTCTTCCTCATACACAAGCACCATGGGAGCTGGAAACATTTGCAGAGCCTATGTAAAAGTTGTTGGAGAATACTTATAACCCACCAGTCCTGATCTATAAGATCTCAAAATGTCCTTACCTTTGGGTCCTGGCAGAGCCAAAGCAACACATGAGTGCGAGTGGAAGCATTTCTGAAACCCTAGCCTGACTGTCAGTCCTGTCCCACTCACACAGGTGGTACACAAGGTCCTCAAGAGAAGATGTGCGCCTGTAGCTTACAGATTACTTTAAAAGGAGAGACAAAAATTAATTCATAAAAAAGAGGCCTGTTGTTGATAACCTTGACCCACAAGTCAATGGAAAGAATGTCAGGGAATCTGTCAATTTAAAAGAAAACATAGAGTTTCAAGTCTCTAATCTAAGGTACCCAGTTCTAGAACAGCAAGGCAGCAAGTGTCTGATAGCCTTTTCACCTACGTATGACAATCACCCAGCAAAGAAAAGGAAGAAGCAGGCAATGTTAAGTGCCTAAATATGAATAGAATAGTCTAGGCAGAGCTGACCGAAGACACTGGGTCAGAAAGCACACAACTGTATGGTGTAAGCCCCATAAAAGCATGTTTCAAAACGATTTAATGTGTTTAAAGCCAAAGAAATAAAAAAAACAACTCTGAAAAAGAGCTCCCTTAGGTATGTAAACATTGTGCTTTCCAAACTAGCTTCTCTGGAGTGGCAGGAGATGCTCCATAGCCTTCATCAGGCAGAAGTAACTCCTCCGAAGTAGAACTTTCCAAAGTCCATTCTCTCTCTAAACAGCAAGGCGGAACACCGCAGCACATGCCACTTAGTGCACTTACAGGGTGGAACCAGTAACCTGAGAGGAGGACTACAAAGCTGTAGACTCAACCACAACGGCTCCAGCTACTGCTTGCATATGTGTTTATCAATTACTTGAGACCACTAGAAAAACATATTAACCGGAGAAACAGATTTGGGAACTGTAAGAACAATTAAAGGGCAAAACCACAAAGTTCTCATCTGTGCCAGTAACTAAATGTGGACGCTGATGGCTCCAAGGTCTCTGCTACTAAGCTCAAAAATGAGTCTTTCCCAATGCAACTCTCGACCATGAAAGCTGCACCTTGAGATAATATGGACACAATCACAACACTCCTCTGCAGAACATCCTGTTCATGCATTATTCACTAAACTCCACCTAACCCTTTAACACATGATACTACTTCAAACCAAAGGGCAGAAAAGAAGGAAACAAGAATAGATTTTCTGCACACAGAAGTCCATTCCTTCTCCCCTTCTTTGTACAGTAGCACACCACCTGCCAGAAGCCCTAAGGAGCATTTGGGTTCTTTTGTTTTGATGACTTCAGGAAAGATTGCCCAGCAGCAAGGAGGGACCAGCAAGCATCTGAACAAAGATGAGAAGAGGTCTGTCTCAGGTATAGAGCGCGAACACTGCAACACATCACCATGTGCAGAGGAAGCAGCCTCCGTGAGAAGGGGTTACTGCCACAAATCCATGTCTGACGCTTCCGAAGCCCCTTGCAGAGGAGTGAGCTCAAGCAGACAGGTAAATAACAAAAACTGCAGTGGCTTCAAGATGCCATTTTACTGGGGAAGAATGAACACGTGCCACATGAACTTCCCAGCTGAAAGATAGCACTTGATGGACAGTGGCACACATGCTTTCACGGAGGTGTCCCAGAGACATCAACTATTTCCTTACTGTCTCACAAGGCTATTGCAGGGTATGTGGGGAGAAGGAAAACTACCTTCATTAAGAACAGTTTGGAGGAGGGAGCTGAAGAAAAATTAAGTCACAACAACATTCACCTATCCCTAGGTGCAGCCACACAGTTCAGACGATGACTTCCCATCAGCATTAGCAGAACACATACAAACACTGAATTCCTGAAGGTAACACACAGCTGCTTCACTCTCTAAATAGGTCTTCCCTCAATATTCACTATGGAAAAGTGGCATTTAGATGCCACAGGCAGATTTATTTTCCTTCTGGAAGAATCAGTGTCAAGATCTTTCCCTATTCCTGTATGTCAGTAAAGTTCTGTTTGCTGGCACTTGTTAGGAACTTTCACTGCTACAGAAGCAAGTTACAGGTCTCTACTTTCCTGCCGAGCTGTCATAAGACAAGTCCTGGTCTTTGAGTAAACCGTTCACATCAAATAGACAAGCAAGCACTTTCCTCCCATGGCTGCTTCTCAACACTGTTCAGCTATGTATGCAGTGACACAATTGGTTTCACTTGCTGGACAAGAAAAGACTGTACCAACAAAGAAGTGCATCTATAGCAGGAATGCCTAAACCCACAAACCCTTTCCACTGCAGGCCATGCATAAAAACAAATTATCACCACTGAAAGACAGATTTTAGGAAGAGGAACTGTCCAAATCGGCACAAGTCTGATACTTCAACACCAGAGTTCCAAATAAGACTACAAGAAAAGAATTCTGCTTAGGAGATCATCCAAGCCACGCAGGTCTTCACAACAGAAAGTAAGCACAACAGAGCAGGATGCAGAAATCTGTCTGTACTGGCACCTACACAGAAAAGATCTAGGGAAAAGCTCCACAGCATTCCTGTCCCACTTGGCTGTGACAGTTACTTTGGGATGGAACATCTGTGACAAGAGAGTCCATGGAGATCCACAACAGAGCACCAGCAGGATACAGAAGAGAACTGTGGCAGAGAAAAGAGGAAAAAGAAAAGTCTACCACAAAAACTAGTCTGAGGAAATGCTTTCATACAACATAGACACTTCCTCCTATGGCACAATCAAGGCAAAGAGTCAAACCACAATGAGGCCTTTCTAAGACACCAAAACTATTGAATTTAAAGTGGCAAAAACACCCACATCTCTGTTTTTGAAAGGACATACAGCGCCAGCTCTGAGACAGCCACATCCTGGGCTGCAGACACCCTAGCTGGGCTGGAGTTAGAGGCGGTGTGTCCATCAAGTCAATGAGGCAAAGCAAGCTGAGAGGAGCTCAGAAACCCACCATGGATCTTCTTTAGGATTCCTGGCTGAGTTTGGTCAGTTTCACACAAGTCAAAGCAGTCAAGTGGAACAATTCATTTTAATAAATCAACAAAGTCCAACTACAACTTTCCCCCATAATTTCTGATCATCTCCCACTTGGAGATTTAACCTGACGTTTTCATATCCTCCTTCATTTGTGGTTTAAGAATACAGACAGTTCTTGTTCTAGGGTGTCTGAGAGACACCTCTGTCTTTCCAAAGGAGCCCACAGCAGCTGTGGCCTAAGTGGACCTTAGGCCTGATGCACCGTGGGCACACCTGAGCTCCCAGCTGGAAACTCTGTTTTGATCTAACTGTTTCTCTGCATCTGGCCTTTCTACCATGTGAGTGTCTGCAGCAAGGCTCCAACAAGGAGCTAAGATGCAGTAACTGGACTACCTCCAAGCTGTAGCAACTAGAAAGGAAATAGAATCACAGAATCATAGAATGGTTTAGGTTGGAAGGGACCTCAAGGATCATCCAGCTCCAACCCCCCACCATAGGCAGGGACACCTCCCACTAGAGCAGGCTGCTCAAGGCCTCATCCAGCCTGGCTTTAAATGCCTCCAGGGAGGGAGCATCCACAACCTCCCTGGGCAACCTGTGCCAGTGTCTCACCACCCTCACTGCAAAGAACTTCCTCCTAACATCCAGTCTAAATCTCCCCTCTTCCAGGTCAAACCCATTCCCCCTCATCCTGACATTACCAGACCTTGTCAATAGTCCCTCCCCAGCCTTCCTGTAGGCTCCCTTCAGATACTGGAAAGCCACTCTAAGGTCTCCTCGAAGCCTTCTCTTCTCCAGGCTGCAGAGCCCCAACTCTCTCAGCCTGTCCTCATAGCAGAGCTGCTGCAGCCCTCTGAGCATCTTCGTGGCTCTCCTCTGGACCCGCTCCAGCAGTTCCATGTCCTTCTTGTGTTGGGGGCTCCAGAACTGCACACAGTACTCCAGGTGGGGTCTGAGGAGAGCAGAGTAAAGGGGGAGAATCACCTCCCTTGCCCTGCTGCCCACACTGCTCTTGCTGCAGCCCAGCACAGGGTTGCTGTCTGGGCTGCATGTGCACACTGCAAGGCTCATGTTGAGCTTTTCGTCAACCCAGGCCCCCAGGTCCTTCTCCTCAGGGCTGCTCTCAGCCATTCACCACCCAGCCTGTATCTGTGCCTGGGATTGCACCGACCCAGGTGCAGGACCTTACACTTGGCCTTGTTAAATGTCATGAGGTTGGCCTGGGCCCACCTCTCCAGCCTGTCCAGGTCCCTCTGGAGAGTGGTTCCTCCTGCAAGTAAGTACTTAAACAGTATTTCTGTAACATAAAACCACTCTGATGACTGCAAATCCAAAAGGGACCCAAAGGTAAACAGAGGGAAGGAAATTTTGTTGTGTGAGGAGGAACTTCTGCTCCAGTTAAAAAGAGTACAGATTGGAGTGATCTGAAGCTGCCTATAAATATTCGAGAACATCAAAGCTGCTCCTGTTAAATTAAAAATGCTGTCACACAGATAGAAACTAGCCTCTAGCACTGCCAGCTTCAACATGTGAGCCTCTGATCTGAGAGGCAGAGGCTCAGCTCTTCAAGAAATTTTATTCACCATAGGAAAAAAAAAGCAAGCCAGCAGTTGAGTTTAATACGGATATTAAATACCTTATGAGTGAGCTAATTAGAGCTTAACTCTTTCAGGACACTTTAGCCTTTCTACTGACAAGGACAACAGTTTTCCTCCCATACTACTTACACAGCTGGGATAGCTCCAGGAAGGTTCCTGTCCAAACCTCTGAAGCAAACCCTTATGCAATCTTCAGAAACAGCAAAGATTTTGTTGGTTTCACCTCAGTGTAATTTGGATGCAATTGTGGCACACACACCTGTGCAGACATTTTGGCTGAGTATTCCGTATCAGTCATTTATGTTTCATACTAAAGCTGTCCCAAAAGATTTCCAATCTTCATACTCCCAGAGTTGTCTGCAGATAACAAGAGGGGCAGACAAAAGGAGACCAGGCCACCTCATTTGACTTGTTACTTGAGGAGGTCACAGTGGCAGCTGAATACAGACAAAATACACATGGCTGAGAAATTTATCCCAATCTGCAACTACAATCCTGATATTTCACTATAGAAAAATCTCTGCAAATTCCCAGTATCAAAAGCTACAACGATTACCCCTTCCAGTTACAGATGTGGTGGGTGAAGAGGAACTCTGGCAGCACAGTATAGCAAGAAGTCCAAATGAGATCACACCTTGGGAGCTCTTTTGCTTTAACTACCTCACAGTGTCTTCTCCTCCAATACTCTGGGGATGCTAAAGATAGTATCTTTCAAAGAGGCAGAACACTGCCAGCTAGCAGACTGGGGATACCTTGCCTCTGAGCAAAAAGAGGTCTCCAGCCCTTGGCTACTAGTCAACATTGAACTCAGCAGCATCTCCTGCCTGTGTTTCGTGAGTTCATTTCTTGCTTCCAGTCTTGATACACATCATTCAGGACACCTGCCAGCTTGGCATCCAGACCATAAAGACTTCATCTCCCCTTTATCCTTACAGCATGCAAGACAGTATCTGCTCCAGAGAGCTTCTACTAAACTACAAACAGGTATGAGAAAGCATGCTGGACCCTTGTGAAACACAGCCCTGCAAGAGGAACAGGCTGGGCAGCAAGGCAATAGAAAGCAACCACACAGAAAAGGACTCGGGAGTCCTGGTGGTGGAGAAGCTGGGCAGGAGCCAGCAATGGGCACTGGCAGCCCAGAAGCCCAAGGGCAGCCTGGGCTGCACTCAAAGCAGTGTGGACAGAGATGGAGAGAGGGGATCCTGCCCCTCTGCTCTGGGGAGAACCTCACCTGCAGGGCTGTGTACAGTTCTGGAGCCCTCAACACAGAAAGGACATGGTCCTGATGGAGAGGGTCCAGAGGAGGCCACGAAAATGATCATGGGGCTGGAGCAGCTCTGCTATGAGGACAGGCTGAGGGAGCTGGGGGTGTTCAGCCTGGAGAAGAGAATGCTCCAGGGAGACCTAAGAGCAGCCTGCCAGTACCTGAGGGAGCTACAAGAAGGCTGCAGGAGGACTGTTTGCAAAGGCCTGCAGGGACAGCACAAGGGGCAATGGTCTGAAATGAGAGCAGAGCAGATTGAGATTGGATGTGAGGGACAAGTTCTGCACTATGAGGGTGCTGGAACCCTACAACAGGTTGCCCAGGGAGGTGGTTGAGGCCCCATCCCTGGAGATATTCAAAGTCAGGTCTGACAAGGCTCTGATTCTAAAGGAGGATGTCCCTGCTGACTGCAGGGGGGCTGGACCAGATGATTTTTGGAGGCCACTTCCAACCCAAACCATTCTGTGATTCTATGTTTTCCTGCTACAGCAGAACACACCCTTTAGAGCCTGCCTTAGAAGAAATCCTGATCTGCCCAAAAAAAGGCCAGCAACTGCTACACTGCATATCCCAGCCTCCATCTTTACGTCCAAAGCCATCAGAGACAGGCAAAGCTTCAATGCAGCAAGAACAGACATCACCAGTGTGCACAGCTGGAATGCTCTCCGTGTACTACTGATGTCTGATCTGTGAGATGGGTGTGGGTATTTCCACTGTGCTTGTTGTCATCAAGGGGAAATCTAGCAAGGCTCAGCTGAGAGTGCCAGTGTTAGCCAGGCCTAAACCAAGAAGGGAAGTCTGTACACCTGCAAGGGAAGAAATACTTTTTTTTAAATCACAGCCTTTAAAAGAAGTTCTTTTCCAAGAACTGGAGAGTTCAGAACTGAGCCATCAGTGCATAAAAAGAACTTCATCTGTCCAGCTGAACTGAATGAGAAGTTCTTCTGCTGGGCTCGGATGGTGTGGATAGAGAGAAATAAAGGAGAAGGATTTTTCCCACCCACACTTAATATACTTTTTATTGTGTGTTTTGAAAGGCAGAAAAAGCATCAAAAACCTCAAAGTAGGAGAACAGATCTTGGCACACACTAGGGTCTTTCCTAAATTAAAAGCAATTTTTCAAACACTACGACCAGAAGCATTTGAAAGTTGCTTACCAAGCACATGCTGTAAATTCACGGCAGGAGGCACGTACTTGCAACATGCATGCCCGTACAGCTAATTAAACACTTGTGCTCAAACCATGGCTGCAGACTAAAATATGCCCCTTATTTCTTTGTCAGGCCACTCATCTCCTCACTGATTCTTCAGCTTGCTTTACTACTGAAAATGATGCAAAATAATAAAACAGCTTAAGCACAGAAAAACCAACAGCTTTAGAACACAAGCAAAATCCTTACCTCAGTGCTCAGAGCAGCACGGGGCTGGGAAGACCAGAGACTCTGCATGTACAAAACCACATATGTAAGAGTGTACTTGTGTCTGGAGCAAAACAGGCACCTAATCAGCCTTTGTAAACTGGCTTTTCATCTTAAAGCCAAAAGCAACAACCAAAGTCTTTCAAAGCAGCATGAAAAGGAAACAAATGTAAAAAAAATGAATGCAAGCAATTTGTCACTGTGAAGAGGACACCCTAAGCCACCAGAACCCTGCTTGATAAGTAGAGCTCTGCCAACGGGCTGAGCACAGCTGAGTGCAATTTTTGGCAGTCCCCACATCCCCCTGGTCACCTCTGGTTCAAGTGACAAACAGTGAAGAAAAATGCAGGGAAAATACATTTTTTTTACACGAATCTTCTACTGCTGTTGTAACAATTTCAAAACACGCCTTTGTTTCAAAACAATCTGGTTTTCCTTTGCCAATCTCCTTTACTGTGAAGGGCTCTCCCTTCAAGCCAGGAAACATGAGAAATAAGGCCAAGCATTCAACTTGCACCCATTCTGTTCTCACATGTAGGTACCACAAGCTCTGGTCTGACCACATTTGAATATTGAAGTGCAGATGTCCAGAAGAAAAGACAATATTTACAAGTTAATGTTTAACACTTCCTAAATTGGCCACTTCTAATGTACGAAGTGTATTAATGCAAATACACACACTACTAACAGAAGTGGGGAGAACTACAGCAGATTCCTGTCTCCAGATCTTACCTTTCCTTAACTAGTAAGATGCTGGCCTCTCCAAAGTAGTCACACTTTGAAAAAAATATGTTTATGAAAGTTATTTTGGTCCAGAAGGGCCTCCCTCATATTGAAATTCCAAAACAAGGACTGGAGGACTGTAATAAAAAAAAAGAGGCAGCATTTTTAAATACATGCTCCACCACAAGATGGTATAAACTGGGAGAAGATTACTATGTATGCTAATCAATGGGTTTATAAAACTACTTGAGACTTTCCTATGAGATCTGCCTGCAGGAAAGCTGCCCGTCTTTCTTTCTCACCAAGTTATGCCAACCAAGCCATGACCTCTGCATGCTTCACGTGGCGTCACTTTAGAAGCCCTTTACCAGGCCAAGCAATCAAAACCAAGTCACCCTGTGCCATAATCATACCCATCACTGGAGTGCTCAGGGACAGCAAGTGCTAGTTCCACCCATGAGGCACGGCTGGCCATGAGTGCTGCTAACACCAGGAAGCACACTGTCATTATACCTAAGCCATTACAGTCTCAACATAAACACGTACCAACGAAAAAAAGTCCTCCAAGCGGCTCCATGTTTAATAATTTTTGACTGCCACTCCTATCAGGGATTTTTTCCTAGATCCACCTCCCAAAAAAGCAATGCAAATCCATGGAAAAAGAAGTGGTCAGCACTCTGCCACCACGGGCAAGATTTTCATCAGTACAGACCTTAAATGTCTGTGCAGAGGTCTCTCTAAATGTAGGGACTGCATGGAAAAGTTACCTGAACTCCCACAAACTGATTTGCCGCACTGGATTCCCCTCTCCTTTACTCGCCAATGGCCAGAAATTGCACTGGAGTACAAGAAGGCACAGTGCTGTGAGCCTTCTGCTTCTGTTTGCTTTCTTAACCTACTTTATTCTTACTCCTCTAAATAGGTCACATTAGCATTTTTTGCTTCTTCCATGTTGTACCTTCTCCTCCATACTTAGATATCTTTTACCTCATTTTCTTATACTATGCCTCACACCTTCTCCTCAAGGGACTGCCTCAGTCTTGCATGCTGATATGGCTCTGTCAGGAGGATTCTGGTGTTACCACAGCTCCGGGGAAAAACAGACCGTGAACCTCCAAAACCAGCAACTCATAATTGAATTAGGTACCTCATCTTATGAGCATCCCTCTCCTTCATAGTAACATCTAGAAATGCTTTCTTAGTATCAGCTCAGCCTCATTTAGAAATGGTCTGCACAGGTGTCCCTAACTCCATTATATATTATAGTGTACTGTAGTAGTCTAAAGCTTCGAAGTTCAAAGTTTTCGAAGAGGTAAAGTATTATTTACTAGCCCTTAGAAATCCATTGTAATTTTGGGGTTATATTAACTCTTTTCATAAGGTGTTTCTCTTTCCAAAAGATATGGAGCAAGACATGAAAATCCAACTGAAGGAGAGAGAGGGAAGTTGTTGCAGAAGGTTTAAGCAGCCATCCTTTGGGGGAGTGCAAAGCTGTACAGCTGTGCTGCTCAGAGACGTGGTTTAGTGGTGACCTGGCAGTGCTGGCTTAAGGGCCGCACTGGATGATTTGGAAGCTCTTCTCCACCAGGAACGCTATCTTTGATCCTGTCCTCTTAAATTCTCTTGCAGTGTTGCAGTGCACCGTAAGAGGATGGCACAAGCACAAGACCCTCAAAGCAGAGCACTACAGCTGCAAGTTGACATCACAGATGTCAACTTCTTCCTGTGGCTGCTACACAGGAAGAGTTACCAAGTCCTTTCACCTCCATTCTAAGAAACATCTTGGATGTTGCAAAAAGAAAAACAGAAGAAAGGAGTGGGGAGATGATGGCCAGGACAAGACCTCCACTGCAAGCAAGCTGCTTGTGCATTACACACTCTGCAAAGGCTGTCCAGGTACAGTAACTGTGCAAGTCTTTACCTCAATAATTTCTTATTTTAAATGTGAATTACCCTCCCTTGATCATCTTGGCCTTCCCCTGTAAAGGACTCAGACCTGTAGACACCCGTTGCAGTCCCACCAAAAACATGTTTCTTTCACAGCACAAAAAAAAAAAAAAAAAAAATCAACTGGCAGTCTCGGAGCAGGAAGACTCCAGCCCCAAAAGCAGCCAGGCAACTCTGGGCATGGCTAACCTTCATTCTTCTGTCAGAAACTACCGAAGAGTAAGTACCAACCAAGCTCAGATCAGACAGAGCACACCACAGAAATCAGAGAAGCCTGCTGTCTGCAGGACTAAACCTGCACTCCTCATCCTTTTTTTAATCTAGCAACCCTCTCCCGTGACAGAGAGGGCTGCCAAGCCCTGCCAGTTCACAGAACAACCGCAGCATCCAGTTCAGCTTCCAAAACTTGGACTCAGATTTCAAAAGCTGCGCATCCAAAACTTTGCTATTGCATGCATATATCAAGGATGGAGTATAGAAGAGTCCTGTTCCTATCAGACAGGCCCAGGAAGAACTGAAGCCTCTGCGGAACAAGGTTTGTGATCCACAAGGCAGCAAAGCCAGAGCACAGAAGTGACTCGCTGCTCTGTGTAACAACAGACACACCTGATGCTGCCATAACCAAAGCGAGCCCTTATGAAACTAAAACCAGAAATAAACACTTTGAAAGCCTGGGATTCAGCCTCATTACCTATTTAACAAACTCTTTGCTTTCAGCAGGCCTTCAGAACAGCAACAAAGCTGACAGTTCTGTCTGACACAAGTTCAGGTGGGCAGCTCAAGCAGATTCAACATCTGAAGACAGGTATCTCCCAGATGACTGTTCTCACTTGCCTCACAACATAGGCCAGTTGTGAGGCTCTGTTCATAACATCAAAGACTGAAGATCGGAGGGATACAGTCTGTAACCTTCCCATACAAGACAATGTTGGAGGTCTTCCTTTGTACCGAAACAGAGAAACAGCAAATGCTGAACAGCCCCTCTCATCCCTTTCTCAGCATCCACAGAGTGTCAGCTCTTTGTTTTCCACCAGAATGAAAGTGCCACTTGCCAGTGACAGCTCAACTCCAAGATACTTTACTCCAAGGACATGATGACAATGCAAAACTGAACCCCCCAAAAGTGGTACTAGGAACTCAATATTACCAGAGAAAAGCATTACATCTGATGTCCTCAGGATCATTGTTACAAGCCACAGCTTTACAGTTAACAAGTATGGAACAACATAAACCCAGTCACAGGTGTCTTCGTATGCTAAGAGGATAGCTAGCAAAGAAAACATCCAACAAGACAGTGACTCAAAGCCACAAATAACTTCACTTCCTCAATTTGAAAGGCCTTCAGGCACTCAGCTCAAGCAAGCAGAAACTTAACTTGCCTGTTCGCAAAACAACCACAAAAGATACCTGACATGTCGAGGGAGTTTATGCAACCTAAACCAAATGTTAAGTTTGATCCTCTTTCCCAGCATCTCACTGGAGCAGTACCATCACCACCACGGTTTCCTAAGCAGCACAGCGTTTGATGCTTCACACCTTATGGACCAAGCAGAAGCAGCAACAGGAATACAATCTTGCCCAGCTGCCAGCAGAATTGACACACAGTCCCACTCTGGACACAGAATCCACTACTGGTCACATCGGTGATGCTCACTGCTCCAGCACTGCAGGTCTGTGGCCACACGGCACCTTGTCTGACACAGAACTACATCTGAGTTTTCAGCCTGAATGCTACAAGAAGTTTTAACCATAAGGAGTTAGGCAGCTGTAATTTGTTTGAAAGCAAAATATCATTTTAGACATTTCACAAAGTCTTGCTTCCACAATCACTCTCTAATCAGACACCTTTGATTTCCCATCTCCAGCGTACTGATGGCCACTATACTGCCCCAAGAAACACATGGTATTCCAGTATGCCAGTTACCACAGAGCTGGTTAGCCCTTCCAGCAGTCTAAGGACCAGCTGACACAGCAACCTAAGGACGAATTTGCTGAATACAAACTGTGGCCACATGAAAGAAGACATACAAACATTTCATCTCCCTGAAAAGTTATTCTGGTAGACAGTTGACCCTAATAAGACCTGTTCACAATAACATGAGAAACAATATAGTAGCATACACTGCCAGATAAGAATCTGACCAATAACCAGTTCAGGAGTGAATATATGACCTATCAAAAGCCGAAAGTGCATTGTTTCTTAAGGTGATTTGTTGGGTTCTTTTTTTTTTTTTCATTCAGACTTTCAAGACCAATGAGTAATTGATGCTATTAACATAAACAAAAGTAGGTCTTTGTTTAATCCCAAAACCACAACTCCTTTGATCCATTCTTTAATGTGTGCCTGATTTTCAAGAATTTCTAATATTTCATTCTAAAGAAAAGCACATCTTAACCTTGCAAGGGCAGCAAAGTGTTTGGGGCCAAGAAGAGCTTGTTTCCCTCACTGATGTGCCACCACCAGCTGCTGCTGAACAGGTTCTTAGTGGCACTGGCTATATGATCCTTTTCTAAATATCACAGTCAGCTTTAAATGATGATCCAGAGCAGCAGTTTCATACAGTTCCACAAATACACAGCCCAGATGAATCAAGGCAGGCAAGTCACAGTTCTGAAAAGTCTTACAAACTCTGTCCATGAAAAAAAAACATTTTCAGAAGATGACTGAAATGTGACATTGACAAGAGATGCTGAATGTAATAGAGAATCTGACAGCCAGGATTCAGTACAGCAGCTCTGGAACAACATCTGCCACATGCTCTTCTCTGAAGAAATGCAGCACACACGGTCGTTTAGGGAAGAAATGGCCCACTCGTGACATATGCACAGATGAACAAACAAAGCAGGTTTTGAGTGATTAATTACTGTGAAAGATTTGCTGCACAATTCAGCCATCCCTATAGTTTTTCCTAAAGGGCGACTGTCTACTCAAGTATGAGGAGGAAGCAGAGAGCTGATTTTGTCGCAAGAGCTACAAAGCCCATGGAATACACTTGTGCAAATTTGAGTCTTAACAACACAGTGCTTTTCTCCACTTTGACTGACAAACTCAAGGAAAGTATGACCTTAGTAAATGGCCTATACCCTGTTCCTAACACCAGCACCTGACACAACAGCACTACTTTCAGAGTCTCTGGCTAAGCCCAAAGGCAAGGTGCTACGCCTTAGGTGCACTGTTTGATAATGCACCAAAAGCACAGAAACGCCGATGTCTGCCTGAGTCCCGGCGGGCACCTTTGTGAAACGTCGGAAACACCAACTCGTTGACCAATCTCTCTGTCCTCTAAGAGTAGACAAAACACTTATACCAGTAGCTGGTCCTCACAACTCTTCCACTCGCACACAAACTTTTATAACACTCTTCCATGCTGAAACAGCAAACACTCAGAAGCAGGGTACTTTAAAAGATAAAAAAAACCCAACGACCAATTTTCACATTGCTGCACTCGTGCTTGCAGAGCGGTACCAGGTGTATTTCCAACTTGCTTGCTCCCAGCTCATTTTTTAAACACGTATACATATGTGTGTGTGTGTCTGTGTGTACATACATAGAACTCAAGCAAACAAACTCCTCGGGTGTTAATGAGATAGGAGGATTGCTATTGGCAATTACTTAACAGTCAAACTTATTAAAACACCATTTAAGTCATTTTTCTTTACTTAGCCAAAGGGGAAAAAAAATAAAGTCAACAATTACAACCGACTACAAAGGAATGAGATAAGCAGCTCCGGAGTTTCGCAGGAGCGAAGCCTGGCCGCGCTCAAACACACGCCAGTGATGGCTCTGACGAAAATGGCCAGCGCGGCTCTGGGACGAGCTTCACCTAGCATAAGGACTACCGAAACTCGGCTTCTGGGACAGCGGCCGGGGACCCTGCCGGACCCCGTGCCGAGAGGACGCGGCGCCAGGCAGCGAGCGGTTCCCGCGGTGCTTTCCCGCCTCGGCCCCCGGCAGCCCGCGGCGCCCCGCGCACACCGGGCTCCGCCCCCGCGGAGCGCGCGGCGGCCGCGGCCCCCGCCCTGCCGCGAGGACACCGCGCGCCCCGTCGTCGCCGGAGATGCGAGGCCGCGCGCGGAGCGGAGACCGGCGGGACCTGCCGCGCGCGGAGGCGACGCCCGGCTGCGCGCTGCCCCACGGCTCGGCCCGCTCCCGCCGCTCCGCACTCCGGGCTGTCAAATGGGGCGAGCGGCGGCGCCGCGCTCCACCGAGCTCCGTGACGGAAAGGTGAGGACCGGGGCTAGGCGGCCACGCCGGCACCGCGGCCTTTGTGCGCGGGCGCGCATCTGTCACCGCGGCCGCGGCGCCCCCAGGCCGCGCGGAGCACGTGGAGCGACGGGCCCGGCCCGGCCCGGCGCGGGCTTTGTGCTGCCAGGTGACGGGCGGCCGAGCCCGCGGAGCCATCTTGGGGCAGGCGGCGCCCCCCGGCCGGCGCTCACCTGCACGATCTCGCCCTCGGCGCTCAGCGTGGCCCCCGCGCGGGAGAAACGGCCCTGCAGCCCGGTGGTGTAGGTGGTGTAGTCGCCACTGGGGCTGGACTCGAAGAGCACCACCTCCACGAACGCAGTCTCCTTGCCCAGCGCCGCGCCCGGGGCTGCGGCCAGCAGCAACCCGAGCAGCAGCAGCCGCGGCGGCACGGCCAGTCCCGCGCCGGCCCCGCAGCCCCTCATCGCGCGGCGGAGAGGAGCGGCGCCCCGCCGCCGCGCATCGCTCCCGAGCGGCTCCAGCTCCGGGGCCGGGGTCCCGGGCGGGTCAGTGCCCCATGGCACCAGTCCTCCCGCCGCGCTGCGCCCCACTCGTCGCCGTCGCCTGCCCCGCGCTCCCTGTCCCTCGCCCCGGCTGCTCTCCGCCCTGCCAAGCCGCTTCCCTTTCATCTGCTCCACGTGACGGCCACCGCGGGGTTATCCCCGCCCTCCGCGCGGCTCTGACCCGCTCCGTCCCTCCCTCGGCGCACACACAACCCGCGGCCCCGAGGAGCGCTGCAGCGGGGCCCGGCGCAACGGCCGCGGATGACTCGGTCTGGCTACTCTTGGGGCTAGTGTGCCGGGAGTGGTGCGGCGCTCGGGAAGGCCTCACTGGAAGTCAGCCTCCCATGCGGCCGGGCCTGCAGGGCCGGGCTGGGTGCGCCCGGGACGCGAACGCCGGTCTCGGCGGCCTGTGCGCACGGTTGGGCCCGCTTCCGTCGGGGTCTGTCCCGCCGATGGCGAGGCTGTCGGTGCGGAACGGCGGTTTGCGGGCCGGGGGGACACCAGCCGGAGCCGCCTCCGGGCGCTGCCGCGGCTCGCTGCCGCCATCCGGCCCCTGTCCGGTGCCAGTAAACGCCCGAGTGCGTTAGGCATAAAGTCCCTGGCGTGTCCGCGGCAGTTAGAGTCCCGGGGGTGGTGCCGGCCCCGGACAGGATCGGTCGGCGCGGGCAAGAGCCATTTCGGTAACGGTATGTGCCGGAGTCGCTGGCTCTCTCTGGATAGTCGCTACTCTGCGGCGCCCGTACGTTCCGCCAACGTCTGCCATCTCTTGCAGCCTGCCCGCATCCCGCCGGCTGCTCGCCGGTGTGCAGGACGGGCACGACGGGCCCGAGTCGCAGCGCAACGCTACGCAGGTGTGGCTAAACGGAGACCGCATCCCGGGCGCTGGCTAGTCGGTGGGCGCGAGCCGCGGAAACTTGGATTAGTTCCTTCAGTCTCACTGCAAGAACTCGATTGGAGCAAGAGTTTTGCTTTAAAAGTGCGTACAGTTACGGTTTGGAACTCTAACGATGCAAGATGTTATGGAGCCTGAAAGTGCAGATTGGTGACAATAGGGGATTAGACAAACTGATCCCTTGAGGTCAGTGGGGTCCCTTGCTATGAAGCACAACTTTTGGAAGCAAGCTTGGCACTGGGGTGAGTCTCTAACCAATAGGCAGAAGGAATAATACCATGGTCTAGAAATAGCTGGCTCTTTTCCTAAATATACTTTGTCACACTGAAGTCAAGGTAATGGCATCCTTAGTGAGAGTCATCAGCTTAACAAATCATGGATGCATTCTTCAGTGAAGAAGTGCCACAAAGGGATCACAGGAGCACACTCTGCTTCTACCACAAGCCCCAAAATAACCCCACAATCCAAAGTACAGCAGATGAAAGGCCACAGAATTATGGCATGCACGGAGAGTGAGCTGACAGTTGGCTGGCTGTGCTGCTCTAGCCTAGCAGCAACAGAGAATGCACTATGCAAGCAGATGTGGCCAACACGTGCCAGTTCCAGGTGATAATTGTGTGTCGGTAGAACTTCAGGAGTGACAATATCTGGTATAGGAAACAGAAGCAGTTTAATCCCTTACTGCAGTGTACCTGTGCTTGATTTCCCTCACGTTCACCTGTGAGGCAAATGGCCAGTGCTTAGTACAGGGTTTCCTAAATCACCATCGATGTAGGAACGGGTTAAACACTGAGAACTGTAGATTTTCTCCCTGCTGAGTCAGTGAAATGTCACAACTTGCAGCAAAAGCAGAGCTGTAAGCAGACGTTCTGTGATGATGATGAGAAGGTCACCGTTAACTAGAACTGTGCACATGTCGTGAGGAGAAAGTCTCTTTCTTCCCTAACTTCAATGGTTTGCGCAAACGATACAAAACCTTTTTAACCTGCTGTTCTTTCATGTCTTCCAAAGAGTCAACAGCCAGTCATTTGCAGTCACTGGTAGGTTTTCATGCCCTGCATTTCAGTCAGGATGTCTTTATTCTTGCAAAGGTCCTTACGCCACTGTAATCAAGACTTTTCCATGTTCTGTTAATAAAGGTGAATAGTTCATGTCCTAAGCTCTTGCAGGTCATGGTCTCTCAACTGTCCTGCTCTCAGCAGATCTGTCATTGAGTTATTGGCAGCAAGGAGAACTGGAATTTTCAGTGTAAGAGGACCATGGGTGTGCACAGGTTGTCATATAAAGGGTAATGAATGAATGGTGCGTCTCAAAGAATGTCTTCCAGCAGGGCATCCTTACACAGCTTGGAGGAACCTCATGGCATTGTCGGTTTTGTCCCACTCTGTGCCAGGCACAGCTGGAGCCTAAGGACAGCTGTAGCACTGGATGTGCCAGCTGCTAAGGGTTTTGCTAGGTACAATGCCATACATGGCAGTAGTTTGCCTGTTTGGGGGAAAGCATCTATTTAAAACAGTTCTTCCCTTGCCACTTGTTTCATGCCAAGGTAACTTCTGTGAACTGGATCAGGAAAGAGACCAGGGCTAAAGGCAGGGGGGCAGGAACAGAGTGGAGAAGGTTGCTTTTAAACTCAATCAGCAAGCTAAAACAGTTTGGGGGAGAGCAGCTCTAGAGGCAGAGATGGGAATTGAAAATGTAGGAGTTCTAAGAGACCAAGACAAGAGCTCAGTGTGTGTGGAACACACAGTTTTAGTCCTACAAAAACTGGGAATAACGTGAGATTCCTGACTCTTAGCTATGAAACTGAAAAGCCAAGAACGCCATGTCCACGCCTGCTGGTCAATAAAGTGGATGTCCATTTGCTTCAGCAGTGTAGGGACTCAGAGGTCAGTCAACTGTCTAAGTTTTATTGCATCAAACTTAAATGCCCCTCATCGGGCATCAGTGAACACTAGATATTTAATGTTCCCTATTTTAATTTTTCCTATTACATGTTAAAAAGTTACATAAATGTCATACCTTGAGATATTGTTACAGTTCAAATTCAATTATCAAGAAAACAAAGATTACCCAGATTAGACAATTCAACAATAATCTTGTCCCCTGTCCACAAGTGCCATGAAATACTTTTACATGGATACATTTTTCTTACAAGGTCAAGCTTCCCGGGCAGATCCCACTGGAGATAAAAATCAGTGTAGTGAAACAATGTTAGGTAAGCTCCCTACCTCTGTTGTTAATGGAATACCAGCACTTTGGGGAGAGAGTAGAAGTAGAGCTTCTGCAGGTAACACTGACAGTAAGGAATGCAGAAATGGTAGCCCAATCTGTAAACTAACTAGCAAAAACTATCGGCATGAGGGCAGTGTCCTACCCCTAATATACAATTTGCTGAAGATTGGATCCACCTTGCAAACACTCCATGCCCCTGGCCTACAGACATGCTTTAATTGCTTTTGCAGTCGCCCCAGAGCTGAATGCTGAGGAGTGACATGAGGCACTAGGTCTCAGGTCACCAAGTTCCCTCTGCTTGGGCAGAAATCCAGTCAGGAGGTTGCAGGGAGAGCATGGAGTGTTTGTCATTAAAGTGATCCAGTATTTCTAATCAGCTTCCTTCTTACATCCCAGATTGAGGCTTTGGGTTTGAAATACAGAAGTCTCAGGCATTTGTAAGTGCAGCTGGGGACAGTAAGAGCCACAGTTTGAACATGATGAGATTGCTGGTGTGAGAAAGCATGCCCTAGGCACTTGGTCTCTTATCCCAAGTGATGTGGCAGGACAAGAGGAAATGGCCTCAGGTTGTGCCAGGACAGGTTTAGATTGGACCATAGGAAAGCTTTCTTTCCTAAAAGGGTTGTCAAGCCCTGGAATAGGCTGCCCGGGGCAGTGGTGGAGTCCCCATGCCTGGAGGAGTTTAAAAGCCTTGTAGTGCTGCTGAGGGACCTGGTTTAGTGGTGACCTGTCAGTGCTGGATTAAGGGTTGGACTCAGTGCTTGTAAAGGTGTCTTCCAACCTAAATGATTTGGGGATTCTACCTCAGAAGAGAACAAGCAACACTAGAAAATGATTTTGAGGCAAAACTTCCTACATCTCATTTCTATTGCAAAGAAGTGGATATTATAGAACCCTCCTCTTTCCCCATGCTGCCCTTGAGAGAAGAGTGAAGCACCAACATGCTACTATGATGAGTGTTATACAAAAAAGCCCCAAATTAATATTTCATAGGAAGCACAGCTCCACACCATCAGGCAAGAAAAAAACAATGCGGAGTAGCCACTCACAGCATGCCTATCAGCCATTCTCACCATTAAATGAGCTAGAAACAGAGTTTCCTCAGTCCTGCCATCTCTGGAATTGAGAATGCATTTGGCTGAAGACGTCTGAAGGCTGCCCTCTGTCACATCTCTACAGTCACCACGAACACAGCAGACTGGAGAGCCCTCTGCAGAGCCTCTTTTCGCCTCTTTCCACAATAAACACATGCTAGCTGCCTGTCAGCCTCGGCATGCTTCTGAACTTGCTAGCTAATTTTAACCAAACTTAAGAGCAGAGGTCTTAAGATAGTACATTCTTGCAAATTTTGTGAAAATCAGAGGCTCTGGACTCTGGATACTGCAGCAGCATCCAAAAATGACATGGGGGAAGCTGAGGCAGCAGGGAAATGTGTAAGAAACAAAACGTTTTCGGTTCTACTGTCCCAAGGAACATTCTATGGTTTATTGTATGTCTTTTAAATAAAAGAATGTGTTCTAATTGTATTCCATTTAATTAGCATGGGACTTTTGTAACTATATTTGCATGGTAAGGGGTTACTGTCAGGAAAGGACATAAAGTGAATGTGTGTGCATATAACTGTTTGGTACAGAACAGTGGCCCTCAGTGGCAGGGTGGAGGTTGGTGGACCTCAGCTGTCACACATCCTGTGCGACAGTCTCCCGAACACCCATCTGTGCCCAGCAGCAGATTAGTCACAGCATGTGTTGTCTTCAGCTTGGTGAGAATGCTTAAGGAATGTGAAAGGAAGGGAAGAAGAACTCAGGTTATTGAGGGGAGGTTTTAAGGGCAGGGGCCCTGAGATATTAAGAAAAAAATACCTTGAAAGCAGAGCATTGTTAGCACTGCTGTTTTGGCACCAAATTGTTTGTGCTCTAGTACTGGTGGACCCTCCCCAGCACCCAGTATCAGCTACTGGCATAGCAAAGAAAACATCTGATTTTCAGTTAAGTGTTTTCTTAAGACATGTCACCAAAGCCCAGCCTCCCCACAATCTGCAGCAGTGTGCCCTAAGTCTGGCAAAGACTGAACTTTCAGCCAGTAACAACATCAATTTTTAAATAAACTTATTCCCCTTCATGTATTGTAGATTTTAGCATGACAAAGGAAATTATGACCCTTTTTCAAATAAACTAACCAATGAGCATGGATTAAAAGTATTTCAGGGTTTTATCTTGCAAATTTTTAATTTCCGTTTGGTTGATATTGTCCACAGTATCAGCCAGACCTTGTTTGGGATATAGTTCATCTCTCATCCACTTTGTATAGAGAAAATCAAATCCCTTAAAAGAGGCTGCTCGGATATGTTAAGTAATAAGAAAAGGTGGTTCTTGCTGCTGTGACCCAGTAACAGCAGATTACCCAGTGGGGCTACTTTTCATTGGGAAACCCCTTCAGAAGGGTGAGGGCACTCTGTGGCTGCAGAGTCCAGTTGCTGCCTCCCCCCCACAGGTGAGCAATGACGTCTTCATCTTTGGGCTGCTGAGTACTTGCAAGTTACACTGTACCCCCAGAGAGACTGGTTTTCCCCTTAACTACCAGGTATTCAGCGTAAGCTTCACAAGCTACTGCTTGAAAACCCAAACCGAGTCAAACAAAGCCCTCAAAAACCAAAACCCAAAACACCATGCCACCATCCCCCCCTAGCCCATCACTGCCAAGTCCAACCAATAAAAGTGTCGTGAACACACAGTGGCAAATGGGGGCTGTGGCTAAGAATGAGCTCTATGTGAAATCCTCATCCCTGAGTTTAAGGCAGTTACTTTTGATCAACCAAATTCAAAGACTCCTTAAAACACAATATTAGACTGAGATGTATTTTCCATGAATGTGCTTGACATCCCTGTGAGGCAGAAGAACATAAGCAATGAAAACCAGCTTGGTAAGCTCAGAGCAGTGGAATAAAATGATAACTTTTATGAACAGATTACAATCAGTGGCCAAAAGAAAGATGGAAAGACTGCAGCATTAAGTATTTTATACTGCAGTCAGTGATGATTTACAACTTGTGAAAAATAGCTTTTATGCACACAATTAGAGTCCCTCTGGAGTTCAAGAGGCCAGGCAGGACCATATCACAGGCAGGCCTGGGAGTGGAGTGCTGTCTAGTTCCTTGCAGTGCTGCCTGCCCTGGCCCTCCTGACAGAGCAAAGGACAACTTCCCTTTGCTCTTTACACTTACCACTGAATTCAAGGGCTTCTTCTAAACTGAGGTGTGCTGTTCCACATTCATATAACCCCTGTTTCACAATGCGTGTTGGCGGACTGGGGAGAAAACGTGAGCTTTTCACTAAAGCATTTCTTAAATCACACTTGAGAGCCTTCTTTTTACAGCTGACTGTATCTGAGGCACCCTCACAGCAGATCAAGTGTCCATGAGCAGGTTAAGGAAAGCTGTTTGTCCCACTGACACCCCCACATCTGCCTTTCCAGACGATTTCAGTAACTGACCACTGTCCATGTTCCCTACAATGTTCTAACATGGTGCTCTGCAGAGGCCAATAGCACTACAGCTTATTTCATAAGCAAACGAGATTGCTGTGCTTCCTAGTAAGTGCTGGAAGCAAGCTGTCCCTTACCAACTGAACACAAGGTCATGGACATGTTTGCCCTTTTTTCATCAACACACAAAGTTGTTGTTCTGCACCTCTGGAGACACGGTTGCACAGCACAGAGGCTTAGGACCGACCGAAAGCTTTCTTCAGTCATATCTGAGCGTGTTATGAGTCTCCACTGCTGAAGCAACACCAGCGGTTTCATTGGTTGCTACGTGACCATCATTCAGGTCACCTCGACACCGCCGCGCTGGTGCCGAGGTGCACTGAGGCCGAGCAGCCAGCAGGTGGCCTCCTCGGCTCAGCAACCTCCGCAGGCACAGCCAGGGTGAGCGAAACGCGACCTACAGGACAGCACGGCCCGGGCCCCGCCGCTTTGCTGCCGTTAACACCGTTACTGCTGCTCCAGCAGTGAGCACACGAGACAAGGTACTGTTCATGTGGCCCTGCTGCAAGCGATACGCTTTTTAAAGTGAATAATAGGTAAACCACACCAAATCAATTTGAAGCACGTGATTAAGAAATCAAATACATCGGCTACTAAACACTACAGAGGATAAACCCTAGAATATGAAGAGCTCCTAGGATTGAAGCCAACAAACAGGTTGTACCACTTCTGACTATCAAAAGCAAAAAAAAAAAACCAAAACAACCAAACAGTCTTACAATGAGACTGACCGAAACGAAGGTATTTTAACATTAATGACTGGTTTGTTCATGTGGAGGTGAGCTAAGCAACTACGTTTCAACTTATCGATCACATTACAGACTGGCCGAAATTACAGACCTGTCTGGCACCTGTCATGAATCAACTTAAAGCACTGCATCTTCCACATTCAAGTATAGCATCTGATCTATTTAGTATATAAAGGACTTCAGCTGCCCCTGATGATTTACATAAAAGTTATTAAAGTTGGGTGCTAGCAGAGCAAATAAGGCTACCATGAAGGAAGTGTGGCAGACTTTGTGAATGCCAGCTGTCACCTGTCCCTGCTGAGCATTCAGCACCCCAGTACCCTACAAAGTGGGAGACAGAGTCTTTTGAAACAGAACTGATTCCTCACCTGATATTTCACTACCTTCCTCCCTCTCTGTCACAAAGGGTGTGCTAGTTTGAGCCTAGCTAGCA
>WAAF01020217.1:18776-35376 GCA_013400475.1 Tricholaema leucomelas
CCTGAGCAGTGCTGAGCACAGGGGCAGAAGAACCTCCCTTGTCCTGCTGCCCACACTGCTCCTGAGCCAGCCCAGGATGCCATTGGCTCTGCTGCCCACCTGGGCACTGCTGCCTCCTCTCCAGCTCCTCTCTCCCAGCACCCCCAGGTCCCTCTCTGCCTGGCTGCTCTCAGCCACTCTGTCCCCAGCCTGTAGTGCTGCTTGGGGTTGTTGGGGAAGTTGTGCACAGTGAGGGTGGTGGAACACAAGCAAGTTCCAAGTTCCCCACAGAGGTGCTTGAGGCTCTATCCCTGCAGACATTCAAGCTCAGCCTTGCTGTGTCCTTGTGCAGCCTGCTCTAGCTGGAGGTGTCCCTGCTGCCTCCAGGGGGTTGGGAAAGAAGCCCTTAGAGGGTCCCTTCCAACCTGATGCATTCTGTGAATCTCTTCATCTAGGACTGAGCTTTTTTGCCTTGCTTCTATGTTCCTGGGCAGAGAAAACCAAAAGCATTTCCCTTGAGGGTGAGAGGCCTCAGTGAGAGTTTGTTTGTGCCGCAGTGGCACGGAGCTGCCTCATCAGCTACGACCAAAATTCAGCCCTCCTGGCACTGTTGCTGGATCAGGCAGTTGTTGAGGGAGCAGCTGTGGTTCTTCTGAAGGTAGATAACCATGGTGTAAGTGCTGTGGTTCCAGGAGCAAGCAGCTTCACGTTCCCCAGTTAGGGCTTAGGATGCAGCCAAGGCACAGCCTTCTGCCAAGGCAAGTCAGGGAATCATCAAAGCATGGAATCATCTGGGTTGGAAAAGGTCTTGATGATCGTGGAGCTCAACCCTTCTCCCTCAGCACCACATCTCTGTGGCTTTTAAACACCTGCAAGGATAGGGATTCAAGCACCTCCTCAGGCAGCCTGCTCCAGGAGACACTGCTGAAGCCAGCTTCAGCAGTCCGTGGTGGTGGCACTGTGCTCAGCAGAGATTTCCTTCTTCTACAGAGCACAGAAGCCAGCACTGCTCACAGCTTGGCTTTTAGCTGCTGTGCTGGTGAAGTGCTCAGGAGCTGGGAGAGGGGAGATTGAGACTGGGAATTAGGAGGGAGTTAGGAAGGGAGACACTGGCACAGGTTGCCCAGGGAGGCTGTGGATGCCTCTTCCCTGGAGGTGTCCAAGGCCAGGTTGGATGAGGCACTGAGCAAACTGGAGGTGCCAAATCCTGGCAGGCTGCTCTAAGGTCTCCCTGGGACCTTCTCTTCTCCAGGCTGACCAAGCCCAACCCTCCCAGCCTGGCCTCACAGCAGAGCCCTTCCAGCCCTGCCAGCACTGCTGTGGCCTCCTTTGGCCCTGCTCCAGCAGGTCCCTGTCTGTGCTGAGCACTCCAGAGCTGCCCCCAGCACTGCAGGAGGGGTCTGAGCAGAGCCCAGCAGAGGGGCAGAATCCCCTCCCTGCCCCTGCTGCCCACACTGCCAGAGGCCTGCCCAGCATTCAGGTGGCTTTCTGGGAGAATGCTGCCAGTGCCCTGGGTTCTGGGCAGCCTCTTGGCCACTGCAGAATCCTTGTTCATGCACTTTGCAGACAGAAAGCTGAGCTGCTGAACTTGTTTGCCAACTTCACCTGATGTTTGGAAGCAGTTCTCCAGCTCCCTGGTATCTCCTTTCACTACCCCGAAGCCTTGCATGCCTGCTCCTGGGTGGACTCCCAGTATGACATCAAAGCTACAAATCACTCAAGACCAAAAAAATTCCACCACAAATCATGAAAAGCAACAACTCAAAGCATCCCTGAAGCTCTGCCCTGCGCTGCCAAGATGTGCTGAGCCGAGGTGACATTAGAACAGGAGGTGTGGGGAGTGGGGGAGTGTTAGGGAGGGCTCACAGAGCCCATTTCTAGGGGGTGAATCACCAGGTTTTGTGGGAAGATGTCACCCAGCAGGCATTAGAAGTCAAGAGGCAGGGCTGGCTGGCATCGAAGGAGAGGCTAAAGCTTATCTCTCTTCCAAGATAAATGAGGAGTAGCCCAGAAGTGCTCCTATGGAGCAGGAAAGGCCAAGTGAGAGAATTTGAAACAGGCTGGAGGCTACCACAGCTGCAGAGGGAGTGACAGCAAAAGCTGTTTGATAAGGAATAATCAATGGCAGCTCCCTCATTGCGTGGGGAGGGAGCACTGGGGGAGCTCTTTGATCTTCAACAGCAGACTTTAGGGCTGGGCTGTGGGCTGTGGGCTGTCTGCAGGAGCTTGTAGTGACAGGGCAAAGGCTTTGAGCTGGAAGAAGGGAGATGTAGAACTGTTCAGGCTGGAAGAGACCTTTGAGATCATCAGGGCCAGCTGCTCACCCAGAGCTTGCATCTTTGGGTGCTTGGGTGAAGGCTTCTGCCTTCCTCATTTCCTCAAGGGCTTTTCCCCTCCCCCACCTCCTAAAAAAAATCAATTAACATTTTTCTCAGAATATTTCCTATCTGAGCTCACTCTTAAGGGAGAGTTTCAGCCTGGAATTAATTCATAGAATGGTTTGGGCTGGAAGGATTTAGACTGGAGATGAGGAAGAAATTGTTGAGAGTAAGGGTGGGGAGAGACTGGAACAGGTTGCTCAGGGAGGTTGTGGCTGCTCTCTCCTTGGAGGTGTTCAGGGCCAGGTTGGATGAGGCCTTGAGCAACCTTTGCTGGTAAGAGATGTCCCTGCCTGTGGTGTATGGGGAGGTTGGAACTGGATGATCTTTGAGGTCCCTTCCACCCTAAACCATTCTAATGATTCTATGACTTTAGGGTTCTGAGGGCTGGGGGTTGGAACTGGATGATCTTTGAGGTCCTTTCCAACCCAGCCCACTGTGTGCAGTTCTGGAGCCCCCAGCACAAGCAGCACATGGAAGTGTTGGAGCCAGTCCAGAGGAGGTCACCAAGATGCTGAGAGGGCTGCAGCAGCTCTGCTGTGAGCACAGGCTGAGAGAGTTGGGGCTGTGCAGGCTGGAGAGGAGAAGGCTTGGAGGAGACCTTGGAGTGACCTTGCAGGATCTGAAGGGGGCTGCAGGAGGGCTGGGGAGGGACTATTGACAAGATCTGGGAATGGCAGGAGGAGGAGGAATGGGTTTGAAGTGGCNTCAGGGTCGTGAGGGCTGGGTGGAAGCTGCAGAGCACAGAGTGATAGCAGCGATGTGATCAATTAGCTGCAGCTCACTCCAGCCTGCAGGAGCCTGCTATAAAGGTGGTGCCTGCTACAAAGGTGCTGCCAGCTACAAAGGTGCTGCCTGCTACAAAGCCTCTCTCTGGGGTTTAACATGTGCCTGGTCTTTGTAGTAGACACCTCCTGCTCTCCTAACCCTGACTCTTGAGCCTGCAAACATCATAGCAGGGCTCTGACTCATGTGGTTAAATAACTGCCTGTGATGGGAGAGCACAGGAATGCAGAGAGGGGAGGAAAAGCAGCAGAGGAATCCTGCCCCTCCTGCCAGGAATATCGATCCTTTGATGGCAGTGACTCATCTGACATCCTGATTGCTGGAGGGGTTTATTCTTTGGTCTGTGGAGCCTGGGGAGCATGGCACCACCAGGCTGATTAATTAAAGCAGTCTCCTGAGTTTACCTTGAGAGGCAAAAGAGAGGGACAAGCTTGGAATGTTGTTTGGTTTCCAGGATGAGCTCCTCTGCTAGCCCAGCTACAGCTCCTCCAGTCACCACCCAGCTTTGCTCACCAGCTGACTGCAATGGGCTGCACTCAACCCCTGCACTGAATCCTGAAAGCAGTCAGGGTTGGAAGGGACCACAAGGCTCAGCCAGTGCCAACCCCCCTGCCATGCCCAGGGACACCCTACCCTAGAGCAGGCTGCACACAGCCTCAGCCAGCCTGGCCTGAAACACCTCCAGCCGTGGGGCCTCAACCACCTCCCTGGGCAACCCATTCCAGCCTCTCACCACTCTCCTGCTCAACAACTTCCTCCTCACCTCCAGCTTGACTCTCTCCACCTCCAGCTTTGCACCATTCCCCCCAGTCCTGGCACTCCCTCACAGCCTAAAAAGTCCCACCCCAGCTTTTTTGTAGCCCACTTCAGATCCTGGAAGTCCAGGAGAAGGAAAAGATAGGTTTAGAGAATAAGGAGAGCGGAGCCACATCTTGAGTCCTGAGTTCAGTTTTGGGCACTTCACTCTAAGAAGATGAGCCAAGGTGTGCCCAGTTGGCCAAGTAGGACACCAGCAGCCTGGCTTGAGTGTAGCCAGCAGGACCAAGGCAGGGATTATTTTCCTCGACTGGGCACTGGTGAGGCCACACTTTGAGTCTTGGACTCAGTTCTGAGCCCCTTACTCCAAGAAGGACATTGGGAGGCTGGAGCAGGTCCAGCGAAAGGCAAGGAAGCTGCTGAAGGGTCTGGAGAGCAGGGCTGGGGAGGAGCAGCTGAGGGAGCTGGGGGTGTTGAGCCTGGAGAAGAGGAGGCTGAGGGGAGACCTTTTGGCTCTCTCCAGCTCCCTGAAAGGAGTTTGGAGTGAGGTGGGGTTAGTCTCTTCTCCCGAGGAACAATGATAACACAAGAGAAAATGACCTCAAGTTTCCTCAGGGGAGGTTTAGATTGGACATGAGGAACAATTTTGTCATGGAGAGGGTTGTCAAGGCCTGGCCCAGGCTGCCCAGGGCAGTGCTGCAGTCCCCATCCCTGGAGGGGTTTGAAAGCCATGCAGATGGCTAGGGCCAGGAGGATGCTCAGAGGGCTGCAGCAGCTCTGCTGTGAGCACAGACTGAAAGAGTTGGGGCTGTGCAGGCTGGAGCAGAGGAGGCTCCCAAGTGACCTTCTTGTGGCCTTGCAGGGTCTGAAGGGGTCCACAAAAAAGCTGGGGAGGGACTTTTGAGGCTGTCAGAGAGTGCCAGGAGTGGGGGGAATGGAGCAAAGCTGGAGGTGGGGAGAGTCAGGCTGGAGGTGAGGAGGAAGTTGTTCAACATGAGAGTGGTGAGAGGCTGGAATGGGTTGCCGAGGGAGGTGGTTGAGGCCCCATGGCTGGAGGTGTTTCAGGCCAGGCTGGCTGAGGCTGTGTGCAGCCTGCTCTAGGGTAGGGTGTCCCTGGGCATGGCAGGGGGGTTGGCACTGGCTGCTCCTTGTGGTCCCTTCCAACCCTGACTGATTCTATGATTCTATGAGATGTGCTGCTGAGGGCCATGGTTCGGCAGTGCCCTGCAGTGCTGGGGTCGGGTTTGGACTGCATCATGGTCAAGCTCTGTTCTATCCCGAGTGGTTCTGTGTTTCCATGTTGAGAGAAGAGCTTTGCTCCTGCAGATGTGGAGAGCTAGGCCTTGGGGCATTTTTCTCATGCCCCAACTCGCAGCGTGGTTGGCACAGGATGGGTGGCAGGCAGCAGTGCCAGCCGCTGCCAGCCGCAGCCCTCCCTGCTCGGCGCCTGCCGCCAGGCGCGGCTGGGCATGGGGAGGTTACCTCCAGAGCCCAGCCCCATGCTGCAGGGAGCTGTGCCAGGACTTCGATGTACCTTGCTTGGCAGAGGCCTCCTGGGAACGCCAAGGCCCAGGGCTGTGAGCACAGCAGAGCCGTTTGCATCCGAGGGCAGTGCAGCAGCAGGACTTCTGCACCACAGAATCAGAGTCAGGCAGGTTGGAAGAGAGCTCCAAGCCCAATGAGTCCCCACTATCACCCAGCCCTGTCCAGTCATAGAATTGGGCAGGTTGGAAGAGAGCTCCAAGCCCAATGAGTCCCCACTATCACCCAGCCCTGTCCAGTCATAGAATTGGGCAGGTTGGAAGAGAGCTCCAAGCCCAATGAGTCCCCACTATCACCCAGCCCTGTCCAGTCATAGAATTGGGCAGGTTGGAAGAGAGCTCCAAGCCCAATGAGTCCCCACTATCACCCAGCCCTGTCCAGTCATAGAATTGGGCAGGTTGGAAGAGAGCTCCAAGCCCAATGAGTCCCCACTATCACCCAGCCCTGTCCAATCCTAGAATGAAGCAGGTTGGAAGAGAGCTCCAAGCCCAATGAGTCCCAACTATCACCCAGCCCTGTCCAATCATAGAATTGGGCAGGTTGGAAGAGAGCTCCAAGCTCATCCAGTCCAAACTATCACCCAGCTCTGTCCAGCATAGAATCAAGCAGGTTAGAAGAGAGCTCCAAGCTCAATGTGTCCAAACTATCACCCAGCCCTGTCCAATCCTAGAATGAAGCAGGTTGGAAGAGAGCTCCGAGATCACTGAGTCCAAACTATCACCCAGCCCTATCCAGTCATAGAACCAAGCATGTTGGAAGAGAGCTCCAAGCTCAGCCAGCCCAACCTAGCACCCAGCCCCAACCAACCAGACCATGGCACTCAGTGCCCCAGCCAGGCTTGGCTTCAACACCTCCAGGCACAGCCACTCCACCACCTCCCTGGGCAGCCCATTCCAATGCCAATCACTCTCTCTGCCAACAACTTCCTCCTAACATCTAGCCTCAACCTGCCCTGGCACACCTGCAGCCTGATAAATACAGATCCTTGGAGGTGTCACTGTCCCCTGTCACAAACATCCTGCAGGACACTGTTTGCTGCCCTCGTAAGAAAGCAGCACTTCTGCATTTGTCAGTGCCTTGCTGAAGGGCATTTGTGGGTTGAAGTTCCTTCAGCTGTTAGTTAAATAGGCAAAACTCTCATGGGGAAGGGAGAGATGAGCACAACCTTTTTTGGTCATCTCTGATTTGGTGGTAGAGAAGCTATCAAGCTGCCTCCTGCCCCTTGCTCCCATAGGGAGTGGTAGAGAAGCTATCAAGCTGCCTCCTCCACCTTAGAATCATAGAATCAACCAGGTTGGAAGAGACCTCCAAGATCATCTAGGCCAACCTAGCACCCAGCCCCAACCAACCAACCAGGCCATGGCACTCAGTGCCCCAGCCAGGCTTGGCTTCAACACCTCCAGGCACAGACTCCACCACCTCCCTGGGCAGCCCATTCCAATGCCAATCACTCTCTCTGCCAACAACTTCCTCCTAACATCCAGCCTCAACCTGCCCTGCCACAGCTTCAGGCTGTGTCCCCTTCTTCTGTTGCTGGTTGTCTGGGAGAAGAGCCCAACCCCACCTGGCTACAGCCTCCCTGCAGGTAGTTGTAGACAGCAATGAGGTCCCCCCATGACACCCACAAAGACTGGTGCCAGGACTGATCCCCGAGGGACTTTGCTCCCCTTCTTTAGCTCCAGAAGCCTTAAATGTTGGTTGTTTTTTTCCCCCATCTCATCTCCCATCCTCATCTTCAGAAGCTTGCAATGGCTCTCTGAGAATCTTAGGAAGAGGAAGGCAGAGATTAACTTAGTTTGGGCCAGCGTTAAGATAGGTGCCGTGGGGAGCAGCGCGGTGCCCGCCTGGCTGACCTGCTTCTCAACCCAGAGTGCTGCCACCTCCTCCCCTCAAAGCTAACAAAGGAGCTGTGTGAAAGCCCTGCTTGCCAAGGGGGTGATGTGGGGAGGAGGTAAGAGGCTCTCAACCTGTCGTGGTTTAGGTAGAAATGAGATTCTGGAGGAAACTGAACCCTTTGAGAAAGTTGAAGGAGATAAAAGCGCAGCTTTGCCTCACTCCAGGTTTTAACTGAGCCTCATTTGGGTGTGTAAAGTGCTGGCTGGAGGTGGCACTGCAGCCTACAAGGGGGTTACCACCTGAAAGTGAATCTTAAGGTGTAGGTAAAGCTATAAAAGTCACAGAGTCACAGAATGGTAGAGGTTGGAAGGGACCTCCAGACATCCTCCAGTCCAACCGCCCTGCCAGAGCAGCATCACCCAGGGCAGGTCACACAGAACACATCCAGGTGGGGTTTGAAAGTCTCCAGAGAAGGAAACTCCACAACTCTCTGGGCAGCCTGCTCCAGGGCTCCTACTCATTTATTTCCTCTTCAGTTGCATCCCAGGTGGATCCTGTACCCTGCTCTGGATCCAGCCTCCACCCCAAAGACAGCTCTAGAGCAATGTGCTGTGCTGGGCTGGCATGGATTGTGTTTGCTTCACAAGACAAGGCTTGGGATGAGGACAGTTCACTTGGAGTTAAGAAGGCCACCAGCATTCTGGCTTGGGTCAGCAATAGTGTGGCCAGCAGGACCAGGGCAGGGCTTATCCCTCTGGAAATGAAATTCAACAAGAGCAAGTGAAGAGTCCTTCAACTTGGAAGGAACAACCCCAGGGAGCAGAACAGGTTGGGGAGTGACCTGGTGGAGAGCAGAGCAGAGGAAGGGGACCTGGGAGTCATGGTGGACAAGAGAGTGCCCTTGAGCCAGCAATGTGCCCTTGGGGCCAAGAAGGCCAAGGGCATCCTAGAGGGTATGAGAAGGACTGTGGTGAGTAGGTCAAGAGAGGTTCTCCTGCCCCTCTGCTCTGCCCTGCTGAGGTCACATCTGCAATATTGTGTCCTCTTCTGGGCCCCTCAGGTCAAGAAGGACTTCAGGGAACTGCTTGAGAGAGCCCAGCCCAGAGCCAGAGCTGCTGCAGGCAGTGAACATCTCCTGTGGTGCCAGGCTGAGGGAGCTGGGGCTGGGAGCTGTCAGCAGAGCAGCCTGAGGGCTGCCCTCAGTGCTGTGCTGAGGATGTGCAGGGCAGTGTGGGCAGGATGCAGCAAGGCTCTGCCCAGGGGTGGCCAAGGGCAGCACAAGGGGCACTGGGGCAAGCTGGAGCAGAGGAGGTACCCGGGGAACAGGAGGGGAAACTTCTTCCCTGTGTGGGAGCCTTGGAGCAGGCTGCCCAGAGAGGCTGTGGAGTCTCCTGTGGAGACTTTCCAGACCCTCCTGGATGTGTCCTGTGTGCCCTGCCCTGGGTGACCCTGCTCTGGCAGGGGGCTTGGCCTGGATGATCTCCAGAGGTCCCTTCTAACCCCTAACCTGTGATTCTGTGCTTGTGCTGGTTGAGAGCAGAGCTGGAGCAGGGACTTCTCCTGGGGATCTGCTATGAATCATTTTCTCTTGCTACCAGAAGTAGGTTAGCAGCTTCTCAGCTCCTTTTTCAGGCCTTTTCTTCTCCCCTTTCTATCTTCTTGCTGCTTTTTCAAGAAGGAAAAAGCTTTTATGTCAGTACAAGCTCCAGAATCATCTCATGTGCCTTCAGGTCAACCCAGGGGAATCCAATTGGATGTTTGAGCTGGTGAGCAGCTGTGTGATAGAGCAGGAGGGAAGAGACAGTGCAGCTTTGCATCCCTGCCACCCATCCACCTCCCCTGGTCCTTCTGCCCAGAGGAAAAGTTCTCTTTAATGCCTTCATCAATGATCTGGAGGAGGGAGTTGAGTGCACTCTCATTCAGTATGCAGATGACTCTGAGTTGGGGGGGATGTGGATCAGCTGCAGGATTGGAGGCTCTGCAGAGGGATATGGCCAGGGTGAGATTCAACAAGGCCAAGGGCTGGGTCCTGCACTTGGGTCACAACAACCTCAGGAAGGCTCAAGGCTGGGGGCTGTGGCTGGAAACTGCCCAGCAGATAGAGACCTGGGGGTGTTGCTAGTGGCAGCTGAAGATGAGGCAGGGTGTGCCCAGGTGGGCAAGAAGGGCACCAGCAGCCTGGCCTGGGTCAGCAGGAGTGGCCAGCAGGAGCAGGGCAGGGATTATCCACCTGGACTGGGCTCTGGGGAGGTCACACCTTGAGTCGTGGGTTCCGGGTTGGGCGCCTCACTGCAAGAAGGACAGTGGGGAGCTGGAGCGGGGGCAGAGAAGGGCAACAAAACTGGAGAAGGGTCTGGAGAACAGGGCTGGGGAGGAGCAGCTGAGGGAGCTGGGGGTGTTGAGCCTGGAGAAGAGGAGGCTGAGGGGAGACCTTCTCAATACTCAGCAAGAGCTAACGAGTGGAGGGCAAGAGGATGGGGTTAGTCTCTTGTCAGTGGTGCCCAGTGACAGGACAAGGAGCAATAGGCACAAACTGCAATCCAGAAGGTTCCATATGAAGATGAAAAGAAAACTTATTCTCAGAGGATCACAGAGTGTCAGAGGCTGGAAGTGACCTCCAAAGCTCATACAGTCCAACCCCTGCCAGGGCAGGATCACCCAGAGCAGATCACACAGCAACACATCCAGGCAGTTCTTGAGTTATCTCCAAAGAGGGAGACTCCACAACCCCCCTGGGCAGCCTGTGCCAGGCTCTGTCACCCTCACAGGGTAAAAAATCCTCCTCATGTTTCCATGGAGCTTCCTGTGCCTCAACTTCCACCATTGCCCCTTGCCCTGGCACTGGGCATCACCCAACAGAGCCTGGCCCCAGCCTCCTGGCACTCACCTGCACATCTTGATCAACACAGAATCATAGAATGGCTTAGATTGGAAAGGACCTCAAGGATCAGCCAGTTCCAACCCCATGCCATAGGCAGGGACACCTCCCACTAGAACAGGTCACTCAAGGCCTCATCCAGCCTGGTCCTGAACCACCTCCCTGGGAAACCTGTGCCAGTGTCTCACCACCCTCAACCTCTGCCAGTCTCTCACCACCCTCCCTGCAAACAACTTCTTCCTCACATCCAGTTTGAATCTCCCCTCCTCTCAGTCTCCTCTTCTCCAAGCAGCACAATCCCAGCTCCCTCCTCCAGCTCTCCTCCTAAGAGAGATGCTCCATTCCCTTCAGCATCTCCTGGAGCATCACAGAGATGCTCCAAACCCCTCAGCATCTTCATGGCCTTCTGCTGGACTCTTTCCAGTCATTCCCTGTCCCTCTTCAGCTGAGGAGCCCAGAATTGAAGGTAGGACTTCAGATGTGACCTGTCTAGGGCAGAACAGATGGGGAGGAGACCCTCCTTTGTCTACCTGGCCACACTCTTGCTTGCTGCAGCCCAGGAGAGCTTTGTCTTCCTTGGCCATGAATGCTGCCTGCTGGGGAGTTTGTTGTCCCCCAGCACTCCCAGGCCTTTCTCTAAGCAGCTCACACTCAGAGTCTCCTACTCCACAGACATCTTTCTGTGGTGCTTTTCTGTGATGGGAGAAGGTGAAACTGTCAGCTTTGGCAAAACAGAAAGGAGTGACCAGGTCTGGGTGCACAGACCAGGGCTGGCCTAAGTTGGTGATCTCCTAAACTGCAAGAACCAGCTTAGAGAAGGTGAGGCTGCTGAGTGCCTTAATCAGAGCTGATCTAATTAACTCCAAGCTTCTAAGGCAGCTTTCTCTGCTCTGTCAGGCGCAGCTCTGCTTGAGGAGATAATCTTCTTAGAGGGTTCGTGCTGGAGGTTTACCCTGCTTGGGGATGCCCCTAAGCTGGCTGTGGTTTTACTGAAGTCAGAGCAGTTTGTCTGCTCTTCTCCTCTCTGAAACCAGGATGGGGGCAGGGGGGAAATGATCCAAATGATCTTTATTTCACCCCAAAGGACAGAAGTCAGAGTCTAGTTGGAGGCCTGCATCTGGTGGAGTCCTTAAGGGGTTGGTACTGGGACCAGGACTATTCAAAACCTTCATCAACAACCTGGATGTGGGCAGGGAGGGCACTGGCAGCAGGTTTGCTGGTGACACCAACCAGGAGCAGTGATGACAGCCCTCAGGCTGTTCAGGCAGACCTGGCCAGGCTGCAGAGATGCACAGGGAGGAATTGAATGAAATCCAACAAGGACAAGTGGAGAGTCCTGCAGCTGGGAAAGGACAACCCCATGGAGCAGCAGAGCCTGGGGACTGACCTGGTGGAGAGCAGAGCAGAGAAAGGGCATCTGGGAGTCCTGCTGGGCAATAGGATGCCCTTGAGCCAGCAATGTGCCCTTGGGGCCAAGAAGGCCAAGGGCATCCTGGGGGCTATCAGCAGGGCTGTGGTGAGTAGGTCAATAGAGCTTCTCCTGCCCCTCTGCTCTGCCCTGCTGAGGCCACATCTGCAATATTGTGTCCTCTTCTGGGCCCCTCAGGTCAAGAAGGACCTCAGGGAACTGCTTGAGAGAGCCCAGCCCAGAGCCAGAGCTGCTGCAGGCAGTGAACATCTCCTGTGGTGCCAGGCTGAGGGAGCTGGGGTTGGGAGCTGTCAGCAGAGCAGCCTGAGGGCTGCCCTCAGTGCTGTGCTGAGGATGTGCAGGGCAGTGTGGGCAGGATGCAGCCAGGATCTGCCCAGGTGTGGCCAAGGGCAGCACAAGGGGCACTGGGGGCAAGCAGGAGCAGAGGAGGTGCCAGGGGAACAGGAGGGGAAACTTCTTCCCTGTGTGGGAGCCTTGGAGCAGGCTGCCCAGAGAGGCTGTGGAGTCTCCTGTGGAGACTTTCCAAACCCTCCTGGATGTGTCCTGTGTGCCCTGCCCCAGAGTAAGTTGTGCCAGGGCAGGTCTAGGCTGGATGTTAGGAGGAAGTTGTTGGCAGAGAGAGTGATTGGCATTGGAATGGGCTGCCCAGGGAGGTGGTGGAGTGGCTGTGCCTGGAGGTGCTGAAGCCAAGCCTGGCTGGGGCACTGAGTGCCATGGTCTGGTTGGTTGGTTGGGGCTGGGTGCTAGGTTGGGCTGGCTGAGCTTGGAGCTCTCTTCCAACCTGCCTGATTCTGTGATGCTGCTCTGGCAAGGGGCTTAGCCTGGCTGATCTGCAGAGGTCCCTTCAGGCCCTGCCATGCTGTGCTGCTGTGCAGTGGCTGATGGCTGCCTGTGCTTTCTCCTAGGTGCATGTTACTACGATGCCAACCAGTCCATGTACGTGTTTGGGGGCTGCACCCAGAGCAGCTGCAATGCTGCCTTCAATGACCTCTGGAGACTTGACCTCAACAGCAAGGAGTGGATCCGGCCCCTGGCATCAGGTGAGAGCTGGCAGAGGGCTAAATCCATCACCACTGACCTCAGCCCTGGGTTGGCTGCTCTGATCCTGCAGAACAGGGCTGGGGAGGAGCAGCTGAGGGAGCTGGAGATGTTTAGTCTGGAGACAAGGAGGCTGAGAGGAGACCTTCTGCCTCTCTACAGCTCCCTGAAGGAGGCTGGAGCCAGCTGAAGGTTGGTCTCTTCTGCCAAGGAACAAGACAAAGGACAAGAGGAAACGTCCTCAAGTTGCCCCAGGGCAGGTTTAGGTTGGACACTGGGAAAAAATTCTTTTCCTGCAAGGATGGAGCAGGCTGCCCTGGGAGGTGGTGGAGTCCCCATCCCTGGAGGTGTTTAAGAAATGAGCAGACACAGCACCTGGGGCATGGTTTAGTGACCATGGTGGTGTTGGGCTGATGTTTGGGCTTGATTTATAGCATCTTAGAATGGTTTGAGTTGGAAGGGACCTTAAAGATCATCCAGTTCCAGCCCCCTGCCATGGGCAGGGACACCTCCCACCAGCACACGATGCTCAAGGCCTCATCCAGCCTGGCCTGCAGCCACAGCCTCCCTGGGCAACCTGTGCCAGTCTCTCCCCACCCTCACTCTCAACAATTTCTTCCTCATCTCCACTCTCACTCTCCCCTCTCCCAGCTCAAAGCCATTGTGCCTCCTCCTGGCACTCCCAGTCCTTGTCAGAAGTCCCTCCTCAGCTCTCCTGGAGCCCCTTCAGGTCCTGGAAGACTGCTGTCAGGTCTCCCTGCAGCCTTCTATTCTCCAGGTTGAACAGCCCCAACTCTCCCAGCCTGTCCCCATGGGGGAGATTCAAAACCCTCTGATTATTTTGTGGCCTCTTCTGGACCCCCTGCAGCAGTTGCAGGTCCTGCTCCTGTTGGGGGGGATGCAGTGCTGCAGGTAGGGGTCTCAATCTTGAAAGTCTTCATGATTCTGCATTTCTGTGTCTATTTTGTCACTCTCTGACTGCTTTCAGGCCATAGCCTTGGGGTTTTGATGCAGCCAGGCTGGGGACAGAGTGGCTGAGAGCAGCCAGGCAGAGAGGGAGCTGGGGGTGCTGGGAGAGAGGAGCTGGAGAGCAGGCAGCAGTGCCCAGGTGGGCAGCAGAGCCAATGGCATCCTGGGCTGGCTCAGGAGCAGTGTGGGCAGCAGGACAAGGGAGGTTCTTCTGCCCCTGTGCTCAGCACTGCTCAGCACACACCTGGAGTGCTGTGTCCAGTTCTGGGCTCCTCCATTGCAGAGAGATGTTGAGGTGCTGGAAGGTGTTGAGAGAAGGGCAGCAAGGCTGGGGAGGGGCCTGGAGCACAGCCCTGTGAGGAGAGGCTGAGGGAGCTGGGGGTGTGCAGCCTGCAGCAGAGGAGGCTCAGGGCAGAGCTCATTGCTGTCTGCAGCTGCCTGCAGGGAGGCTGTAGCCAGGTGGGGTTGGGCTCTGCTGCCAGGCAGGCAGGGACAGAAGAAGGGGACACAGCCTCAAGCTGTGCCAGGGGAGGGCTATGCTGGATGTTAGGAGGAAGTTGTTGTCAGAGAGAGTGATTGGCATTGGAATGGGCTGCCCAGGGAGGTGGTGGAGTGGCTGTGCCTGGAGGTGTTGAAGCCAATCCTGGCTGGGGCACTGAGTCCCATGGTCTGGTTGGTTGGGCAGGGCTGGGTGCTGGGTTGGGCTGGCTGAGCTTGGAGCTCTCTGCCAACCTGCCTGATTCTATGGTTCTGTGAATCTAGGCCAGCACCACACTGAGTCTGGAGCAGCCACTCGGTGCTGGTTTTGTACCACACAGGATGAGTGATGCTCAGAGGTGACCACAGGAGCCTGTATTGATCAGAAGTGTTGTGCCAGAGCTGAGATTTGATGCATTTGGTCACTTTGCTAGCTGCCACTTGAGGCACTGGGAGGAGTGGAGGAGACAAGCCTGTGCTGGCTCCCCTGAGCAGCAGCAGAGTGTGGGAAAGCAGGTACATTCCTGCAGTGCAGGCACTCAGAGCAGGCCAGGAGAATGCCACAGATTTGTTTCCCACACTGCTTGTTGTCCTCACAGTGTCACACACAGGCACTGCTCCTCCATCTGCTTCTGAAGTTGACTGAAAGAACTTTTGTCTCCAAGCAGAAGAATTGGAGGCAGTCAGGATTGCAGCACCTGTGGCAGGTAATGGAGAGTAGGATGAAGAGAGGGAGCTCTGCATCCACCAAGCACTCTTTGCTGACTTCAGCAGCTCTAAGCAGTTCTAAGTCCTGCCATATCCAGAAGTTTCTGTGACCTGGAGTTACCTGGGAATTAAATTGGATGTCAGTTTGGAATCCTGGAATTTCCACAGCCTTATGGGAGTCAGAAGGGACCTCTGCAGATCATCCACTCCACCACCCCCTGCTAAAGCAGGGCACCCACAGCAGCTTGCCCCGGAGCACAATGCCCAGGGGGTGTTGGAAGCTCTCCAGACAAGGAGACTGCACAACCTCTCTGGGCTGCCTTCTCCAGGCCTCCAGCACCCTCACACCAAGGAATTTTCTCCTCTTGTTCAGGTGGTACCTCCTGGGTTCCAGTTTGTGCCTTTGTCCTGTCCCTGGGCACCACAGACAAGAGTCTGGCCCCAGCCTCTTGCCCCCCACAGCTCCTTCAGCTCTTGCTGAGCATTGCTCAGCTCCCCTCTGGGGCTGCTCTTCTGCAGGCTCTCAGCCCCAGGGCTCTCAGCCTTTGTTCCTCACAGAGCTGCTCCAGGCCCCTCAGCAGCTTTGGAGCCTGTGCTGGACTCTCGTCAGCAGTTCCCTGCCTCTCTCGATCTGGAGAGCCCAGAACTGGACCAAATTCCAGATGTGGCCTCAGTAGGGCATAACAGAGGGGGAGAAGAACCTCCCTCTGTGCCCTGCTGGCCACTCCCAGGTCCTTCTTGCAGCTGCTTCCCAGCAGGTCACCCCTCACCTGTACTGGTGCAGGAGTTGTTCCTCCCCAGGGGCAGGACCCTGTGCTTGCCCTGATTGAACTTCATGGGGTTCTCCTCTATGCAACTCTCTCCAGCCTGCCCAGATCTAATGTTAACACCTAAGTTGATGCTGGTTGACCACTGGGGGGGTAGAAATCCACACAGCTCCTCATATTTTAGTTTGCTATCCACGTGTCCACTGTGTGCTGGGCTGCAGCAAGAGCAGTGTGGGCACAGGGCAAGGGAGGGGATTCTGCCCCTTGGCTCTGCTCTCCTCAGACCCCACCTGCAGTCCTGGGTGCAGTTCTGGAGCCCCCAGCACAAGCAGGACATGGAAGTGTTGGAGCCAGTCCAGAGGAGNCTTTGATCACTTTGGGTGCTTCTGTGCTCCACAACCTCCCTGGAGGTGGTTCAGGACCAGGCTGGATGAGGCCTTAAGCGACCTGCTCTAGTGGGAGGTGTCCCTGCCTATGGCATGGGGTTGGAACTGGCTGAGCTTTGAGGTCCCTTCCAACCTAAACCATTCTATGATGCTGTGATTCCACCATGTGCTGCCTACAGCTGAGGATGAAATAGACTTGCAGTGGAGGAAGAGAACAGAACCACAGCTTCACAGATGGCATTGGGTTGGAAGGGACCCTCAAAGCTCTTCTTGTGCAACCCTCCTGCACTCAGCAGGGACAGCACCAGCTAGAGCACATCAAGTCTGATCTTGAATGTCTCCAGGGATGAGGCCTCAACCATATCCCTGGGCAACCTGTTCCAGTATTTTACCACTCTTGTTGGGAAGAAATTCCTCCTCATGTCCAGATAGAATTCTTACATTTGTGGAATGGTTTAGGTTGGAAGAGACTTTCAAGACCGTCCAGTTCCAACCTATCTCCCATGGGCACCTCCCTCTAGCCAAGGGTGCTCAAGGTCTTGTCCAGCCTGGCCTTGAACAGCTCCAGGGTGTTCACCACAATGACCAGTTGGGGCTGGAATCTGTCCAGAGAAAGAGATTCCACAGCCTCAATGATCAACCTGTGCCAGTCTCTCCCCACTCTCTCTCAA
>WAAF01020218.1:1532-12671 GCA_013400475.1 Tricholaema leucomelas
ATAAGCTTCTTCATGAGACCTGTTCCAACAGGAATGTCATCAGGCTCATGAGTGCCATGATCTCCATAGAGCACTTCCTTCACAGCAAGCTCCTTCAGAAGCTTAATTCCCTGCTCAATGGTGTTCCACTTCTTGGCTGCCCATGGCAGATCATCTTGGGAAGGATATCTCATAGCCACAGCCAGCAGGAGGCGTGTCCACAAGCTAACCTTACCCAGCCAGCTGTGGGTAAGAGGACTTGCTAGGTATTTGTCCACTCCACTCTCCTTGGTGAGTGGTCCTAGATGCTTGGCAGACTTGTCCCCTACCTGCAGGGCATTGGCACCAATAGTACGGCATCTCACCAGCCAGCTTAGGATTGGCTCTCCTGATTCCCTTGAGTATTCCTTTCTAACTTCCCTGACCTCTCTGAGAGGATAACTGAAGTCCTGGATGTCATCCCTCTCCGTTTCCTCTTGTTGTTCTGGTTGTCCTCTTTCTTGGCAGCCAACCTCCCAGCGCTCCTCTCATCAGAGTACTGAGCTCTAAGTATATTGGCCAAATCTCAAAGACTCTACGTCTCCTCTTCCTCCTCTTGAGCACCAGAAGTCCCCTCTCCTAAGCCCTCTTTTGAACCACTCTTTGTCAAATGTGGTTTCTTAGCTTTCGCTTTGGCAGGTGCCAAGATGGCCTGCACTGAGACAATGCATGATGTCCACTGGCGGGTTTGAGTTATTTGGGTTCTGGCCTGTGGACTGTTAATTCAAATCTGCCTTAAAGGTAGGCTCTTTTTTGTCTGCTGCCTGGAGACTTGAACTGGCTGAGTTAGTGTTATTAGTTGGAGGAACATCTTAAGTCTGGATAGTCCTCTGCATTCCTGGGCATCCTGCCATATTACCATTCCTGATAGGGACATTGGCAGCTTTCCCAGAATCCAGGGAGGAGGTGTAGTGGCAGTTCCTTGCTGTTCCCCTGAATTATCTTTGTTTTGATTTAGACCGCTGGTTTGTTTATCTTTTGTATGGGACACAGACAGCTTCTTTTTAGTTCTTAAAGGCATCACACTCAATTTTCTCACACATAATGTTAAAAGTATTATAAAATAAAAAAATATATGACCTAATATCACACACACAAGAAATGCCACAGTCTGATGTGAATAAAATTCTGAACAAGGGTCTGCCACCTCAGTTTTAGGAAGGATTACCCTCATTAAGGCTGTAGATAAAGCAGAAGAAGTAATACTTCCATTTTCTGTAATGTTACTGGTGAATGCCCCTGTAATATTACTGGTAAAAGACTCAGTGACATTAAAACCAATTCAGCCAAGGATGAGATTCCCCCAGCTCCAAAAAATGGATGTAAGTTTAGCTTTGATCTTCTTCAAAATTAGTTTAAGCAGTAAGTAACCAATTTGTGCTTTGATCCAATTATTAACAAGAAAACGGAAAATAGACCACACAATAGCCCCCACTAAGTAAAATAACTTCATTAGCTTCATTGTGATTCCCAGAATTAATTAACAATCACTCAAAAATCAATTTGCCCCACGTTGGGTGCCAAAATGAAAGAATCTGATGGTTTGGGTATTTCCCACCCCACCCTCCCCCTGCCACTTTTGCAAATCACCCAGACTAGACTCAGCCGGCTCTGGAAATATGAATGAAGCTTATATTTACAGCTAGCACAATATACAAGCAGATATTTACAGTATATACAGTTATATACTGAAATATACAAGGTAAAAAGGTAATACAGAAACACAACAGCCCTCCCAGAAACCTTATAGGTTAAGTGTCTGCTGAGCTAACCAGAACCACTTAATTAATGTGTATTAATTAAATGTGCACAGCAGCAGTCACTTCTGATGCTGACCTAGCTGTGTGGAAGGCAGCAGCAAAATCCCAGCACTGCCATTCCCAAAGATGGTGTTGCCAGGCAGTGCCAGTCCCTCTGCCTTGGGACCGTTCAGACACTTGCTGGAGTCAGAACCTTTTGCTTTTCTTCTCCCTTGGCAGTGAACTTGGTGCTTCATATGACAGTTGTACAAGGCCCCCCACCATGGGATGAGGACTCATTCTTTGTGTTGGAGTTGCTGCTGCTTTTCAAAGGAATCTCCAAACTTTCCAGACTGTTCTCTGTCTGCTGTAGCATCCTAACAGTGCAGCCACAGCCATTCCCACAGCCAGCACTCAGTGGCTGCGCTGGGAGACTGCATTAGGGCAGCTGCAGAGACTTCATCCTCAAGTGGCTGTGAGTTCTTCTTCCGATGAACTCTCAACTTGTGAGAGGAAGTCAGTTTTACTTGGCTTCTAACTTACCCAAGAGAATCGAAACTGACTGAAGAAACAAAGTGGGCATTGACCCTACACAAGGAGGTTTGGTCTGTGGCTCACAGATGGGTCTGATGGTGCAGCTGAGAGTGCAGGCCTTGAGCTGTGTGTGGGAGGCAGAGGCACTCCTGAATTCAGAGCATTGGATGGGTTTGGTTTGTGCATTTCAAACCTATGCTCTGGAGATTGGACATTGGTGAATTTCTGTTTGGTGACCTCCTCCTGTCACAACTACAAATTCTAGTGGGGGGCAAAGGTTTGCAATGGTTCAGTTCTGTTGTACATTACAAATGCAGCTTCTAACAGCTACACAGAGTGAGGTCAGTGCTGGACCCTGGGAACAGTTAAGGAAGATGGAGTTTGCTGACTGCTTCATGGCCACAGGCTGTTAGGCTGAGGGTTGGGCTCGGTGCCCTGGGTGGTTGTTTGCAGCCCAAACAATTCCATGGTTCCCTGATTCCATCAGGAGTTTCAGTGTAAGAAGTTTTGTTCTGTTTCCAGCCAGAGGAATCCACTTCATCTTCCTCTGCCACCTCTGGTGCCTCTGCTCCAGTATCTTCTGTCATCCCAAAGACACTGAGCCAGCAGTAGCTGCTGAGGCAGCAACTGTTTGTGAAGGAAAAGCAGCTGCTGTCAGAGCTGGGGCAGGCTGGAGCACAGCTGGTGAGTAGGACAGTTGGGGACACTGCTCTGGTGGGGCTCAGGTTCTGTGGGGCAGTCCTTAGCTGTCCTGGTGACTGCCAGCATCACTCTGTGCTGCTGTCAGGGCAGCAGAGCTCTGCCAGGCTTGGAGCAAGGTGAGTCCAGCTAGGGAGCTTGGGCAGCATTTGGTAACTGAAAAGCTAAGAACTGCACTCCAAATGGAGGCAGGGGAATTTGTTGGGGTTTTGTTCTGAGCTTCCCTCACAATGATCCCTGTCTCTGGTCTTGCAGCTGCTCAGGCAGGAGAGATGACCTCAGCACAAGCAGAAGCACAGGGCAGGAAAGAAGAGAGAGCAGGGGACAGCAAGCAGCCTGCTCAGGCACAGCTACTACCTGCCTACTCTGTGCAGGGACTGCAGAGAAGAGCACTCAAGAGAAGAGTTGTGAGAATGCAGTGTGAAAAGGAATAATATCAAGCAGACTGAGCATTTTGACCTTGATTCCCATGGCTTCAGGATGTCCTCCACAGGAGAGAAGAGATAGTGGGACACCTGGTTAATGAAAAAAACAAGGTGTGATGTGTGTAAACGACTGGGTTATTCTTGCCTGGATTACGCTAATGTGTAGGTGTGTGGTCTATGCTCTAGACTATATAAATGAAGTCAGAACAAACAATAAAGGTCTCCGGTGGGATTCACATTGAATCGTGCGGAGTCTGTGCGGTATCCCTCACTAACATAGCAGCACTCAGGATCAAAAGTTCAATCCTGTGGGTCCACCAACCACCAAAAAGACTATCGGTGGACATGCACAGGAGAGGGCTGAGGCTGCAGTGGCTGAATTGGTTGTGTTGGAGGCAGGGTTCTTTGTTCTTAACCAATTAGGTGGTTGTGCAGGAAGGAGTCCTGCAACAAGGGCAGGTTACAAAAGCCCCAGTGGGGGAAGGGAAGTAGTCCAGCGCTCTAAGTGCACTTCTTTATAGACTTTGTCCCTCAGTGAAATTCTTAAAAAGAGCCTGTTTCTCACAACCCTCATTCCTGGTGATAAAGATGTGCAGGGCAGTGTCAGGACACAGCCACGCTCTGCCCAGGGATGGCCAAAGACAGCACAAGGGACACTGGGAGCAAGCTGGAGCAGAGGTGCGGTCGCGGGAGCCGGCAGAGGCGAGATCGGGGTACTGACGAGTCGACTCACAATCAGCTGCTAGCAGTACAGTACGCTTTATTAAGGCAGTACAGTGGTTTATATCCTACTTGGAAGAGGCGTGCACGACTAGTTGAGGTTTGCACAAGTGGAAGGTACAGATAGGTCACCCTGTATCAAAACAATCCGTGGTGTCCACCCCTGCAGCTCAGGAGGCTCAGCTCCCTGCAGCTGCGCGTGGAGGTGCCACTCAGCGCCTGGTTGTTCTGAATCCAGGATGGGCTCAAGGACACTTCGCAGCACGAGTTCTCATGTTTACCAGCTCATGTCCTGTTAGCAAGAAAATTCTCCCACACGGGAACAGGAGGGGAAACTTTGTCACTGTGTGGGTGCTGGAGGCTGGAGTAGGCTGCCCAGAGAGGTTGTGGAGTCTCCTCCTTTGAAGACTCAAACTGCCTGGACGTGTTCCTGTGTGACCTGCCCTGTGTGATCCTGCTCTGGCAGAGGGGCTGGATCGGGTGATCTCGAGAGGCCCCTTCTGTGCTTCTGTGGCGTCGCAGTGCATGGGGCAACGCTACCCCTAGAGAAAGTCATCGCACTTCCGTTGGTTGAACTTCACTTAGGTCACTCTCAGCTCAGTTTTGCAGCCTGTAGAGGTCCCCTACGGCGAGCAGTATACGTCATACTCTGATGTCCTCTCAGTTTTCTAGCACCTCCCAGCTGCCTGAGGATACATGTTGTCCCCTCTCTTTAGAAGGCAATCAGAGGGGACGCGGGAATTCCCCCTGTCAAATTGACACAGACTGTTCCTCATCACTTTCCTGTTTTTCCTGTGCCTAGAAATGGTTTTCAGCGTAGGTCTCGACGGGCTCACTCCCGGCCGCCGACGGACCGCCAATGCTCGGGCTGAGCGGCAGCGGAGCGCTTTGGCCGGCGCACCGGAAGCGGTGGGGGCGGAGGGCGGTGGCACGGATCCGCGCTCAGCGTTCCCGCGATGGCAGCTTCGCCTCTGCGTGTGTGAGTGTAACGGGCCGAGACAGGGAGGCGCTGGGCGGGCCGTGGGAGAGAAGAGCTGTGAGGCGCGGCGGGCAGCTGAGCTGTGCCGCGCCGGCAGCTGACGCTCAGTGTCCCGCAGGTTGGCGTGTGGCGACGTGGAGGGGCGGCTGGAGGCGCTTTTCGGGCGGGTCAAGGCCATCCAGGGCAAGAGCGGCCGCTTCGACGTAAGTCTATGAGGGCCTGCGGAGGAAACGGTGCTCGAGGGGTGCCCATAAGGAGAGAAGCACCGTGTGAGGGTGAATGGGGCTGTTCGTGGGGTTCTTGTACCCAGAGGTTCAGAAAGACGAGGGAAAATGGCCTGGGTGGGATTCGCGTTGTGGCGGAGAGGTTGGGGTTGCGGTGAGGATGTTCGGTTGTTTTGTGTCCCCCCCGGGGCCGTGAGACTCTGCTTTTTCCTCGAGATACGAATGGACTGGTGCAGGAGGCTTAGCATCCCTTCGGCAGTCCCTGTCTGGCCCCAGAGTCGTGGGCAGAGAAAGCAGCAGTCTTTTTGTCGTTGATGCTGCTGTTATGCGTTTAGTTTTAGGCATAGATAAACATGGGGGGACCTTTTGACTATAGAATACAAAATGTTTTGGAGAGGAGAAGGCTCCAAGGAGACCTTATTGTGGCCTTCCAGTATCTGAAGTAAGCTACAAAAAAACTGGGGAGGGATTTTTAGGGTGTGAGATAATAACAGGAGTGGGGAGTATGGAGCAAAACTGGAAGTGGGTAGATTCAGATTGGATGTTAGGAAAAAATTCTTCACCATGAGAGTGGTGAGACGCTGGAACAGGTTGTCCAGGAAGGTGGTGGAAGCCTCATCCCTGGAGGTTTTTAAGGCCAGGCTGGATGTGGCTCTGGGCAACCTGCTCTAGTGTGAAGTGTCCCTACTCATGGCAGCAGGGCTGGAGCTAGATGATCCTTCAGGTTCCTTCCAGCTCTAACAATTGTGTGATTCTATGATTTTGTGATGCCTATCACAATGTTGTGATGAATCAGTAGAAGAAGGTGCATGTGTCTTTGGTCAGTTGTAACTCTCACTGTATCTGATGTTTTTAGATGCTTTTATGTGTTGGGAATTTTTTTGGCTCAACTTCAGAAACGGAATGGGCAGAGTATCACACAGGGGCCAAGAAAGGTAAGGAAGGTGTTGTCCCTATGGGTGCTGGTAGTTGTACTGTTTTGTGACCTGCTTTGCTGTCTCAACATAGTGTTCTTCTGAATTCAGAAAGAGCAGTTAAATGGTGTCATGTTAGAGCAGTTAAACTCAGGTAAGAAAATTTCACACAGGAAGGATGGATATCTTGTAAAACAAAATTCTGGGGCATGGAAACACAAAGATTCATGTGCCCAAGTGCCCCACCCCGATTTGGCCATTAAGGGTCATTTGCCTAGTGCTGTGTGAGGTCACAGGAGAGATGCAGGATGCAGCCAATTGGTGTCAGAGTCTTCTTGTCTTCTCTCTCCCTTCTTAAACAAGGAACTGTGACTGGTGATTTTTTTTCAATTAAGAACTTGAGACCTGCTGACCAGGCAAACTGTTGACCAGCTTAGTGGTGTACTGGTTTGCTGGGAAATGTACAGGAGGTATCTCTCACATCAGTTGGTGTTTTTTCTAACTTCTAACAGCTTGAAAATATTTGATTTGTGCTGTTTGGATGTGTAATATTTTATTGACCACCTAGCTGTAGAGTAATAAGAACTGGTCCTTCCCATTGCTTGTCCTTTATGGTGTGTACCAGTTCTGGGTGAAGTTACACAACAAAGTCTTCTTCAAAGAGCTGATGAACTTGAGTTTTCTCCCTCAAACATCAAAGCTTTGCAGGTTTTTTTATAGCCATATGATTTTAGATCAGATTAAACTCCATCACCAGCTGTTCCTTGGCTCTGCTACGTACTTAGCATTGCCTTAGGGAAGATGCATGTTTTTAGAGCTATGGATCATTTTGGACCTGATCAGTGAAGCAAGTTGTAGTTAAAATAGAGGTTATTCTCTGTTGCTGCATTTGTGGAAACAGCAGGCTTGGGGACATATCTTGAAGGAAGATTTCTTGTTCTGTGCTTATTGCTTCTCAGAAGATTGCAGAGAGCCCTGTTAGGGTCTGTAGGGATGGATGGGACATGCTGCCCTTGCTAACAAATGTGCAAATATATTTGAATTCAAGCAGAGTGAGTGCCATGTGGCTTTCTTCCTCAGCTCCAATTCCAACCTACCTGCTTGGTGCTAATGGCCCAGAGACTGTAAGCTATTTTCCAGACATCAGTGGCTGCGAATTGGCTGAGAATATCACTTACTTAGGTAAGGGTGCCCATGCTTTGTGATAAGGGATCTGAATTTGCCCAGGGGTGCTTTCATGTGGAGCTCTTTTCCTGGAAATTTTAAGGTGGCATTTCTGGGGTTCACAGTGCAGTTGAACATTGTGTTAAAAGGCTGATACAGTCTGTAATGTTAAGTGTCAAAGATAACCCTGCTTCTCTGCCTTTTTTTTTTTCTGTGGTGGTTTACTAACGCTGAACTTGCTAACCACAAGGAAGGGTGGTTGAAAGAGCCTGTTCTTTCAGATTATCTTATTCCCATGGTGTGCCCATCTTTATATTGGAGATATCTCCTACTTGCAGTGTGATTTTTGCTATGCTCTGAGGCTGTACTGGAGTAGCAGAGGTAAGAAGTGTTGTCTTTAAAGGTCATGAAGCTGGAGCAAAAGAAAAAAAAATAGGAAAAAAAAAATCGTTTCTTTACAGAATGGTACATGAGTAAAGAATGGTACCTGAGTACAAGTAAAGGCACTTGCAGCTGACTTTATATTCAGCCTTCACACCCACCTCTTGATATGGCTTGATTTTGGGGATGCAAGATAGCAATGAGGAGACAAAACTAGGGGTTGTCACAGAATCACAGGACATTAGGGGTTGGAAGGGACCTCCAGAGATCATCCAGTCCAAGCCCCTACCAGAGCAGGATCACCCAGGGCAGGAATATGTCCAAGTGGGTTTTGAATGTCTCCAGAGAAGGAGACTCCGCAGCCTCTCTGGGTAGTCTGCTGCAGTGTTTTGTCACCCATACAGTGACAAAGTTTCTCCTTATGTTCACGTGGGACTTCCTTTGCTCCAGCTTGCACCCCTTGCCCCTTGTCCAGTGGTCATCCAGACCCACACACCTGCAGTCAGCAGGGACATCCTCAACTAGATCAGGTTGTTCAGAGGCCTATTGAGCCTCACCTTGAATATCACTAGGGATAGAGCCCCAACCACCTCCCTGGGCAACCTGTAGTCCTGTCACTGGACATCACTGAGAACAGCTGCTTCAGTGTAGGCAGGGTTGGGTGTAAGCCACTGCACTAAAATGTTGTTATGGCAGTTTGTGGGCACACCTGTCTGAAAGGGGAGCTTTGCAGTATGGCAGGACTGTTGAATTTGCTTCTCTAGCTCTGATGTTACTAAGGGATTCCTTGCAATGTCCACATCTCAAGTACATGCCTGTGTATTAATGCAGGCCGCCGAGGTCTTTACAGTGGTGCTTCTGGACTGCAGATTGCATACCTGAGTGGTACGGAGGCCCAGCAAGAGCCAGCTCCTGCCTACAGTTTTAGTGCAAAGGATGTGGCAGAATTGAAAACGTCTTTGTTATCAACCCCAAACTTCAAAGGTGTAGATATACTGCTGACATCCCCCTGGCCCAGAGGTGCAGAGACCTTTGGCAACAGTGCAGTAAGTGTTCTGTTTCCTGGTAAGATGCATTACCAGGTGCATTTAACAAAGCCTTTCTGCTTGCTGTGGTACATTGGGTTATAAGGGCGATCTCCAAGTGCTTGAGAAGTCTGAAAGTAAAGAATGGACAAGGGTTGTTCTGGTTCTTCAGAGAAGAATCAAAGATTCACATAAAATGATCTGTTGGAAGAGACCTCCCATCTCATCTAGTCCAACCCTCCACCCAGCAGTGCACCAGCTCCACAGGCTGCTTAAACACTCCGAGGGATGGTGACTCCAGCACTGCCCTGGGCAGCCTGTTCAGATGTTTGAGAACCTTTTCTATGAAGAAATATTTCCTAGCATCCATCCTGAACCTCCCCTGGTACAGCTTGGAACCATTTCCTCTGGTCCTGTGGCTTGACACCCAGGAGCAGAGGCTGTCACCTCACTCCAGTCTTTGGGTAGTTGTAGAGAGCAATGAGGTGTCCCCTTAGCCTCCTCTCAGACTGATCAACCCAGGACCAGTGGTGAGGGTGATCTGTGAAACTTCATTGTGCTTTAGCTGTCCCTGCTTGAAAAGTCAGAGTCAATGGTGCATATCATGTGGAGGGCCATCCTGCACCATATACAGAACAACCAGGGAGCAAGGCCTAGTCAGCATGGGGTCATGAAAAGCAGGTCCTGCTCGATGAACCTGATCTCCTTTTTATGACAAAGCGCCCCGCTTAGTGGATGAGGGAAAGGTTGTGGATGTCAGGCACCTGGACTTCTGTAAAGCCTTTGACATGATTCCTCACAGCATCCTCTTGGACAAACTGTCTCTTGGCTTGGATGGATGTTCCCTCTCCTAGGTAAAACACTGGGCCCAAAGAGTGATGGGGAATGGAGTTAGATCCAGCTGGTGGCTGGTCACTAGTGGTGTTCCTCAGGGCTCAGTATTGAGACCACTTCTGTTTAACATCTTTATCAATGAACTTTATGAGGAGATAGAGTGCACCCTCAGTAAGTCTGGGGATGACAGCAGGTTGGGTGGGAGCATTGATCTTCTTGAGGACAGCGAGAATCTACAGGTGGACTTGTGTAGACCAGATTGATGGGCCAAGGTTGATTGTATGAGTTTCAGCAAGACCAAGTGCCAGGTCCTGCACTTGGGCCACAGAAGCCCAATGCAGTGCTACAGGTTTGGGGAGGAGCAGCTGGAAAGCTGCCTGGTGAGAAGGGAGCTGACTAAGGAGTGGCTGAACATGAGCCAGCAATGTGCCCAAGTGGCCACAAAGGCTGATGGCATTCTGGCCTGTATTAAAACTAGTGTGGCCACCAGGACCCAAGGAGGTGATCATCCCTCTGTACTCTGCATTGGTGAGGCTGCACCACAAGTATTTTGTTGAGTTTTGAGCACCTTCATACAAGAAGGACATCAGGGTGCTGGAGTGTGTCCAGAGAAGGGCAATGAGGGTGATGAAGGGCCTAGAGAACAGGGAACTTGAAATGTTTAGTCTGGAGAAAAGGAAGCTGAGGCAAAACCTCATTGCTCTCTCCAGCTGTCTGAAAGGAGGTTGTTAGGAGCTGGATAGAACAAGAGAGAATGGCCTTAATCTGCATTTGGGGAGGTTTATTCTGAACATTAGGAAAAAAAAAGTTGCTGAAAGGGTTGTCCAGGATTGAAACAGGCTGCCCAGGGAGGTGGCTGATTCATCATCCCTGGATGTGTGCAAAAGCCATGTAGGTGTGCCTAAGAATATGGCTTAGTTAGTGGTGGACTTGGCAAGGTAGAATCATAGAATCAGGGTTGGAAGGGGCCACAGGGATCATCTAGTTCCAACCCCTCTGCCATGGGCAGGGACACCTCACACTAGATCAGGCTCTCTAGAGCCTCATCCAGCCTGGCCTTAAACACCTCCAGGGGTGAGGCTTCTGCCACCTCCCTGGGCAACCCGTTCCAGGATCTCACCACCCTCATGGTGAAGAACTTCTTCGTAACCTCCAATCTGAATCTACTCATTTTTGCTTTGTTCCATTCCCCCCAGTCCTATCTACCTGACATCCTAAAATGTCCCTCTCCAGCTTTCTTGTAGGCACCCTTAAGATACTGGAAGGCCACAGTAAGGTCACTTCGGAGCCTCCTCCTCTCCAGACTGAACAGCCCCAGCTCCCTTAGTCTCTCCTCATAGGAAAGGTGCTCCAGTCCTCTGGTAATCCTTGTGGCCCTATTTATTTTTTTTAAAAAGATAGGGTTAATGGTTGGAGTCAGTGATCTTGAAGGTCTTTTCCAACCTACACACAGCGGAGGCTGCCTGGGGTCCAGTGACCATGA
>WAAF01020220.1:0-38392 GCA_013400475.1 Tricholaema leucomelas
GTCCCTTCCAACCCTGACTGGTTCTATGAACATCTTGGAACTTGCTAGGCACAGACTTGCTGCAGTAAGTCACCACTCCACATCTCCTACATCATGTAGAAACCCATCTGGACTGGCTGTGGAACAGCCAGAAGCAGGTGGGATCTGCCTGCAAGCAGGCAGGCAGGTAAAAGACCTGGCTGAAGAGGTCTGCTTCAGTTACAGACTTGGTCAATGGCTTCACATCCTCCTATTCTTCTCCCTTCCCCTCTCCTGTTCTCCTGGGTTGACATTGTCCGTTCCTTTTCCAAAGGCACCCTGACTCACCTGTGTTTGTTGTTCTAAGGCAGCAAACACAACACAAAGAGCTATTTTCCCCCCCAGTAGAATTCCAGTTACCTTTCTCCCCCACCCCCCCAAGGGTTTAATGAAAGGTAAGTGCAGAAAAAGAGCTTCCCTACAGAAGTTGTAGCCAGTTTGGTGTTAAAACACTGCCTGTAGGGAGCTCACAGGCTCAGAGGATGTCAGGGGTTGGAAGGGACCCAAGGAGATCATCCAGTCCGACCCCCCTGCCAGAGCAGGACCACACAATCTAACATAGACCACAGAGGAACACATCCAGACAGGCCTTGAAAGGCTCCGGAGAAGGAGACTCCACAACCTCTCTGGGGAGTCTCTTCCAGTGCTGTGAGATCCTTACAGTAAAGAAGTTCCCCCTTGTGTTGAGCTGGAACTTCTTTTGCTGCAGCTTACACCCATTGCTCCTTGTCCTATCCCAGGGAGCAGTGAGCAGAGCCTGTCCCCCTCCTCCTGGTCAGCCCTCAGACATTTATAAACATTGATCAAGTCCCCTCTCAGTCTTCTCCAGACTAAGCAGCCCCAGGTCCCTCAGCCTCTCCTCCTAAGCCATGCCCTCCTGTCCCCTCATCATCCTCCTAGCCCTCCACTGGACCCTCTCCAGCAGATCCCTGTCCCTCTTCAACTGGGGAGCCCAAAACTGAATACAGTATCAATGATGAAGGTGTCAGCAGGGCGGAGTAGAGGGGGGAAGGTTATTGCTGATCAGATGCTTCAAAACACCATCACAGATCACAGAACGGTGGGAAAATGCTTTTAAGAGCATCTTAAACCTGCTCTTTCCCCAGTTAGCCTAGAACCATAACAATGGGCTGGAAGGGATCTTAAAGATCGTCCAGTTTCAACCCCCTGCCATGGGTAGGGACATCTCATCCAGCCTGGCCTTCAACACCTCCAGCCAGGGAGCAGCCACAACCCCCCTGGGCAGCCTGTGCCAGTGTCTCCCTACCCTCACTCTCAACAATTTCTTCCTCATCTCCAGTTTCAATCTCCCCTCTCTCAGCTCAAAGCCATTGGCCCTCATCCTGGCACTCCCAGCCCTTGTCAGAAGTCCCTTCCCAGGCCCAGAAGGGGATCTCCTGCAGCCCCTTCAGGTACTGGAAGGCTGCTCTAAGGTCTCCCTGGAGCCTTCTCCAGGCTGAGCTGGAGGTCAACAACTGTTTCAGTCAGCCTGGGACACACAAAAGGATCTTACTAAGGGCTCTGAGTGTCCACAGTAACCACTCACCAAAACCACTCATGTAAAAATGAATTTGGGGGTCAGTTCTTCAGAAGAGGCTCTAAAAGAATGCTTCCTAATGGCAAACCTTGGAGACCTGAGAGATCAGGTTAAAGAACAGTGCTGCAAACTCATACTGGCTGAGAGAGACCAAACGATTAAGTGATATAAAAAAAACAACCAAAACCAGCTTTTGCCTTCACTATTAACTTCCCAGACCTATTTTAATCCAGAATTAGAAGATTCTGATGCACACAAGAATTTCCTCCTTACTGACTGTAAGAAACAACCTCCTGACTGCTTACACCTCCTGCTTCTTCACACCAAGCCTGCAGAGATGCTGTTCCCAACCTCAGATAGAAGTGAGCAGTAAAGTGTAAGTCCAACAGTCCCCTGCAGCCCAGTTACTGTCTCCCCAAGGCCTGATAAGCATTGAATGGTTTGGGTTGGAAGGCAACAGCCTGTGGATCATTTTCAGGGCCCTCCTCTGGCCCTGCCTTTGCAGTTAATTCCATATCCTTCTTGCACTGGGAGCTGCAGAGCTGTTGCACAGCTGGATAAGCCTTTCCAAGAACTCTCCGAGTTAATAAAAGGTGTGAAAATAAGAGGAGGTTAGAGCAAAGTAACAAACAACAAATGAGTCTAGATGGTATCTGCTGTTACACTTCAGAACTAATCACTGTTGAATTTTCCATGGGAAATCGTTTGGCAAAGGAAGTCAGGGATATGAGGTTCAGGCTGGGGCCCTCACTGAGGGGACACCGAGGGGCTGAAGTGGGTGAAGACCATGATGATGATGATGATCTGACATCAAACTGTTGGAGTCAGTCCAGAGGAGGGCCACAAAAACGCTCAGAGGGCTGCAGCAGCTCTGCTATGAGGACAGACTGAAAGAGTTGGGGCTGTTCAGGCTGGAGAAGAGGAGGCTCCCAGGTGACTTTCTTGTGGCCTTCCAGGATCTGAAGTGGGGCTACAAGAAGGCTGGGGATGGACTACGGACAAGGTCTTGGAATGACAGGTCGAGGAGGAGTGGGGGTAAACTGGCAGAGGGGAGATTCAAACTAGATGTTAGGAAAGCGTTCTTTGCAGTGAGGGTGGTGAGACACTGGTTGTGGATGCTCCCTCCCTGTAGATGTTCAAAGCCTATCAAGGAGGGAGGGGAAGAAAGAAAGAGAAAAAGTAACAAGCAACAAGCTGGGCAAGTCTTATCTACACAGGAAGGACTCAGTGGGTACAGGCAGATTAGCAGTGTTTGCCCAAGATCTGTTTCCCTACCTACTAGCAACCTTTCCTGCAGTCCCTGCCAGAGGGCAAATATTCCAGATCCAGTTCCTACTTTTTCCATCATCTACCCAAGCAGCTGCAGATTTTCCAGTGGCAGTTTCATTGAGAGGTTGGCAGAGCTGCCCGGGCGGATGCTGGAGGTTCCAGCGCTCAGCCTGGTGTCTGCATAACAAAGCATCTCATTGTCATTCAGGAGGACTTGGAAGGGGTTCAAGCTATGCAGGAGCAATAATCCAAGGCAGGCTGCATTAGGCAGGTACCCATGCATGCCTAATGCACGTTGCAGAGCATGTGTTGCCCAGCAGCTGATGTGCCCCTTTCCATCCTTTGAAAAACATTCACCTGCACTTTGCTTTACACAAGTTTTTACCCTGGGCTGTTCCCTTAAGAGACGAGAAAAGAAAGAGTCAAACGCTTTGCCCTGAGGGGGTGGACACTTGGGCTCAGTAGCTTCCTGACCTTCAGGGTTAAAAGAAAGGAAAGGGAGCAAGGGAGCAAGGGAGCAAGGGAGCAAGGGAGCAAGGGAGCAAGGGAGCAAGGGAGCAAGGGAGCAAGGGAGCAAGGGAGCAAGGGAGCAAGGGAGCAAGGGAGCAAGGGAGCAAGGGAGCAAGGGAGCAAGGGAGCAAGGGAGCAAGGGAGCAAGGGAGCAAGGGAGCAAGGGAGCAAGGGAGCAAGGGAGCAAGGGAGCAAGGGAGCAAGGGAGCAAGGGAGCAAGGGAGCAAGGGAGCAAGGGAGCAAGGGAGCAAGGGAGCAAGGGAGCAAGGGAGCAAGGGAGCAAGGGAGCAAGGGAGCAAGGGAGCAAGGGAGCAAGGGNAGCAAGGCAGCAAGGCAGGGAACGGAGAAAGAGCAAGCTGGGGTTGTTCAGTTTGAAGAGAAGGCTCTGAGGAGACCTTTCTGTGGCCTTCCAGTATCTGAAGGAGGCTATAAGAAGGCTGTGAGGGACTTTTTAGGGTGTTGGGTAGTGACAAGACTTGGCAGGGATGGATCCAAGTTAGAGGAGGGAAGATTTAGATTAGATGTTAGGAAGAAGTTCTTCAGCATGAGGGTGATGAGACCCTGGCACAGGTTGCCCAGGGAGTTAGTGGAAGCCTCATCCCTGGAAGTTTTTAAGGCCAGACTGGATGAGGCCCTGGGCAACCTGCTCTAGTGTGAGGTGTCCCTGCCCATGGGAGGAGGACTGGAACTGGATGGTCCTTGAGGTCCCTTCCAGCCCTGACAACCCTAGGATTCTATGACTGACTTGGAAGGTGGTGGATTCCTCAGACAAAATGACAGCAAGGAGGTTGGAGCTGGGTGATGCTTGAGGTCCCTTCCAATCATAGAATCGAGCAGGTTGGAAGAGACCTCCAAGCTCATCCAGTCCAACCTAGCACCCAGCCCTGGCCAATCAACCAGACCATGGCACTAAGTGCCTCATCCAGGCTTTGCTTCAACACCTCCAGGGACAGTGACTCCACCACCTCCCTGGGCAGCCCATTCCAATGCCAATCACTCTCTCTGCCAACAACTTCCTCCTAACATCCAGCCTAGACCTGCCCTGACACAACTTGAGACTGTGTCCCCTTGTTCTGTTGCTGCCTGCCTGGGGATATGGCCTCAATCCCTGGGCAAGCTGTTCCATCCAGCAGCCTTGTTCCTACCACTCGATCCCATTCCATCTCCTTTGCTGCTTCCAAACAGGAAGCATTCTCTTTTTTGGTGACCCACCCGACACAGCAAGAGGGAAGCAGAGGGCAGAGGCATTTTGTAGCTGAAATGGCAAAGCCCTGCAGCCCAGCAGCTCTCTGCCAGGGAGCAGGCAATGTGCTGATGAACCCTTTTTGTGGGTTGCCTAAGGACAGTGCATGCACGAGTATCTCGCCACTATTAATTAATCACTCTTTGTGCATTTATCCTGGCAGAATTAACGTGTCCCAAACGCTGAATGCCCTGCATGAGGCAATTCCTACCTCCAGCAGCACTCCCTATTGTCAGGTGATTTGCCCTGCTCAGCCTGCTGCTCAGATGGGCAATAAATCCTCGTTCTTAGCAGCTGAAGTGGTTGCTGTCTTTTCATTCACTACTTTTTTTTTCCTCCCTCTCCTCCCCCCCCCCGACTGCGAGTGCAGCTCTCCTGTGCTGAGCAGTCATTTGCAGCACTGCAATTAAGAGATTATTCCATTAATTAGCCTTTGTGCTTCTGCCTGGTTTTAGGTTTCCATTCAAAGCGCTTTGTGAAACGATTGAGCAAGGAACCGATGCCACCAGAGGAGTCTCAGGAGCAGATGCCTGCAGAGAGAGGCCCAGGATGGGCAGACAATACTCACGGGTGGAGAGATTCACACAAAGGGTTGGGTTGGAAAGGACCTTCAATATCATCCAGTTCCAAACCCCTGCCACGGGCAGGGACACCTCCCACCAGCCCAGCTTGCTCTAACACCTCCAGGCAGGGGGCAGCCACAGCCTCCATGGGCAACCTGTGCCAGTCTCTCTCCACCCTCACTCTCAACAACTGCTTCCTCATCTCCACTCTCAATCTCCTCTCTCCCAGCTCAAAGCCACTGTCCTTCATCCTGGCACTCCCAGCCCTTGTCAAAAGTCCCTCCTCAGCTCTCCTGGAACCCCTTCAGGTACTGCAAGGCTGCTCTGAGATCTCCCTGCAGCTTTCTCTTCTCCAGGCTGCACAGTCCCAACTCTCCCAGCCTGTCCCCATAGCAGAGGTTCTCCAGCCCTCCAGGCCTCCTCTGGACCCTCTCCAGCAGCTCCACATCCTTCCTGTGCTGGAGGCCCCAGAACTGGAGGCAGTGCTGCAGGAGAGCAGAGCAGAGGGGCAGAGTCCCCTCCCTGTGCTGCTGCTCTCCTTGCTCTGTCTGCAGCCAGCACACAGCTGCCTGCTGGGCTGCCAGCGACCAGTGCTGGCTCCTGGGCAGTTTGGCACCAACTGACACCCCCAAGGCCTTCTCCTCAAGCTGCTCTCCAGCCACTCCTAGCCTGGATTTTCACTTGGGATTACCCCAGCTGAGGTGCAGAACCTTGCACTTGGCCTTCATGAGGCTGGCTTGGTCCCACCTCTCCAGATCCCTCTGAATGGATCCCTTCCCTCCAGCACGTCAACCACACCACACAGTTTGGTGTCAGCCACAGGCTTGCTGTGGGTGCCTCAATCCAACTGCCCACGACACTGACAAAGACATCAAAGAGCACTGGTCCCAGTACCGACCCTCATGCCCTCTCTTCACGGGGGGTCCCAAAGCCAAGGAGAGGCCACAAAGGAGGACAACAGGCATGGAGTAAACAGTAGAGGAGGGGACTGCCTGCCCGGAGCGTGGTTGAAGCTGCAGAGGAGTCATTGGTGTGCAGGGTGAGTTCCTCTCAACACAGAGGAACTCTTAAGGCAGAGTGAGGAATGTCAAGGAAGCCCTAAAGCAAGAAGTGACCACTTCTGTCCCTTGCACTCCTGCGGGCAGCAGGCAGGGCTTGGGAAATCAGCTGCTGCAGACCACTGGTGTTTGCACGGCCTCAGGCAACACAATCACCACCAAGCAAAGCAGCCAGTGAAACATGCTGCCTGCTGCTCCAGGTGGTTCCCATCACTCTCCACCTGACCTCTTCTGCTCTGCAGCTTATTTCCTCCCTTCCCCTCCTACAGTGCAGCTCTCCTGCTCTTCCCCAGGTCCACACCCTCTGATCCACTGTAAGCCAGGGAGACCTGGAGGGCAGTGGGGAAAGCCTCCCTGCTTCCCCCTGCGTTGCTGGTTCCAGCCCTTGCAATGAGGCCAGCAGCAGTGCAACCCTTGCAGAGCAGAGCTGTGACAAACTCTTCCCAAGCAGGAAGCACACGGAGCAAGCAGAAGTCAGGAGGAAGTTGAACCTCAGCCAGGTTACAAATATGCTAGAAAATGCCTGGTCACATCCCAGCAGCTTCTCTTGCCTGCTTCAAGAGGCAAAACCTGGCAGCCAACTGGTAAAAGGCAGCTAGGCAGAGGAGGTATTCACTGTGTTGTAGCTCCTCTCATTTAGCACCTTCCAGGCTGTCTACCATTGTGTTCCAGTTTCAACCTTCTAAGGGACTGGTGTCTGTCCAAGACTGCTCTCAAGGGGCTGTCATTTTGTCTGACGAATCCACCACTCTCCAAGTCAGTCATAGAATCCTAGAGCTGTCAGGGCTTGAAGGGACCTCAAGGACCATCCAGTTCCAATCCCCCTGCCATGGGCAGGGACACCTCACACTAGAGCAGGTTGCCCAGAGCCACATCCAGCCTGGCCTTAAAAACTTCCAGGGATGAGGCTTCCACCACCTCCCTGGGCAACCTGTGCCAGGGTCTCACCACCCTCATGGTGAAGAAATTCTTCCTAACACCTAAGCTGAATCTACCACTCCTAATTTTGCTCCATTTCCCCCAGCCCTGTCACTGTCCTGCCTGCCCAGACAATAATGGGGGTGGTTCTGTGCCAAGCTTGAGACCAAGCCTAGAGAATTACCTCAGGATGCTGCAAAAACACAAGAGAAGGAGGTCCCCGGGGGTCTGCAGTGCTCTATGCACACAGCAGGGACTCAGGATGTCCTCCAGAGACACATCCCCTCCTTTGATGCACTCAGCAGAGCCTCAGACTTTGGCAGTGCTCTCATGATAACAGCCAAAGGCCTCTTCAAGTCCCTGTTCTCAGTGCCACGGTGGTGACAGAGGGTTTGGAAGCAGAATGACTCAGAGTGGCTTCTCCCTGGGGTTCTCCCTGGGCTTCTCCCTCATTGCCTGCCCTCCCACACATATTCCAAGTGACACTCACCCATCCAGCACCAGGCAGGAGGTCTGCACTCTGCTCTCCAAAGGACACAGCAGATTCCCTAGGGCAACCACTGCACCGAACTTCTAAAGAAGGCTTTAAAATCCTCTGGGTAGGATTGCTGCATTGTCACAGAGTCCAACCAGCAACCCAACCCCACCATGGCCACTAAACCACATTCCCAAGGGCCATGGCCACACCTTTATGGAACACCTCCAGGGATGGGGACTCCACCACCTCCCTGGGCAACCTCTGCCAATCCCTGACCGCTCTTGCAGCAAAGACATTTGTCCTCATCTCCAACCTAACCCTCCCCTGGTAAAATTTCAGGCCAGTTCCTCTCCTTCTATCACCTGAGACTAGGGAGCAAAGCCCAACCCCCATCTGACTGCAGCCTCCTCTCAGGGAGACACAGAGAGCAATGAGATCTGCCCTCAGCCTCCAAACCCTATGAGGAGAGGCTGAGGGAGGTGGGGTTGTTAAGCCTGCANCGATTCTCCACACTACACACCTCCAGCTCCCTCAGCTGCTCCTCCCCAGCCCTCTTCTTCTCCAGACCCTTCCCCAACTTTGTCACCCTTCTCTGGACCTTTTCCAGCCCCTTAACGTCCTTCTTATAGTGAGGTCCCAAACCTGAACCCAGCAATCGAGGTGTGGCCTCCCCCCTTGCCTCTGTCTAGAGCTACATCCCCTGTGGAACGTGGCAAGCCTCTTGACCAACCTGCTTCCAACCAGACGGCTTCTTGCCTCATCACAGGGACCTGCTTCCTCTGGATTGCTTCATCCCTCTGTAGTCTCTTGCTTGTCCCAGGGAGTCATTTATTAAGCGTCCACAACCACAGTGAGTAACAACTCCAACATCAGCTGCCACCCCAAACAGCCCAGGGAACATCCAGCCAAGTCATCTGGAGGAAGTGAGGTGCTGCCAGGCAAACCTAAGCTGATCATGGCCATTTGGAATGACTTTCATGAGGACAAAAAACCCCCAAACACCTGGGGTAACTAATTCTCCCCAAACCTTTCAGCCTTTCCAACACATTCTGTACCTTCCCCATCTTACTCAGCTGCTGCAGCTACTAAACATGCAGCCACAAGAGAGCAAAGCCTTTGCACAACAAACCTGTGGTGTGTGAGGATTGCTGGAAGTCACTTGAAAAAGGAGGGGAAGGAAAAGCATAGAGTCAACCTTTCTGCACTTTCCTATTCCACCTGCAGCTTTCATCTATCCTCAGAACAGCTCTTTCAATCCTTCTGGCCAGCAGACACTGTCTTAGCTTCACATCTTCTCACTCAGCACAGCCCCAGTAAGGAATATGACGCTTGGAGCAATACTCACAACAGAGAAAAACCAAAGGCCATGGTAAGGGAAATTTCTTTCCCACCTCTCTGTTTCTCTGTCATGCACACCTAGAAGTCAGTCCTTGCTTTCAAGATATGAATCAGGAACCTGTTTTGAGTGCATGCAAAGCCCATCCTGTGTACCTGCCATGTGAGGAGAGGCTGAGAGAGTTGGATTTGGCCAGCCTGGAGAAGGGAAGGCTGAGGGGAGACCTTCTCATCAGGGACCAGCACATTAAGGGTGGCTGCCAGCAGCATGGACACTCTCTTTGGACACAGAGCCCCATGGCACAGACAAAGGGTGATGGGGACAAGTTCCTGCTGGGGAGATTTCCTTTTGCTCCCCATGAGCACAGCCAGACATTGGAATCATCTCCCAAAGGAAGCAGAGGAGTACCCTTCAGGGGCCAGTTTGGCACTCAGCTTGCCAGGGTGCTGCATACCTGCACTGTGACCTAGACAGGCTGGAGCAGAGGATCCTTGGGGTCCCTTCCAGCCTGGCATGCTGGGATTCCATGAAAGGTCCAAGTAAAGAACACATTCTGAGCACAAGCTTGAGCAGGGCTCTTTAACATCGAGTTTCTTGAACTGGACTTGAAAGCTTAAAGCCAAAAGAAACCAGAAAAGCAGACTCTGCCCTGAATTCCTCCTGCCCCTGAAGCAGTTAACTGCCTTTTACTACACAGCTGAAGCCTCTCCAAAGCTGTGCAGGGAACAGATCAGCTGGAAGCGAGCACACACACGCTGAAGGCTAGGATTTGGCCACCAACAAAACCACTGCAGAAAGGCCCAGAGGGAAGGCCACAGTGGAGAGCAGCAGCTGTAACAATACCTTGCACGTACACCCTGTTGAGCCTGGCACCCTGCCCCTGGCTCCCAGAGCTCTCTTGGCAGGCTGCATCCACACCAAGCATTTCAACCCTCCTCTGCTTTCTAGCTGCCATCCAGACCCCACTGGGCAGCAGCAGGATCCAAGATCTGGATCCAGTCAGTGCCTGCGCCTCACCTGCATAAAAGTCACAGGTTAGGGGCTGGAAAGGACCTTGAAAGATCATCCACACAGTGACAGAGACATCCTGGCTGGCAAAGCTCCTCAGGATCACCAAGTCCAACCTATAACCCTACTCTACAAGATTGACCTTAAACCACAGTCCTCAGCACTGCATCCAAAAGCCACCCTCGGCACCGCATCCAGACCAATCCCTCGCCAGAGCAGCATCGCCTAAAGCAGATCACACAGCAACACATTCAGGTGGGTCTTGAATATCTCCAGAGAGGAAAATTTCATGACCCACTCTGGGCTGCCTGTTCCAAAGAGAAAGAGAGAACAGAATAGAATCAAGCAGGTTGGAAGAGACCTCCAAGATCACCCAGCCCAACCTAGCACCCAGCCCTATCCAGTCAACTAGACCATGGCACTAAGTGCCTCAGCCAGGCTTTGCTTCAACACCTCCAGGGACAGCAACTCCACCACCTCCCTGGGCAGCCTATTCCAATTCCAATCACTCTCTCTGCCAACAACTTCCTCCTAACATCCAGCCTAGACCTCCCCTGCCACAACTTGAGGCTGTGTCCCCTTGTTCTGTTGCTGCTTGCCTGGCAGAAGAGACCAACCCCACCTGGCTACAGCCTCCCTTCAGGTAGAGAAGAGGTGAAAGGCCAGTTTGAAGGCTTGCTGGGGGACCTGCCTGACTCACAGACCTCATTAACCCCACTGACTCCTGCTGGGTTTTCAGCCCTCACACTCTGGTTTCTTGTGTGCTCAGGAGCTTCTCCAGGGGAAAGAACCAATTTTTGACCAAACAAAGCCAAGCCATTATTTTCCTGGCAGATTGCTGTGGAGAAAAGGAGCTTTAGAGCTGTTCCACTCAGGTAAATGCTGTTAGCTGCACCTTCTGCAGGCTGGGAGGGAGGAGGAGGGCAGCCCCTTCTCAAGGAAGCAATCTTTGCAAGAAGAAACCATTAACTTGGTGTTTAATCCATGCCCAAAGGAGCAAACAAGGTAAAAGAAGTCGTTTGAGCAGTTATTTCCCCTCTCCATAAGTTGTAGGCATCTCATCTGCCCCGTGGCTGCCACCAGACTAACAGCTGGGAAGCAGTGGGCAGGGAGGACAAAACACAAGGGCAGCTGAGAGACAAACCCTCCAAAAGGCAAAGCAGAAGGGAGGCTGAGACACAGAAAGAGAAGAGTTCCTGCACTATGCCCTGTGCCACACTGCACACCCAGCACAGCTCTGCAAGAGAGGCAGTTTGAAACAGAACTTGGAGTTTTCTCTTTGGCTATAGCTGAAAACAAAACAAAACACCAAAAGACTTTTCCTTCCCCCTTCCCACAGCTTTGCCTAGCATGAAAGATCGCTGCCAGGTCAGAAAGCTACAGGAACAAGGAGTCTGAAGGGAGCTGAAAGGAAGCAGCACTGAATGAAAGAGCCTTGACTGAGGCACCGCATGCTCCATACATGTCTGTGAGTGGGGACAGCCCTGGCACCGGGTCCTGTCCCAGGGGGAAAACTTGGGAGGTGCTGGAGAGGGTCCAGAGAAGGGTGACAAAGCTGGGGAAGGGTCTAGAACACAGGGCTGGGAAGAAGCAGCTGAGAGAGCTGGGCGTGTGCAGTAGAGGAGGATGAGGGCAGAGCTCGTTGCTCTCTACAGCTCCCTGAGAGGAGGGTGCAGTCAGGTGGGGGTTGGGCTCTGCTCCCTAGTGAAAACAGACAGAATGAGAGGAAATGGCCACAGATTGCCCCAGGGGAGCAAACCTCATCTTCCCTTCCTGGAGGCGTTGAAGGCCAAGTTGGATGAGGCTTCGAGCAACCTGAGCTAGTAGGAGACGTCCCTGCCCATGGCATGGGGTTAAGACTGGATCATCTTTAACAGGTCTCTTCCAACCCAAACCATCCTGTGGTTCTCTGAAAGCTCCCTGCCCCTCAGCACAGCCAGTCCCTGCTCTCCTGCTGGCACACATTTCAGCAGAGGTATGAAGAAAAGGTCCCCGGACTGCCAGCCTGCTCCCAGCAGAACTACTGGCACCAGCAAAACAACTCTTCCTAGAGCAGCCTGTTTTGCCCAGGGCTGTGGGCACAGAAAGAGAAAAGCATCCTTCCCAAAAGCATCTCTCTCTGCCAAAGCACTTCCAGACCACCAGCAGATTCCTCAGCTCCAAACCAGGCTCATTTCCCCAGAACAGCCTGTTGAGGGGAGAGGATTCTGGAGAAAGAGCTGCAGAGCAGTTGGGAAGGAGAACTTCGTGTGTGATCTGGTCAAGGTGATCCTGCTCTGGCAGGGGAGGTTGGACTGGATGAGGTCTGGAGGTCCCTTCCAGCTCCTGACAGTCTGTGAACTTCTCAGCCCTGCTTGCAGATATGAATTGTCTCTGATCTCCTAACCAGGTGTCCAGGTCCCTCTGTTTGACACCCATCCCATCCTTCAGACTCACCAACCACACCACTCAGCTTGCTGTCATCTGCACACTTGACTCAGCTGGCAGAGAGGGCCCAGCCTGTGCTTTCTGTGGGGCTGTTTGGCAAGAGAATCATCTGGGTTCTGCTGCTGTGCTGGGAACTCTGAAAGGAACTTTGGAAGGAGACTGCTGGTGTGGAGAGAAGCTAGAAGTGACCAGACCCTGGGAAAGGAAACCTGGCAGGAGCACCAGGGCACTGACAGTACTTCCTTACCATACGTCCCCAGCTCCCCAAAGATGGGAAAATCCTTCACTGCTATGGACTTCAATAACTCCACTTAACTTCGTCTCCCTGTGAGCTGAGCTCAGGGAGGAGGCTCAGGGTCTCCCACACCTCACACATACACACACCAGCTGCTGGCCAAGGCTGTGCCACCAAGGAGCTGCTCAGAGATCATCAACGGGTCGTTTGCTGCTTCTGGATTACACAAGAAGAGGCTGAGGGGGAGACCTTAGCAATGCTCCCAGGTAGCTAAGGGTGAGTGTCAGGAGGATGGGGCCAGACTCTTCTCAGTAGTGCCCAGTGACAGGACAAGAGGCAACAAGCATCAACCTGGACAGAGGAAATGCCATCTAAACAGGAGGAGGATCTTCCTTACTGTGAGGAGGCCAGAGCCCTGGAGCAGGCTGCCCAGAGAGGTCGTGGAGACCATCAAAGCCCATCTGGCTACATTCCTGTGACCTGCCCTAAGTGCCCCTGCATTAGCAGGGGGGTTGGACTCAGTGAGCTCCAAAGACCCCTTCCAACCTTTCTCATTCAAAGTAAAAAAGCCTAAAGAATACTTACAGAATAAAACCACTGCCATATGCTCATGACTTGGCTCTTATTTCCTTTTAAAGCTCTGCTCCTTCTCTTTCATTCTGCCTGAATTTTGGTAGGGATGCTCTTGCTGTCTGCTTGTTGCCTTTTTCTTTTTCAGAAGGCCATAGTTTCGTTCCCTCCCCTCCCCAATTCTGAGAATGAGCTTTCCTGTTGTCTCTGAGGTTAAACATTAATAATTTGCTTGTTGAACTTTCTCTTAAACAACAAAAAAAAAAAAATCCAAGTGGGGACATAATTTTCTCTTACCCTGACTGGTGGCATTGCAAAAAAAAAAAAGAGAACACTGAGGGAAAACTTTAGGTCACAGGTACAATAAACAGTCAGTACAACTCCAAATGACAGCTCTACACACTGCACAACAGCTTTGGCTCAACTAAACCACAAGGCAAACATAGAATCACAGAATGGGTTGGGTTGGAAAGGATCTTCAAGATCATCCAGTTCCAAACCCCCTGCCATGGGCAGAGACACTTCCCACTAGCCCAGCTTGCTCAAGGCCTCATCCAACCTGAGCTTGAACACCTCCAAGGAAGGACCAGAAGTTCTTCCCCAATTCTCCTGTAGCCCCTTCAGGTACTGGAAGGCTGCTCCAAGGTCTGCCTGGAGCCTTCTCTCTTCCAGACTGAACAGCCCCAACTCTCGGAGCCTCAGGGGAGGTCCTTCACTATCTTCATGCAACAGGTGGCACCTATGGCTGAAGGCTCCCTGGTCAAATCTGCCTGGGCACCTCAGCCTGACAGTGCTGAGAACTCATTCAGATCAGCAGAGCTTCTCCTCAAACCTTTTTCTCCTTTCCATACCTTTTTCCACTCCCTTCCCCTACAAGAATAAGACAGCAAAAGAATTGCACTTCTTAAAACCCCTGCAGTCAGACAATGTGATCTTATTTTATCTGACTTTGTTTTATCTCAGGTGACAACAGGGTGACTTATGCACCTCAGCAGCATCTAAGAGAGCTGGGGGCAAACTGCACAGAATCACTGAATGCACCCAGTTGGAAGAGCCCTCCAAGCTCAGCCAGTCCAGCGAAGGGTCAGCACTAAACCATGTCCACAGGCTGCTTGAACACCTCCAGGGATGGGGACTCCAGCACTGCCCTGGGCAGCCCGTTCTAATGTTTGAGAACCCTCTCAGTGCAGAACTATTTCCTAGCACCCACCCTGAGCCTCCCCTGGTGCAGCTTGGAACCATTTCCTCTGCTCCTGTCCCTTGCCACCAAGAAGCAGAGGCTGCCCCCTCCTCACTCCAGCCTCCCTGCAGGGAGCTGCAGAGAGCAATGAGCTCTGCCCTCAGGCTCCTCTCCTCCAGCCTCAACACCCCCAGCTCCCTCAGCCCCTTCTCCTAGCCCAGGTGCTCCAGGCGCTTCCCCAGCCTCATTGCCCTTCTCTGGATTCCAGACCCTCAATGTCCCTCTTGTTGTGAGGGCCCCAGAACTGAACCCAGCACTCTGAGGTGCTTAGCACAGGGATGATCACCTCCCTGTCCCTGCAGGCCACAGGAGGTGCAGCCATCAGCTGAGAGACCAGACAGTGAGCAAGGACTCTGCCTCTCACTGCTTCCCACAGCTGCAGGCTTCTGTACAGGTCCAGAATGCAACTTCTCGTCCTCGGACTGGCTGTGAACATGCAGCTGTGGGAAGTGTGCTCACAGCACACGCAGCAGCTGCTGCCTGTCCTCCACAGAAACCTTCTGCTTGGAGAGGTGCAGCTCCAGCTGGAGCCACCTCTGATAAGAGTGCATTGTGGAGAACTATCTGCCCCAGCCAGTTGCTCCACCCCAGCCAATGCTACGTGTGTCTTCTCAGCTCTATCATGGACACAATGAAGAGCAGCCAAAGCTGCACGAGCAGAACACAGCCAGCATGTTCTCACTAGAACACACCACAGCGAGGAACACAATCTCCACACGCTGCTCAAGCCTCAACAGGAGGAGCACCTTCCCTTTCTTGGTTTGGTTCTCATCCTGGCTCAGCACAACCCCAAGACTGAGTAAGGAATGGCTGGAGAGCAGCTTGAGGAGAAGGCCTTGGGGGTGTGGTGTCAAACTGTCCAGGAGCCAGCACTGGTCACTGGCAGCTGTGTGCTGGCTGCATCCAGAGCAGGGAGAGCAGCAGCACAGGGAGGGGATTCTGCCCCTCTGCTCAGGCCACACCTGCAGCATTGCCTCCAGTTCTGGGGTCCCCAGCACAAGGAGGATATGGAGCTGCTGGAGAGGGTCCAGAGGAGGCCATGAAGATGATCAGAGGGCTGCTATGGGGACAGGCTGGGAGAGTTGGGGCTGTGCAGCCTGCAGAAGGCTGCAGGGAGACCTTAGACTGGAGACCTTCCAGTACCTGAAGGGGCTCCAGGAGAGCTGGAGAGGGACATTTGACAAGGGCTGGGAGTGCCAGGATGAGGGACAATGGCTTTGAGCTGGGAGAAGGGAGACTGAGACTGGAAATGAAGAAGGAATTGTTGAGAGTGAGGGTGGTGAGACACTTGGCACAGGTTGCCCAGGAAGGCTGTGGCTGCCCCCTGCCTGGAGATGTCCAAGGTCAGGTTGGATGAGGCCTTGAACAAGCTGTGCTGGTGGGAGGTGTCCCTGCCCATGGCAGGGGACTGGAACTGGATGACCTTGAAGGTGCCTTCCAACTCAAACCATTCCATGAATCTCTAAATCTCTACATTCAAGCGAGTCTTTCATAACCTTACTCCCGCAGCAAAACAGCCTCTATGCTCCCTGCCATCCTGTGCCCGAGCCAGGCCTTAGGAAGACATCCTGTGCTGAACAGAGAGCTCACCTCACTGTGCTCTACCAGAACAACATCTTGAGAGCCCTCTTACACTCTCCTGAGACAGCCTTCCCCTTGTATTTTAAGGGTACCTGAAGGCTCTGTGCTGCTATTCTCCGAGACCGGGCTCAGAAAGGAAGCACTGAGGGCAATTTCTGGAGTTCATTACAAGCTTGTTTCCTGCTATCTCTGCTCCATCTTGCAGCTGAACCAGCAAATTATTTTCTCAAAAAAGGTAGTTAGAAGATGCCTCTCTGCAACACAGGCCCAGAAAAATGACAATCCAAGGAATCCCTCCCTCTACCAACTCAGCTATACCATGACAGGGCTCTGGCCAGCCTGATCTAGGGTAGGGTGTCCCCTGCTCATGACAGGGGGGTTGGAACTAGATGATCCTTGTGGTCTCTTCCAACTCTGACTGATTCTATGACAAGAGTATTTCAAAGGTCTTCATTATGCTGTGGAACTGCCACAGGAGAAAACTCAACACAAACACACACATCATCTCCCCCCAAACCAAACATCTACTTTAAAAGAATGCCCTTCCCTGTAAGCCTCTCTTCCCTGGGGAGGAGGATTTATGATCTAGTTGAGGATGCCACTGCTGACTTGCAGAGGAGCCTGGACTAGATGACCTTCGGAGGTCATCTTCCAACTCAGATCATTCTGTGCTCAGAAAGTGCAGGTAAGAAGGAACTGTGAGCTGAGCACCCCCAGCAGCCCAGAGAAGAGGCTGTGTGGATGGCTCGGGCAGTGTGTTCCCGTGAACAGAAGGCTGGAATTCTACAGCCAGGGCTAGCAGCTGCATAAAAGCAGAAGCAGCAGTGGTTGGCAGTGTGTTCAAGCTTTCCACAGCCAGGTACAACCCAACAAAGGGGTTGTGCCAGCCCTCCTTCACCTCCATCAGCTGACTGGAATGCAGTATCACCAATACTGGCATTTGCCTGTACTAACAGAGCCCATGAGCCAAACCAGTTATGAAACAGCTCTCTTAGATCTGGCTGGGAGAGCTGTGAAACAACACAGAACCAAACCAAGCTGCACTATTTGGTGAGGCTGCTCCTCACAGGGTGCTGTTCCCTGCAGAGGACACTAGTTTGTTGCTTTCCCCACCTTCCAAAGGCAGACCTGGCCACCTTTTATTTCTGCACAGCCCCACCTTCTTTTTCTACCAAAACAAAAAGGGTACACTTAGAACAGGCTGCCCAAAAAGGTGCTGATGCCCCATCCCCAGAACCTTTCCAAGTGAGACTGTCTGGGGGTCTTAGCAAGTTGGGGATGTCTGGAGTCCCCAGCACAAGAAGGATGTGGAGATGCTGGAGTGTGTCCAGAGAAGGGCCACAAGGATGCTCAGAGGGCTGCAGCAGCTCTGCTGTGAGCACAGACTGAAAGAGTTGGAGCTGTGCAGGCTGCAGAAGAGGAGGCTCCCAGGTGACCTTCTTGTGGCCTTCCAGGATCTGAAGAGGGCCTACAAAAAAGCTGGGGAGGGACTTTTTAGGCTCTCAGGGAGTGCCAGGACTGGGGGGAATGGAGCAAAGCTGGAGATGGGGAGAGTCAGACTGGACATAAGGAGGAAGTTGTTGAGCATGAGAGTGGTGAGAGCCTGGAATGGGTTGCCCAGGGAGGTGGTTGAGGCCCCATGGCTGGAGGTGTTTAAGGCCAGGCTGGCTGAGGCTGTGAGCAGCCTGCTCTAGGGTAGGGTGTCCCTGGGCATGGCAGGGGGTTGAAACTGGCTGATTCTTGTAGTCCCTTCCAACCCTGACTGATTCTATGATTCTATGTCCCTGCTGACTGCAGGGAGTTAGATTGGATAACCTTGAAAGGTCCTTTCCAGCCCAAACTGCTCTGTGATTCTTGTGGGCTTATCTCGCATAACCTGGCTTTAGGGGGTTGAATCAGAGGGCTGCCCATCAGCAGCCTTCCCTGCAGGGCAGAGGAGGAGCAAGAGGAGGCAGCACGACGCTGATTCCATGTTGCCCTAGCTGTGCACAGAGTGGGCAATCACACTAACTCTGCAATCCCTCTGCTCATGACCACTTTGAAAGTACCCACTGGAAAGATCTCAGCATCCATACCAACAAAGTATTCCTTCACCCGCCAGCTTCAAGTGAGTGTAACCAACAGGGTCGATCTAGAGATCATTTCAGAAGGTGCAAATGAGCCTGAGAACAGCAGCTGCTCATCTCAAGCCCCCCAGCTGGCACTGCTGGAGTAGAGCACACACATCACTGGAGTAGGAAGCAGAAGAGAGATGGGCATCTCCACTCAGTTCAAGAGTGGAGATCCTCCCTGGGATTTCAGGTGCCAGTCTGCCCCACGTCCCTCCAGTGGTCCTGCCGCAGCTCCTGAGCAGCTGAGCAGCACGTGATGAGCATCACCCCACACTGAACAAGAAAGTGAACTTGTCCTCATTCAGACCAGTCCTGCTTCCGCTCACACGTTCCTGAACATGCCACCAAGCCCTGACCCAAGCCCTGTTGCCTGGGGACGCTGCAGGCATCGGCTCAACCGCGCATTCCAGAAGCCAGCGCACAGAGAGCTGCAGCTGCGAGCCTACAGCTCAGCCAGCAACTTCAAAACCCCCCAGAAAACCCACATCACACACCCAACAACCCTCACTAGAGGTTAGTTCCTCCACCTAATGGATCCAGCTAGAAGCTATTTACAGCAGCTGCTGGCAGAAGCTGGTAGTTCTCCAACAGCTGAAATAAAACTGTTCCCAGCTCACTGTGTCATCATTTCTTCAGATTTTCAAGTTAAAAAAATGCTACCTCATCCCTTAGCACTTCTGTTTCTCAGTCACCTTTAACATGTTGAAAAGTAGCCACAGGCATGATGATGTCTCCTTTTCCTTACCCTTCAGAACAGTGCAAGCCAAACGCTAGGTGAGCTGCTCAGGATCGCACCCTCGAAGCTGAAGGAAGGACCCAGGATTTTCTGCTTGCCAAACAGGTATCATCCCTCACAGTATCACTGAATGCTTTGGGTTGGGACCTCCAAAAGTCATCTGAGCCAATCCCTCTGCACTCAGCAGGGACATCCTCCACTAGATCAGGCTGCTCACAGCCCTGTCCAGCCTCACCTTGAAGATCTCCAGGGATGGGGCCACAATCGCTTCCCTGGGCAACCTGTGGCAGTGTTCCACCACCCTCCTTGTGCACAACTTGTTCCTAACACCCAATTTAAATCTGCTCTGCTCTAGTCTGAAGCCATTGTCCCCCATCCTGTCCCTGCAGGCCTCTGTAAACAGTCCCTCTGCAGCCTTCTTCTAGTTCCCTGCAGGTACTGGAAGGTCGCTGTTAGGTCTCCCCTGAGCCTGCTGAACAACCTCAGCTCCTTCCCACAGCCCTTTCACCAACTGCAACACAGAGCGAGGCAAAGCAAAGCCAAACAGATGGAGCAGTGCTCAAAGGCCTCCCTACAAAGAGATCCCCAAACACTGTCCTGTACTGAGTCTGCAGAAATTGTACTTCTTAGCAAGGAGAAACAAGCACAAAAAGCTCACCCACGTCTTTGGCAGGTACCTGGCAGAGTAAACCCCTCTGACATGTCTTGGCAAATGAACCCTGCAGACATGTGGCCCCTTAGTTCTCTGCAGGACAGCTCCAGAGATTTCTTGGGAAGAAGAATTCACCCTTTAACATTGAGTAAGAACTTCTCCATGGTCACATGGCACAAATCCCTTAGCCTGCAGTGGATACCCCTGCTGACCTGTGCAACCAAAAGAGAAATGCCAGAAGCATCAAACCTTCTAGCAGGGAACCTCCCTCTTGCAAGAGATTCCTTTCTGCTGCTCATATTCTGGAGAGCCTGCTCTATGGGGACAGGCTGGGGGAGTTGGGGCTGTTCAGGCTAGACAAGAGAAGGCTCCTGGGAAGACCTTAGAGCAGCCTTCCAGCACCTAAGGGGGCTTCAGGAGAGACTTTTGATGAGGGCTTGGAGTCACAGGACAGGGGAAATAGATTGAAGCTTGAGAAGGGCAGATTGAGCCGGCAGATTAGGAAGCAATTCTCACCCATGAGGGTGGAGACATTGGCACAGGTTGCCCAGGGAGGTTGTGGATGTCTCCTCCCTGGAGATGTTCAAGGGCCAGGCTGGATGAGGCCTTGAGCACGCTGGGCTGGTGGGAGGTGTCCCTGCCCATGGCAAAGGGTTGGAACTGGATGATCTTTAAGGTCCCTTCTAACAGTAAAGCATCCTGTGAGTTGTATGAATATTCATTCCTAGTCTTTTTAAAACCTCTTAAAGCGAGCAACAATCAGAGACTTTAACACTGCTCCTCCAGCACCCAGAGGTTACCTTCTTAGTCACTGTGCTGAAATGCTCTGACGCAGTTTCACAGCTCCAGTGCCTCACAGCATCCTGACTAAAGCACAAGCCAGCGCACAGGGAGGGGACAGCCTGGCAGGTGCACACCCTGTCCCCATGCCCACCTCCTCCCCAGGATGTGTGGGCTCACGGTCCTTTCACCTTGCCCCACAGGTGTCCCTTGGTCCATTTTCTTCACTGTTCAGTTTGAACCATTCACTGTTCAGTTTGAACCACTCGGCGCACAAAAAACTTTCTTCTCGGCGCTGCCCACCTTACAGTGGTTCACTGACCCCAGTGCCAGCCTGGCCCTTTCTCAGCCAGTTTGCTGAGGCTGGGACCCGGCTCCCTTGTGCCCTCCTGCCACCCAAGAAAATGGCTGTGCAACCTCCCAGCCGTCAAAAGCCTGCCCCGGGCTTGGAGCCAAGCCAGGCTTCCAAGGCAGGCAGCAGCACTGATTGATGCTGTATCCTCCCTTAGCACGCAGGCCTATTACAGCGCCGCGCCGATAATGCAGGTCAGTAAATCAGAGGAATAAGTGATTGGACACAGGGGGGGAAAGAGAAAAGGATGAAAGGATGCTGAAAAAATCCACCTTGGCCTCGGCGAAGCACTCCCAGCCTCCCCACATACGCAGAGAGAGCTGGCACTGGGTGCTAGGGAAGAGTTCAGCTGTTAACCAAGCAATCAATCTTCCCAGCCTCCCTCCCCAAAGCTGAGGGCTCTGACATGTTGCAGTTTGTAATTTAAAGCCGGCTCTTGGCTCCAAACCTGCAGAAAAGCACGACTGTGACAGCAGCCTGCCAGTGCCCAACTTCTGGGCAGGATATGCCACCATTTGCAAGCCAGCCTGGAGGCAAGGCAGCAGGGCGGCTGTTTGGGATGGGACTACAGAGCTAAAAAAGAGGAGTTTCTCTCTCTCCGGCGTTTCTGAAATGTCCATTAAAGCATCGTAAAAGCTAAAAGGCATTTAACAGGTACCTTAAATAGCGCCGCTTCATCAAGTGCCGTGACTTCAGCAAAGCTCCCTCCCCCATGCTGGGTGTGAAATTGACTTCACCCGGGAGCAGGCAAGAAGTTGTTTCTTTAAAAGCACAGTTAGTCGGAAAGTCTTTCACTCAAACTGCTCGGGTTCTTTGCTCCCTGACAGCAACTACAGCGGGTCGCTGTTCTTCACATCCTTCCCCACGAGCAGTTCCCACCCTCCCACCTAAGGCAGCAGGCGAGGAGTCGCAACCTGCTCCATTGCGCACAGCCGAGAGCTCCCCAGTCCCACCAGCCACAAACCACTGACCATCTCCAGCGCTGCCGTACGCAAGCACAGGAACCAGCTTACACTAGGCTAGGGAAACAAGCAAACAAGCAACAGCCAAATCCACAAGCGAGAAGAAAACACTCCCAAGAGCTGCTAAAGTTACTGGCCTAGGGGGAGATGTCTGACAGGGAGCAAAGGAAGACTTCATTTTGCTGATAAAGTTTACGCTGCGAGGAGGCAGTGGACGCTTCAAGCCAAGAACACACACCATCGAAATCCACCCAGGACGTGCTTCCAGACTCGTTTCTCTCAACCACAGCCTAGGAACCAACAGCAAAAGCTGTGCCCGGGGAGCAGCGAGGGCATCGCTAACGGCACCGGACTGCGCAAAGCCCTCAAGGAAACCCATCGAAGCCGCACAAGTTACCGAACGCCCTACCTCGACTGGGCAGCCATGGCGAAGTTTATTCCGCCGAGCGCCTTCTATCCATCAGCTTTCTCTCCCCAGCCACCCAGGCCTCCTCTTCCATTTGCCGCCGCCCGGTGCCCGCCAGGCCGTCCCCGGGCAGTGGCAGCGAGCCCCCCGCGGTCGGCGGCCCGGGCTGGCTGGCGCAGGGCTGGCTGACACTCATCTTGATCGACATCCGGGCACCGCGCCCTCCCTCCCCCGGCTCGCTGCATTCCCGGCCGCCGGGGAGGGCGGCGGGGCCCTGGCACTTTCTGCTGAGGGGTCCCGAACGGCCCCGCCGGCAGGTCGGCTCCGTGCGGGCAGCGCTGGCGGCAGCTCTGCGCGGCGCCGAGGCCAGGCCGCGGATACCCCCGCGACTGCCCGACGGGCGGCGGCTCCCGCAGCACCCGCAGCCCGCTCCGCGCTCGCCTCCCCTCGCCAGCAGAGCTCTCATGGTACGGCCCAAGCTCCCTACTTGGACATGTTCCGCCCGGCCGGGACAAGTGCAGGGCCGGTGCCCCGTGCCCGGGGTGCTGAGGGGAGGGCGGGTGGAGAGAGAAAGCAGAGATGTGGGGAGCGCTGGGGCTGCTCCCGGGGTCAGCTCCCTACCGTGCACCACAGTGAACCATTGGGCTTTTCCAACAGAGGCAATTCCTTGAGGTCATTGATTCCAACCAGTCTCTAACTCTGCCAAGGCTGGGACTAAGCCATGGCCCTCAGCACCACAGCTCTGCCTCCCCGAACACCTCCAGGGACGAGCATTCAGCCACCTTCCTGGGCAGCTTGTACCAGGCATTGAAAACCCTTTCAGCCAAAAAGTTTCTTCTGATGTACCTGCCCTGAGGCAGCTTAAGGCCATTTCCTCCCATCCTATCACCTGAGACTGGTTAAGAAGAGACTAACCCCCACCCGCTTCCGACCTCCTTGAAGGCAGCTACAGAGAGCAATGAGCTCTGCCCTCAGCCTCCTCTTCTCCACACTGCACACCCCCAGCTCCCTCAGCTGCTCCTCCCCAGCCCTCTTCTCCAGACCCTTCCCCACCTTTCTTGCCCTTCTCTGGGCCTGCTCCAGCCTCTCAATGTCCTTCTTGGAGCGAGTGGCCCAACACTGAACCCAGCCCTCAAGCTGTGGCCTCACTGCTGAGTGCCAGGGGCACAACCCCTGCCCTGCTCCTGCGGCCCACACCATTGCAAGGGCCTGGACACCCCCTGGCTCATCTTCAGCTGGCTGAGGATTTTCTCTGCTGGCCACCTTTCCAGCCACTATGCCCCAAGCCTGGCATTATTGTGTCCCACGTACAAGACCTGGCACTTGGCCTCATGCAATCAGCCTCAGCCTATGGATCCAGCCTGGCCAGGTCTCCTTGTAGAGCCCTCCTAATTTCAGGCAGATCAGCACTCTCAACTTTGTCTCATCTGCAAACTTACATCTCAGGGCCTGCTGCATTTTTATTTGTTTTCACAGAAGAAAAATTAACACACACACACCCCAAAAAAAAAAAAGGAAGAAGAAAATGTCTCAGAGCATTCAACAGTTCCCAAACAAACACAGAAGCCATATGGAAACGTGAATCCCATCTGCCCACCCTAGCACAGCAGATGAAAACCCAAAGCATGCTACCAAAACTTAGCCTGCAGTTTCAAGTAGAGGCACCTGCCAAGAAAGAAATGCACACCAAAAACTCCAAATAAATTGTTAGGCAATTTCTCCTGGGCTCTAGGTGCTGACCACAGCTGCTGGACTCAGAAAGGAGCCAGACCTGTCTTTTGCTCTGGGTGTTCCTTGGCACGATTATAAAACCAAACTACTCTGGCAAGTCCTCTCAGCCAGTAATTAACTGAGAAAAAAAAAAAAAAAACATTTATCCAGGATCCCTTCAGCTTCTCTCAGCAGACTCTATGGAGCTGAGGCTTCTCCCAGCACTGCAGCATCAAATCCCTCCTCATGATCCGCTTTAAAGTGCAGCTTGTGCCAAAGGACTCGGCAGGCAGCAGGAGAGGAGCTTATGCCACACTGAAAAGTCCACTTACAGAAAGCTTCTACAAGCTTTTTAAGTGTACAGTTTAAAAATATATAAACTGTCACAGAATCCCAGAAACTCAGCTTGGAAGGGACCCCAAAGATCCCCTGCTCCAACCTGTTTAGGTCACAGTGCAGGTGCCCAGCAGCCTGGCAAGCTGAGTGCCAAACTGTCCCATGGAGAGGACTCCTCTGCTTCCCTTGGGAGATGGTTCCAGTGTCTGGCTGTGCTCATGGGCAAACCTTTCCTTCTAGAGCCCAAAAGGAATCTCCAGAGCAAGAACTTGTCCCCATCACCCCTTGTCTGTGCCATGGGGTTCCTTGTCCAAAGGGAGTATCCATGCTGCTGGCAGTCACCCTTAATGTGCTGGTCCATGGTGAGAAGGTCTCCCTTCAGCCTGACCAAACCCAGGTCTCAGCTTCTCCTCACATGACAGGTTATAAAAACTGTTCTGTGAGGTACTCCAGAAAAATCCAAGCTGGAAAATTCTTGTCTGCATCCTCTTGCTGTTGCCTTCCACTCTGACATAACTTGGAGGGGGCTTTTTGCCTCTGTTAAGTGTTTTGCTGGGGCTAAACTGAGTGATTTTCTAATCAGGGGATTTTTAACATTTCCAAGATAAGACACAACCCCAAGGAAGCACAACCCAAGTGTTGTTCCTAAGTGTAAGCAGAAACACTGATAAGGAAAGAACCTAAACCCAGCACCCAAACTGCAGAGCCCAGCCAGCAGTTTGAAGCTTGTTTTCCAAACAAAAGCAAAAGATCTCACTTGCCCTGCAGAGTTCCAGCTGGAATTATCTGCTGCTAGTGCAGCTGGAGAGATTAGAAGACAGGGGGGAAAGGGAAGGGAGGTGTCTAAGACTATCTACTTATTTTTGAGTAATTAGGAATACATTTAGCCTTCAATTATATCTTTCATGTAAGCAGGAACAAAACTCTTCCAGCTGAAGGAAGGGATACTGCCTAAAGAAAGGAATCAAACTAACATCTATGCCTCTATGTAAAAGTTTCCTGAGCAAGTTCAGAGTGGTTTTTCCCCTATCTCTCTCTTCTGCTGGAGTACTTCCCGAGATTTGTGCTTTTCACAGCCAGGGAGCTCTACCAAGCCAGCAAACTGAAGGTTCCTCCAATGCACCCTTCAGCAGTCCAAGCTAAGAAACAAAACTGCAGTGCTCTGCTAAGCTCAACGCTGGGTCCAGCCAGCTCACCACCGTGGGGAACCAACACTCTTGGCTGCACCACAGTTCCCACCTTGCTGAGACCTGTGGAATCCACACTTCCCTGAGAAGCTGCTAACTGCTGGTTTTCACAGCTTACCAAACACAGAGTGATAGGGTTTGGAAGGGACTTCTGGGAGTTATCCAACCCAACCCCCTCTGCCAAGGAAGGGTCACCTAGAGAAGGTCACACAGGAACATGTCCAGGCAGGTTTGGAATGTCTCCAGAGATGGAGACTCCACCACCTCTCTGGGCAGCCTGCTTCAGGGCTCCCTCACCCTTACATTACAGAAGTTCTTCCTCACGTTCAGATGGAACTTCTGATGGTCCAGTTTGTGCTGTTACCCCTTGTCCTGTCACTGGGTACCACTGAACACAGCCTGACCCCATCCTGCTGACAACCATCCTTGAAGTATTGATCAGCACTGATGGGATCCCCCTCAGGCTGCTCTTTCGCAGGCTAACAGCCCCAGCTCTCTCACAGCCTTTTCTTATCAATGTTCCAGTCCCCTCAGCATCTTTGCAGTTCCAGGCTTTAACTACTTTCACCTGTTACAGGAGATTGTGCACTTGAGTTAAAGCTGCTATAGGTAGCAGACTCCTCCCATTGTAGCCAGGGGTGAGCGGATGGACAGAGCAGGTAGCTCCTTGGCTTCACATCTGCCCCATGACAGAGCTGATACTCAGCACCTCTGCCTAAGACCTGCACTTGAACTGGTGCCACCTCACCTCCTTAGGTGAGGGGCCTGCCGAGTGCTCCAGGCTCCCAAAGCAAGTCAGATATAAAGACTCTGACCACACATTACATCTTCTGCTTGACCAGAAATCCATTTGGAGCAGGGCAAGTCTCAGCTGCATCTCCAAGCAGGGACACCTTCCATCAGCCCAGCTTGCCCAAGGCCTTATCCAACCTGGATTTGAAAACCTCCAGGGAAGAGTAATCCATGGTCTCTTTGGGCAACATATTCCAGAGTCTCACCACCCCCCTACTGAAGAACTTCTTGCTCAGCTCCGGTCTAACCCTGCTCTCCCTCAGCTTCAAACCATTCCCCCTTCTCCTGTCTCTAGACACCCTCAGGAACAGTCCCTCTGCAGCCTTCCTGGAGGATCCTTTCAGGTACTGGCAGGCTGCTCTAAGGTCTTCCTGAAGCCTCATTTTCTCCAGGCTGAACAATCCCATCCTGTTCTTGGAGCAGAGCTGCTCCACATCCCTGATCATTTTCATGGCCCTCCTCTGAACCCTCTCCATCAATGTCAAAGGCCACTCCACAAGGAGGCTCCTGCCCTGGAAGCAGAGAGGCTCTCCAAGAGAACAAGGACTATGGCAGAAGGAGACAAACCTCCATGTCATTATTTAACCTCTGTATTTTAGTACCCATCTCAAAGCCTAGGAGATAGTGAAGGAAAAATCTAAGTCCACTTCCCAGTGCCAGGTGAGTGCTGAGGCTCAGGTAAAACTGTGGCTGAGCAGCATGCAATCAGATGCTACCTTCACTGACACCCAGGCAAGAATAAAGACCTTCAAGACAGGACCATGAAATACTCAAACTCCTGCTAGCCCTCAGGACAAGCCTACACTGGGAATGAAATCTCTGCTTACAGGAAAAAAAAGGAGTTCATGTTCAGCAGAAGCTGTCTGGGCCTTGTTCCTGGAGCCTCTGCTTCATATTCCTCAGCCCACAGCACTGCTGTCACAGGTGGGTCCTGGAAACAACCTTCCCAGAGCAACTGCTCCTGCAGTGGTGACATTGTGCCCAGCCCTGCTCTCAGGGGCTGCACCTGGCAAAGAAGCTGCTTTATTAGACAGTATCCAAGCAACCAATGCAGCAGAAGTCTTTACCTTCTACTCCTCTTCAGATCTCTGCATCTCATTGCTTCTGGACTCCTGACTCAGAGTCAGATTGCATCAGATTGGAAGAAACACTCAAAGGTCATCTTGCCCAATCTCCCTGCAGTGAACAGGGACATCTCCAGCTAGAACAGGTTGCTCTGGGGCACATGAAATTTGGCCATGAATGTCTCCAGGGATGAGGCCTCAACTACCTCTCTGGGCAACCTGTTCCAGTGTCTTCCTACCCTCACTGTGCAGAGCTTCCTCCTGATGTCCAACCTAACTCTGCCCTGCTCCAGTTCCAAACCACTGCCCTCATCCTATCCCCACAGGCCCTTCTGAACAGTCCTTCCCTAGCTTGCCTAGAGGTCCCCTGCAGATATTGAAATGCAGCTCTGAAGTCTCCCTGGAGACTTCTCCAGGCTGAACATCCACAACTCTCTCTGTCTGTCCCCATAGCAGAGCTTATCCAGCCCCCTGATCATCTTTGTGGCCTCCTTCAGATCTGCTCCAACAGGTCTATATCTCTCTTGTGTTAGTGGCTCCAGAGTTGGCCCCAGCACTGCAGGTGAGGTCTCCTCAGAGCAGAGGGGCAGGATCCCCTCTCTCCAGCTCTGGCCATGCTGCTCTGGATGCAGCCCAAGCTGCCCTTGGCCTTCTGTGCTGCCAGTACCCATTGCTGTCCAGCTTCTCATCCACCAGCACCTCCAAGTCATAGAATCAACCAGGTTGGAAGAGACCTCCAAGATTATCCAGTCCAACCTATCACCCAGTCCTATCCAGTCAACTATCAACAAGTCTTCCTCTGCAGGGCTGCTCTCAATTTCATCACCCCCCAGCCTGTATCCTTGCCAGGGACTCTGCTACATTCACAGAACAGCATTTAGTGGCAAAGCTGGTAGAGAAACCAAGCGAAGGGCCAGCAGCCTGGGAAATCCTGCCCTTGTCACCACACCGTTACCTGAGCCTTGCTAGAAGAACCTAAACCTTGGCCCATGCTCTTCATTAGCTGTGCTCTCCTCCCTTCCCCCAGCTGCTGTCAGGCTGAGTGTGCTTTAACAGTGAATTCAAATGGAAAGTGCAGAGGCTCCTTCTCTGGAGACTTCAGAAGCCCACCTGGACAGCATGACCACTGTTCCAGTGCCTCACCAGACTCCTGGGCTAGAACTGCTTCCTCCTGTCTCATCTAAAACCAGCTGCTTGCACTCTGAAGCCATCACCCCTTGCCCTGTCACTCCATGCCTTTGGAAGAAGTCACTCTCCAGCTCTCCTGGAGGCCTCTTCACATATCCTGGAAAGCAACCAGTACCTAGCTTTGGTCGCCACATTCCCACAAATCAGGATCAAGGAGATTTTGAAGGGGAATACAGCACCTGTTAACTCAGGACAAGAAGAAACCATGCCATTAAAAAGACATGCCAATCCATTAAGTGTGGGGGACAAACTCAAGAGCTTTAATCAAGCAGAGAGGACCCATGCAGAAGAAAGAGAGGCAGAAGAAATAGACCAATGCAAGGCAAGAGGTTTAATCAAGCAGAGAGGGTCAGTGCAGAAGAAATAGAGGCAGAAGAAACAGACCAATGCAGGGCAAGAGGTTTAAGCAAGCAGAGAGGACCAGTGCAGAAGAAATAGACCAATGCAGGGCAAGAGGTTTAAGCAAGCAGAGAGGACCAATACAGAAGAAATAGAGGCAGAAGAAACAGACCAATGCAGGGCAAGAGGTTTAATCAAGCAGAGAGGACCAGTGCAGAAGAGCTGCATTAAAATCATGAGATGAAATACAAGCCTTCCTGAAATCTGCTGGCTGTGAGACATGGATTTGTTTATAGCCAGATATAGGTCAAACTCCTGCCCTTACCAAGCTTCTCAAAACATCTCATTTCCCTGCACCACATCAGGATGTTCAGACAGACACACACACCCTCACGTCCAGTCTCCAAGAATCTCTGCTGTCCTGTAATTACAGCCTGTTCTCCCAGCCCTGCTGACAAGAAATACATCTCACCACTGCCATTTATTGCCACTTAGGAGTCCTTCCCATTGAGGTGAAAAGAGGCAAATGGATACTGGGATGCCTTGCCTGAAGCAGCCCTGGGTAGCCTGTTCATCTGCAGCAAGTCTGCACTCCAGAAAGGCTCTGCTGCCCTACACCACCCAGACAATTCCCAACCTCCCAGCTTCATCAGCCTCCCCAGCTGTCAGCATCCTTCTTCCTCTGCAGAAACCAGAGGCCACATGCCTGCAGAGGTGAACCCCTGAGGAGCTGCTCTCGTTCTGGCAGCCCCAAGCCCTACACAGATCTGTCAAGGGCTTGCCACTCTCATGTCTGTCTCCATCAGCAGTTGAGGAACAAATATAGGCACTGCTACAGCAGAGCACAGCTACAGCCACAAACCAGGATTTCAAAGGCTCCATGGATTTGGGGAAAAGGAGATGGAGCAATCTTATCCTCAAACTCCTGCTTCCAAAGCAAGCAAAATCCAGAAGCCCATACAGAGGCAAGCATAGACTGAAACCAGTTTAACCAGGTAAAGGAAGCTGTGTGCTGCAAGCAATGGCAAGCCTGAAGAAGGCTGAGACAGCAAAACTCTGCTGACCCTGATTCAGCAAAGCACTTCTCCCTAGCCTTGCTTTATGGCACCTTCCAAAGCTTAGCACTTTCCAGAACCAAAGCTAGCTGCCAGCAGCACATCCTTGCTTGGCAGATGTCGAAAAGCTTTGGATTCCAGTAGGTCTGACCCACAGAGCACAGCTAGAGCGAGGCCAGAGGAGCAGCAGAGCAAAGGAAAGAAACTGAGCACAGCACTGGGAAGAAAAAAAAAAGGGCAGGGAAGAACATAACCAAAAGGCTATTTTGACTTTAACAACAGGAGACACAAAATTGGCTGCAGCCTCTTGTGGAAGAAAGTACTGCACAGATGTTAAGAATCAAAGCTCGCTGAGAAAAGGCAGGAAAACAACCCTTCAGCCTTCAGTGTTGAAATTGAAGGAAACAGGTTTAAAAACAGAAACCACCTTCTCCCAAGAACCAGCCTGCTCTAGAGGCTGCACCCCACGAGCTATTGGCAGCTCCCAGGAGCAATTTCCATCATCTCCCTTGGCATCACTCAGTCATCACTCCCGATGCCTTCCAATGTTCCATAACCAGTCTGAAACTGAATAAACAGTTAAAAACAACAGCAAGAGGTTTGTAGTCCTCAGCTGGCTTTGGCACAGGAGCTGTCAGAAAGCACACTGTGCAGAGTGTTAAATATCCTGATTTCTATTCCAATTGAATCAAGATAACATCTCTGTACAGCACACAATGTACCCTTCAGATTCACTACAGCTGTCAGATTCATTTTGTGGTGATATCCAATCCCTGGGTGAGACAGAGAGGTATGTAGGACACTGAGCAAGTCAACGCCTGGCACTTTGGGTTGCTCTTTTATCAGGCTGCTCTACACAGTATTCCAACCAGAAGCCAGCCAGAAAACAGATTGATTTAACCTTTTTAAGGTCCATTTCTTGCAGGTGTATTGCCCCCCTCCCCCAACAAAAAGTCAATGCTTTTAAGAGTGATAGCAGAGGAGATGCAGAAGAGAGTTTGGGTGTATTTGCAGTCTCTCTACCCACCCACACCTCCCCTCTTCACGTGGTAACAGGATGTTAGGGGTTGGAAGGGACCCTTCAGGCCCAATCCCCCTGCCGGAGCAGGACCAGAGAATCCAGCACAGGTCACACAGGAACACATCCAGACAGGGCTGGAAAAGCTCCACAGAAGGAGACTCCACAATCTCTCTGGGCAGCCTGTGCCAGAGCTCTGGGACCCTTCCAGTCAAGAAGTTCTTCCTCATGTTGAGGTGCAACTTCCTGTGCTGCAGTTTCCATCCATTGCTCTTGTCCTATGCCAGGGCACAAGTGAGCAGAGGCTGTCCCTGTCCCTTCCTTCCTGACCCCCAGCCCTCAGACAGTTACAGACATTGCTCAGATCCCCTCTCAGCCTTCTCCTCTGCAGACTAAGCAGCCCCAGGGCTCTCAGCCTCTCCTCCCCAGGCAGTGCTGCAGTCCCTTCAGCATCCTTGCAGCCCTCCCTTGCACTCTCTCCAGCAGATCCTTGTCCCTCTTGAACTGGGGAGCCCAGAACTGAATGCAATATTCCAGGTGGGGCCTCAGCAGGGCAGAGCAGAGGGGGACAACCTCCCTGGATCTGCTGGCCACACTCTTTTGAATGCATCTCAGGATGCCATTGGCCTCTTGGCCAACAGGGCACATTGCTGTCCCAAGGTTGTGCATTGTTACTGTGCAGTGCTGCCTGTCCTCCCATGCTTCAGGATGGCCTGTGGCATGGGGACAAAGAACACTGACCCATGGTGGGAAGGTAAAGGAGCTCGGTGAGAAAGAAATGGGAACTGCAAGAAAAGAAAAAAACCCTTCTGGGGGAAAAAAAGGTAAAACAGAGAATCAGCTTTGCTAGTGACATTTCCAAATGTAAAACCTTCATGACCCAAACCTCCACAGATGCACACCTGCAGGAGCAGAGCCCCATGTCAGGTCAGAATCACCTTTCTCCGTCACAGCGGAGAAGTTGAAGGGCCAGGTGGCCTCAGGCAGGTCTCCAGACTGGCAGTGTGGTCCCTTGCACACTGAGGCTGCCAACAGGGCAGGATATGGAACAACAGGACTGGCACAGCAAGGACCAAAGCATGGTGCAAGCAAACATCTCAACTCCCTGTGACACCTGCCCAGAGCCTGTGGGGGCACTCACCAATGAAAACCACAGAACCACCCAGGTTGGAAAAGGCCCTTAAGATGATGGAGTCTAACCATTAACCCTCCACTACACCATGTCCCTGAATCACAGAATCATAGAATCAAGCAGGTTGGAAGAGACCTCCAAGCTCAACCAGCCCAACCTAGCACCCAGCCCTATCCAGTCAACCAGACCATGGCACTAAGTGCCTCAGCCAGGCTTTGCTTCAACAGCTCCAGGGACGGTGACTCCACCACCTCCCTGGGCAGCCCATTCCAATGCCAATCACTCTCTCTGCCAACAACTTCCTCCTAACATCCAGCCTAGACCTGCCCTGCCATAACTTCAGACTCTGTCCCCTTCTTCTGTTGCTGTTTGCCTGGCAGAAGAGACCAACCCCACCTGGCTACAACCTCCCTTCGGGTAGCTGCAGACAGCAATGAGGTCTGCCCTGAGCCTCCTCTTCTGCAGGCTGCACACCCCCAGCTCCCTCACTGCCTGGCTGCTCTCAGCCACTCTGTCCCCAGCCTGTAGTGCTGCTTGGGGTTGTTGTGGCCAAAGTGTAGAACCCTGCACTTGGCCTTGTTCAATCTCATCCCATTTGCATCTGCCCACCTATCCAGCCTGGCCAGGTCCCTCTGCAGGGCTCTCCTACCCTCCAACAGCTCCACACCTGCTCCTAGCTTGGTGTCATCTGCAAACTTACTGATGCTGGACTCAATCCCCTCATCCAGATCATCAGTAAAGACATTGAACAGGACTGGGCCCAGCACTGATCCATGGGGAACACCACTAGTGACTGGCTGCCAAATAAGTGCCACATCTATGTGAGGATCCCTCTGAGATCCAGTGCCAAGCATTGCTCATTGCACAACAGAGGCAGAAGGCATCAGCTCTCTGCTAAGATGCCATCTCAGAGTTGAAGCTCCTCCTCTCCCACTCAGTCATTGTTACATCATGGGGTGTGTGTGTGTGGAGGAGATACTATTTTTCAAAGCATCTGTAAAGCTGTCACAGCACTTGGGAAGCCAGGATTATATCAAATTCATTCCTACCCATTGCTGCTGCTGCTGCTGCTGCTGCTCTGGTTGTCTGTAGGTTCCATTTTGCCACTTGAATCAGAATCAGCTTGTCTGGAAGAGACAAAACACATATTCAACATCTCAAACAGCATGCTGGACTCAGTAGATGACACTTAAGCTTTGCTTCAACAAAGACCAACCCAGGAGCATCCTTCTACAGAGTCAACAGATTGGGGGGGGGGGGGGGGGGGGGGGGAGACNGGGTAGGGAAGATCAAGCAAAGACACCAAAATCTTTAGTTTGCCAAGCAGCAAGTCAATACAGAACAGTGAGGGCTGGAATTTGTTACAGCAAGCAAAAAAGGAAATCTAAACATCTAGGACTCCACTACCTCCCTGAGCAGCCTCTTCCAATCCCTGGCCACTCTGGCAGCAAAGAAATTTTTGCTCATCTTCAACCTACCCCTCCCCTGGCATAATTTTAGGCCATTTCCCCTCCTTCTGTCACCTGAGATGAGGAAGAAGAGACCAACCCCACCTCACTGCAGCCTCTTTTCAGGGAGTAGTTCCATCTGCAGCATCTCACACTCCTGAGGGAGCATCACAATTGATGGCTGGGGGGACAAACTTGAAATTTCATGAACCCACTTGCAAAATCTGGTATGAAACAGGAGTGCAAATGCTTTGAGGATAAGATGAAGCAAGTGAGCTCTATCTTATGGTTTTAATGCCAGATAAAATACCATCAGAGAACTATTCTGCAAACCACAGAAAGGCACAGGCTATTTAAGTTGAGAATCCTGCCTCAATCAGCAGCTAGGAAGGCTACATATTGGACTTGGGAAGTTTAGGGTACACATCTGAAAGCAAACCAAGCCTTTTTTTCCCCAAGACTCCTGGAAACTGTGACCTCTGCTGGCAAATAAGCAGCCTTAAAAAGACAAGGTGCATACTTGAACGTAGAACGGCAGAGGTAGGAGAAGCAGGAGACACAGGCTTTTATTGAATGGCAGAAGTGTTTGGGTTGGAAGAGCCCTCTAAGGTCATCCAGTTCGGCTATCAACCCAACACCACCATGGCCATCAAACCATGTCCCCAGGTGCCATGGCCACACCTTTCTTGAACACCCTCAGGGATGGGGACTCCACTGCCTCCTTGGGCAGCCTCTGCCGATCCCTGACCACTGTTGCAGCAAACAAATGTTTCTTCCTCTCCAACCTAACCCTCCCCCGGCACAATTTCAGATAAGAGATAACAACAACAATAGAGAGCAAGGTCAGCACTGCACAGCAGGGCAGGAGCACAAACCCTGTAAGTAAACCCCTGATGGCACCTGGAGGATCACACAAGATTGCTCTGCCTTTATGACCATGCTGCATGCGTTCTACACCACCTGGCCACGAGGTGTGGCTCGTAATGCCCCTGCACTGTAGCTTGCTGAGCCGAGCTCTGTTTCACACCTTTGGGCACAGCCTAATCAGGAGATTAGCTACAGCTGAGGAAGTGGAGAGCTGCCACGAGAAGAAACTCTCGCTCTCAGCCCCTAATCCCAAGTGAACCAACAAGGTGTCCTAATCTAGAGGATTGAGTGCAGCTGGGGGAGGGAATTACCCAGCTGCTAAACGCTGAGCTACACACCTTGGCACAACAGCCAGCAGGAACTCAAGTTTCTGTTCCAAAAACTCTCCCTAAAGTACTGAAAAACTGTGGAGAAGCTTCTAGGTTCCTCCCTGCAACCTAACCAAGGCAGGACTGCTCTGTGACTGGCCTAGGGCATCAGACCTCAGCCCAGTACTGCCCTTAATGAAAAGGCTGCCTAAGCTAACCATGCAGTCCTCCAAGGAGATGAATCCAGCATGCCTTCTGCATCTTCCACAGCTGCTACAGACGTGGAACCATGATTTAGCTGTGGAAGGGAAGTTTATGTACTGAGAAGAGCTCAGAAACTGAGCTCAGACTTCCAAGAAAGAAAGGCAGCATAGAGTGCTTTAGGCTGGAAAGGACCTTTTGAGGTAATCAGACTCAACCAGACTGGAAGAGACCTCCAAGCTCATCCAGTCCAACCTAGCACCCAGCCCTGGCCAATCAACCAGACCATGGCACTAAGTGCCTCATCCAGGCTTTGCTTCAACACCTCCAGGCACGGCGACTCCACCACCTCCCTGGGCAGCCCATTCCAATGCCAATCACTCTCTCTGGCAAGAACTTCCTCCTAACATCCAGCCTAGACCTCCCCTGCCACAACTTGAGACTGTGTCCCCTTGTTTTGTTGCTGCTTGCCTGGCAGAAGAGCCCAACCCCACCTGGCTACAGCCTCCCTTCAGGTAGAGAAGAGGTGAAAGGCCAGTTTGAAGGCTTGCTGGGGGACCTGCCTGACTCTTCTCTCCCTTCCTCCGGAGCCACAGCTTGCTACAGCTCTGCTGCCAGCCCAGCCCAGCGCCCGCCCATTGTCACTGTTCCCAAACCCACCCAGGACCAGCTCCCAACCCGCGCAGATCGCAGCCTGCGAAGATCCCAACTCCGGCGCCAGGAGAGAGCAACAACCAGGAGAAACTTGCCGAGAAACTTGGATATCGCAGGCCCGACAGAGCCCTTCCTGCCAGGTCCCTCGGTGCCAACCTCGCCATCCGCGCCGCAGCTCCCTGCAGCCGCTTCCTGCCTTACAGACGCCGGGGCCCTGCGGCGGCCACCAGGACGCTGGCGGCACAGGCGGTCAGTGATCCCTACCCGCCTCGCCTCGCCGCTCCCAAGCGGCGGTACACCGGAGCCCGCCCGGCACCTCGGCCCCGCCGCAGCCCCTCAGCTCTGCTCACCTCAGGTGTCGTCCTGCTGCGCGGGGCGCCCTCTACCGCTGCACCGCTCACACTGCCGCCAGGTGAGCTGAGAGGAGCCGCTCCGCCCCTCCCCGCCCAGCGATTTCGGGCACACCTGAAAGGTCCTGGAGAGAGCCGAAGGCGGCGGTGCTCTGCTACTCTCTGCGACGCTCTGCTACTCTCTGCTACTCTCTGCGACGCTCTGCGACTCAGCCTTCAGCCCTGGTCGCGTCACGGTGGTCGAGCCTTCAGGCCTGGTCGCGTCACAGTGGTCTGCAACGCGTCCAGGAATTGTGGGTCCACCGCCTCCCTGAGCAGCCTGTTCCACCGCCTGAGCAGGGGACAGGATGCCTCTGGAGCTGGTGGATTTCCTTTCAGCAGTTGCCCATCGGCCACGTGGGACAGAGATAGCGTCAAAGCTTGTTGCTGGCACAGAAGCACGGAGTGGTGGGAGTCAGAAAGGACCTCTGGAGATTGTCTAATCCAAGCCCCCTGCCAGAGCAGGGTCACTCAAAGCAGGTCACGCAGGAACGCATTCAGATGAGTCCGTGTGGCAGGGTACACCCGAGTCCCTGCCCCACCGGAGGTTTGAATGGGGTGCAAAACGCTTTTCCTTCCCAGACACCTCCGGCTCCGGGGCTTTGGAATGTGGAAAGAAGTAGGCGCGAAGTTCAAACCTCCACCCCCGCAGGCTTCAACGAGGAACAGCAAATCGCCCCAGCGTATATATATATATATATATATACATATGGCAACTGGACACGTTGTCTAGTCGTCCCTTGAGGAGCGTATGGAAGAAGGGCGACCAGAAAGCGTAGTCCCCGCTTTGGGACCGCCGCATCCTGACTTCCTGCCGCGGGGACCTGCCTCTGCCGCAAACCGCCGCCGTTCGCGGGCACACCGCGGAGCAGCCCGGCTTGGCCCTGCGCCGCCCCACGAGCTCTGCCTGTGCAAGCCATGCCCACAGTCAGTTTGGACTGTGGCGGGTTCACTCGCTGTGGGTTCTGTGCCGCCTTGATCCGCTACCGGACTACAATCGGCAGTTCCAGGCAGTGCCGCAAAAGGAGCCAAGGGACCAGCTCCAAACTCCTACTCCTCCGCCTGGAGTAGCACAGACGTCCCCTAGGGCTCTGAGCTGCCATTTATGCCCTAAGTGGGGCAAAGCCATTTTTGTGGCCAAACCTGTTCCAATTGGCCTGATTTTTCTGAAGGACTCCAGTGCCCATAAGCATCCTCGTGAAGATCTCCCCAAACTAATTAGAACCCCCCCCAAAATGAACTCATTTGCATAGAGTTGGGCAGGGCTTTCCAGAAATAAAAAATAACTATGTGTTTTATAGTTCCTGCCTTGTTAATTGCCACAACCAATTCAGTCTGGAAAGCCTCCAGAGAAGGAGACTCCACAACCTCTCTGGGCAGTCTGCTCCAGGCCTCCAGCACCCTCACACCAAAGAAGTGTTTCCTCATGTTGAGGTGGAACTTCTGAGTTCCAGCTCAGCTATGCACCATTGGTCATGATCTGGGAAAGTCTCCAGAGAAGACTCCACAACCTCTCTGGGCAGTCTGCTCCAGGCCTCCAGCACCCTCACACCAAAGAAGTGTTTCCTCATGTTGAGGTGGAACTTGTGAGTTTCAGCTCAGCTCTGCTCCGTTACCCTCGGGGAAAGTCTCCAGAGAAGGAGACTCCACAACCTCTCTGGGCAGCCTGCTCCAGGCCTCCTGCACCCTCACACCAAAGAAACGTTTCTTCATGTTGAGGTGGAACTTGTGAGTTCCAGCTCAACTCTGCACCATTGGTCATGACCCTCTGAGCTTCGTTGTTCAGCCAGTTCTGAAGCATCTCCTCTAACCCAGGTTCCCTGCACTTGCCCACAAGGATGTCCTGGGAGACAGTGCCTAAAGCCTTGCTGAAGTCCACTGCTCTCCCTGCATCTCCCCATCCAGTCACTCCATTGCAGAAGGGTATCGGAGTGCTCAAACGTGACAAATCCCTGCTGGCTGCTCTTAATGACCTTCTTTTATCCCATGTGCTTAGAGATGACCTCCAGGATGAGCTGATCCATCAGTGCCCATGGATCTGTGCACATTCAGTTGACCCAAATGACTTCTTAACCCCATCCTCACTGACCAGTGGGGACAATTCCATCCACTAGGCTCCTCTTGCCAGGCTCTGGGATTTCTGAAGGCTGCTCTGAGCAGCAAGGGCTGAGGCAAAGGCAGCATTCAGGAGCTCTGCCTTCCCTGAACCCTCTGCCACCAAGGCTCCCACCTCATTCAGCAATGGACCCACATGTCCCCATGCTTTCTTTCACCACCAGTGGACTTGAAGCAGCCTTCCTCGTTCTCCTTCCTTTGCCAGACTTAACCCTGAGAGGCCTTTGGCCTTGTTGCATCCCTACACACCCTGACAAGGTTCCCATCACTCTCCCAAGTCACCAGCCCCTTTTCCCATGTCCTGTGAACTTCTTTCTTCCACACAGCTCCTTCCAGCAGCTCCTTGGTCAGCCAGACAGGCTTCCTTCCTTCTCTACTCCAGTTGTTCCCCAGAGGAAGGCTCCTCTCTTGAGCGTGCAGCAAGTGAGGGTTGAATATTAACCTTCTAGAGTCTTGGCCCACAGTTCCAGCTGATTTATTTCCTTCCCACAAGCCACTGAGCCATTTGCCAAAGCCTTCTTTGGGGGAGATACCCTTTGGCTGCCCTCTCAGCATTGTGACTCGTTTGAAGGCTGAGTGCTGTGCTCTGACCCTACAGT